>JAPZEB010000021.1:16037143-16083627 GCA_029783705.1 Chaetodon striatus | reverse complement strand
GTTTGAGGGGGATGTGGGGAGCTTGTCCCCTTTAAGATTTAGAATGTGATGATTTGTCCCCTTCAATAAAAACAGAGACAGGACTTTTATTTTCATTAAATTCAAGACATTTCCACCATACCTTGAGGCAGAAAATGCAAAATTTGATGCATTAAAGTTCACCAGAATGCAGGAAATCAAGTGTTTGACATTCAAAATTTCCAAAAGAAGGACCCCAAACCCTGAGTTTCATTTGTGACCTTCTCAATGTTGAAACAAAACCTACATCCTTCCTTCATGGTGAATGAAGGATCCAAAAACAGCAGAACTATATCAAAACATGTATTCACAAACTCTCACACAACTGGTGCAGTAAAATCCAGGTCACATTTATCCAGTCGTATGCTCAGCACTTCCCAAACACATGCAGTTTCCCCAAAACCTTACTATTTAAAACACTTCTACATAAACCGCCTCACACACTGATAAGTAGTGCACCTGTGTGTAAACTCTGCTCACTGGAATGCACGAACACATGGGAGAGGTTTTCCCTGTAGGCTTTCACCAAGAAAGCCCTTTTTAAAAATTTTTTTTTTTTTTTACAGAAATCTATTAAATTTACCCCAAAACACAACTTTTTTTCCCCATTCTTTACCAAGAAACCCATTTCTGGTAGAAATCCCTCTAGGAAAACATCTCCCAACAGCAATGCACGAGAAGAGATCAAACGCACGCACTTAGCCAGGCGCTACTGGTGGAAGTGTTTTGCATGAGTTTAGGATGTTCTGACACAACTGGATAAATGTGACTTGGATTATATTGCACTAGTTGCGTGAGAGTTTGTAAATGGATGTTTTGATATAGTTTAGCTGTTGATAAAGGCGGCTCCCTATGACTTCAGATGATCCAGAATTTACTCTGTTTTTGGATTTTTTGTTCACTGTGGAGACATGTGAGGAAAACAGTTTTCTTTATGAATTCAACATAACACTGGGTGAGTGACTGGTACTCAAATGATCATTCTGTTGGTGAAGTATTCCTTTATATCCACCTGATTATGTAACAGCACTGACTACATATGTTACCTTGCTAAGATCCCACATTATTTCAATGCACAACTTTTCTTCCCCTCATGGTTACATCAGTATCAGTACTGAACTAAAAAACTGTTCCTCAGACTGAAATACCACTGAAATAAAAAGCACATTTCACAATAAAATAAAAAAGAAAATCTTGATGTAAACCATAAAGCTATAACAACCCCGTACACCCAACACAAATCAAATGCACATTTTACTTGTACATTTAACTGCCAAGTCTATCCCACCCCACCCGCAGCCCAGGATTCCCCTCGAATATCCCCTAATTCCCAACTGGAGCTGATAACAAAGCCGTACGGGATGCCAACAAAGCCCCAGGAGATCCTGAAATATCCCACTACCAGCTCCCTCTCCCCTTCAGGCAGAATAACTCCCTCTCCTGCCAGAATTCCTTGTCTGTTCATCTCAGGTCAGACGATATGTGTTGCAGAGAATGTGAAACTCTGTGCGGATGGGCCCTCAGGGACATGTGCTCATCACATAGGCTTGGGATAAAGGAAGACGAGGAAGGTAACTCGAGCGAGGAAAGGAGAGAAGGGACGAGCCATCCGGGGAGTCAGTGTTAGGGAAAATAAGACCCGGGTTCACTTCCCTCTGCACGTGGCTCCCACACCTCCGGGCTCAGGTGTGTTTTTCCTCTCCACTGGGAATGTTTACTGAGTGCATCAGCGCTGCTTTCACCAGGATCTGAGGTCAACTTGCTGACAGTGCAGTCAATTCTGTGAGTGGGTTTTGGTCAAAGTAAAATGAAACAGGAGATATACTGATAAGGAAAATATTTAAATCTGTGGATGTGTAAAATCCCTCCATCCCTCCAAATCCATACATTCATTAAATGAACATAAGTAATATTTATCAGTATGTATAATAAATTTTTTACCTGTTTTCAACCTTTTAATATTTGCTATCATATCTCATCTTTGCCAGAAGGGAAATCCAGTCGAAGCAGCTGTGTGCAGGGGCGTTTCTAGGATTTTAGGACATTCAGAGCTCAGCCCAGACCTCTGTTGGAGGGTCGGGGGGAGTTTTTATTTTACTAACAAGCTCATTTTTTAAGCTTTTTTAATGGAAGCTGGCACCTTATTTACAATTAAAGTACAAAAAAATCACATCATCAGTCAGTTTATTTTCGTTGTGAATTAGACGGTGGTTGGCAGGCCACCTGGCACCCTGTCGCAGGCAGGATTTGACCCCGACTGAGTACAACGAGCTTTACTAGTTTAAGAGATACTGGTTACTGTTGATTAAAAATATGGTGGTGTTCAATCTGGTTTAAGTCTATGTGTTGAACTTAGTGGTTCTTTCTAGATGAGAGCAACATTCATTGAAACAGCAACAGACACTGAGTGAGCATTTTTGTGTGAAATGCAGTTTGTTTTTGCAACTTTAATTTGATAAATTGAAAATTCATTGCTATTTATCTTTATATGTGTTAAAATGAGAATTCGTCATGGTCACGGTGGCTTGACTTTATAAAACCCCAAAGACCAGACTTTGTGTAAGACCTCTGTGCATATCTTGAATGCTGCCATTCCTCCCGTGTGTTCATTTTTTAACATGCTGTCAACATTTCTTTTTAAAGGCCAAACAAACCAGTAAACAATCCTGAAATGACTGGGGTCTGCCAAAGTCAGGGTGATGGTTTTTATATTGTTTCTGGTGTGTATATATTTTTCTTCGGCTTTTAGGTATGCTGGTCTATTTGGTTTGTTGTTGTTGTTTTTGTTTTGGCTCTACTTTTATTGGGCAACCAATGGTTGTATGAGCACACTGTTTCTGGATGGTTCTGTCCCATGGCCAGTGGATGAGGGGGGCGGATGAAGATGTGCACAATCAGGTGTGTGTTTGAATATAGGTGTGGATGAAAGTAGAGGTGAAGCTGGTATGTAACGCTGAGGAGATCTTTATAGATTCTTGGATTCTCATTCAGGAGAATTTAAAAAAAAAGTTGTAATAATGGAAATGTGCATTTGTGTAATTCTGCCCAATAAATACAAAGATGGAAGAATAAAATAAAATAAAAGGAGAATACGTCAAGTCAAAGTTTCACCCAGTGTATAGTTTTTGTTTTGGTGTTTAAGATGTAAGATGGAAATGACCAGATTCAACAGGTGGAGATGATTTTATTACAGCAGTGGATTTTGCTCCAATGTTTTACATCACACAGTAGCATTAACACTGACTTAAAACAACACCTAGCTGGTATCAGTGGTGAACTGTTCAGTGTTAGCAGGTCAAATTTAAAAGACACTGTAATATACAGCTGGTAGTGTGGAGTTGATCATGCTGTTCATACCTCCACCACTAGAGGGAAGTGTTGGCTCTGAATGCTCACTGACACGGTGCATGAGGAGAGGCAAGGCAGAGCTGCTCGGATCAAACAGCAGAGAGGAGCCGTCAGCAGGTAACAGCATGAACACATGAATGTGAAACACAAAACAACATTCATTTACAAAAGCTGGTTGATAAATACGTCAGGAAAACAAGTAACTCAAGTCGCTCCTACCCGGTGAGACAGGAAGTTGTGTCAATTATCCTTGTGACGTCTCAGCTTCAATTAAACGCCTTCAGTAAACTTTAAACATTTTTATGAGTATTTTGTGCTGTTGTTCGTAACAGACAGCTCACAAAACTGTCAACCAGACTTAAATCTTTTGTTTTTCTGACAAACATCAGCCAAACTCTGCTCTTACCTTTTTTATATTCAAGTTGTTTGCAGACGCCTGTTTGCAAACCCTCAACCCTTTCAGCTATTTGCTGATACTGTTGCTTGACACATCACTTTGAAAGAACAAATGCATTTCCTGCTTTCTGTCATGTTCCTACCCTGCAACCATCCCTGAGTATGTATGCTGTTGAAGTGTGTATACAGTGTGAGTCCACCCTGAAGACTTGGTTATGCACCTTTTGACAGCTCACAGATGTGGACAGACAGTCATCAAAGTGTGCCTCTTCTTCTAAGGGACACAGCCGCAGCTTCAGAAGTCAGGCGGCCTGTGTTTGCTCCTGGGATTACATTACCACACCAGAAGCCTTCCGGACAGACACACTGCATCACCACCCGAGGTAAAGCCCGCTCCACTGGTGGGTGCAGCGGACAGTTCAGGACAGCTCCAGGGACTTCATGGTGTGCCCCTCTCTTCTGTGCTGTTTGTCCCTCTGGGGTGTGTGTTGACTCACATGGGACGAGTAAACAGAACCGGGGTGAGGCCATGTGGGCGCTCCATTCTCATGGAGCTCCGGCCCAGTGGATTAGGCTAATGCTGGCCCATGAGGGGGGTGTTGCAGTGTGGCCTTCCCTGACAGGAGGTGATGGATTAGGGCTTTGTCAGGGCCCATGTCCGCCTGAGGGACCCAGCGATGAGCGAAAGAGAGAGGCAGAGGGGAGATCGGGGCCCAGGGGCAGCCCAATCCCAGGATCAGCTACATGTTGACAAGGGATTATCCCGTTTGGTGTGTTGCTTCGTCTTATAGACAGCCAGGGAGATAGATGGCAAGTGGACAAGTAGTCGGTGACGATGAGAGGTGTCCAGAGACCTTAAACTGATGGCATGTGAGGCGAGGGGGCTGATGATGTGACGGCACAGGTGGTTGTTGTTACAGGTGAAAAAGTGCTTGGACGTGATCCCATTTTCAATCTGATACATGTGCTTTAAATTCTCAGACATCATGACAGAAAGAAAACATGGGTTTCCATGTTAACCAATGATTGCTCCCCTTTCTTCCCTTTGCGATATGGAAATCAGTAAAATCAGCCGCCGCAGTGAGTGGCAGGAATGAAAACCATCACTTTGGTTTCACTGGCACAAGATTGAGAACCGCTGATTTAACAACAGCCATAAATCCCCCAGCATGAACAGAGATTGAGTTACAGCGAGCGCTGGCGATAGCACCCCTCCCTGGAAACGGCGGTGGCATGATATCTCAGCCACATTTGCCTCCTTTTGTCGAAATGCGAAAACCAGATTGAGTCTTTTTACGGGTTCCCTTTGAAATCCGGCACACTTGACCCTCCCTCGGCTGTGATTTTACTGCATGCTCTGGTTTATTTCTGGAAACCTCCTACACTCCTCAGCTTGTTTAAGACGCCTGCCCAAGTGTGCCTTCTGTTTACTTTGCCAGTTGGGACAAACAGTAAAGTTAGGTGATTAAGCATTTGCATGAGGTCTTTTACACCCCGAGAGAAACCACAAGGAACATTTGGAGGGAGGCTTGTCAGTCCACAGTTGCTGGTTCTGATGAGTAGAGGGGTCTGGAGGAGAATAAATTACCAACACTTGGCAATATCAGCCACTGGCACTGTCTCCACATCTGGGCTTTGTCTGAAGTTATTAAACGTGAAAAATTAGTTTTGCTCAGTGATGTTACGGTAAACGACGTGGAATGAAATTATTTGACCCAAAAGCTCTCTATCATCTACATTAGGAACATAAAACGCTCTGGGGAGGTCAGATATTTGTCATTTAACTCTGTGCTAATACATTCCTCAGAAGATGGATTTGCACTGAGGTTACACTGCGTTCATCTGAAACACAAATGATTAGTTTAACATATTCAGATGATGAGGAGGGGAGGAGGGAGGCAGGGAGGGGGGGGGGAGAAAAGGGGGAGAGTGAGAGAGGATTGTGACTGACATGTGGCAAGGAGGCACTGATCCGTCTCTTGACGAACTTGTCGCCTCACCACGCTCCGTGTGTCAGGGCCTGGCACTCTCCCGATGTCAGGCGTGGGTGGCCTCCTGACAAGCGTTTGAATGTGTGTGTCACGTCCGTCTGGGCTGAAACCGCTCCTGAACACACACCCACGTAATGACACTGACACGGTGCCATCAGGCCCGCCACCAAGTGCAGACAGAGTCCCTGGCAAACACAACCTTTATCTCCCTCTTCCTTTACGGAGTTCTCTCAACCCGCTCAGCCTCGCTGTTGCTCGCTCTTCCTCTCTGAGTCTATCACTCATTGGTTGAGAACAACCACAGCCATTTACTAGCAATTTGGGCCCGAATGATTATATTTAATGTAATTACGACCATGAAAAACAGAAAGACGGCCTTGGGAGCAGGCCCGGCTCTTGGACCGTGTTCATCTGAAAATGAACCCTGTGCTGTAAATTGTAAGTACCTCTGTGAATGTCAGTGAGGAGAGTGCCAGCCAGTCCTACACAGGCGTCACTCATAGACCCCACTCTGTAATTGCCTGCTAGCTGGAGCTGCTGTGTAATTTTTGACGTGGCTCTGTGGCGGTGGCGGCGCTGACAGAATAAGGGACTGGAGATTTAATGCCCAGTCTCAACTTTCTCCCAAGCTTCTTCTGACTCTTTCTGCTTCATTGGTGAGCCTTTTTATTCCTGCCTTCAATTATTTTCTAGGATTCTGCGGGGCTGAACTCAGGCTGCCCAGGTCGCTGAAAAGAAGTGCACAGTCTGGCATGAAGTGTCAGTCGTAGAGCTGGTTGTGGGGCTGGCAGGTACTCAACACGCAAGCCGTTGTTTTTGCTGCAAAAAGCACTACTAAGATCCCATTAATTCAGTGGGAAATCTGAGGCGATGTCATTCATATTCACTGAAGAAGGCCGTGTGTCTCCACATAACAGATGTCGCTCCATTTGCTGACACGCTACATATTCATTCCTGTGCATTCCTGCAGGTGTGTTTGTAGGCGGTGATCTTCCTGTGATGCACCCACTCAGCATAAAGAGAAGGAGGGAGGAGGAGGGAGGCTGAGTCTTTAGTGACAATAGCCCCCTTCTAGATTCTCCGTGGGTGTGGGCGGGGGGCATTTAAAGGCCATTCAGCCCCTAGCAATACCCCCCGAAGACGCCCCCGCATTCTGGGGATGACTACCTGCCCAGGAGCTCTCTCTCTGCCCATCTGTCCCCTCCAGAGGCTGCCGTCCTCCTCCCTCCTTCACCACAGTGCTCCTGGAGAGGCTGCAGGCTCCCCCACACACACACACAACCACACACACACACACACACACACACACAAAGTAACGGGTGATTGCTGACTCAGCTCTGCATCAGGCTGACAGTGCAAACAGAGCAACACAGGGGGTAAAGAGTGTGGGAGCGCATGTGTCTGTGTGTAGGCTGCCGTTGGAGAATGAGTCGGTGTGTGTGTGTGTGTGTGTGTGTGTGTGTGTGTGTGTGTGTGTGTGGGAGTTACTAGGTGGGTGATTGAGCATCCATTAGTGTTGATGGATGTGTGTGTGGGGGCGTTTGTGTGAGTGGACAGACACATATGTAGGAGGTAGAGGGCGTGTGTGGGTCTGTATGTAGGAGGAATTCTGGGGGTGGCTGTGGGTGTTTTGTTGTGTGGGTGGGGGGGCGGACATGTGGCACTATAAAATGTTTTACTTCTTTAACTTTATTACAGATTTTAAAAAACGAGTTAACAGCTAGATTTAAATATCTAAAGATCCATATAAATATAGACAAAACTGTCACAACTCAAGGTCCACTTACTTGCTTACAGAACTTTTGAACCTCTCTTATGGTCCTCATCAGCAGATTGAATTTGCTCGTCGCCATGGACATGTAGATACCTTAACTTTCCCTAATATAATGGAAATATATACAGTACATATACCCCCCCTCTTTAGCAAAATGTTGTTGTACGCAAAACCTGCAAGACAAGGTCAGTTTAATACCTGATATCTACATTTCTGTATTCTGTATTAATGCCAATTTTTCATCTAATTGGAATAAATATTTCGCTCTGGGATATTTTTGCCCGAGATGATCCTTTCATGAAAATTTGATGCCAACATGTGGGTGTGTTTTCTCAGCAACATGCCCTCGTTTTGCAGCAAGGCAGCAGTTAGTAGCCTTATTCCCATAAGCGGGGCCGTACGAACGGGCACAATGTGACCTTCATCCCAGCATGCTCAGCCTATTAGTCCAATTTACTCAGCTGTCAAACTCCAGATTCACACTCTCATCCATCCTGAGAGCAGGAGGTTAAAAGAAGAAAGGCGTTCTGCATTCCATTCACCCTCTTGGTTTTAAACCTCACAGTCTTTGCACAGAAACTTGCTGAATAAACCGTCTTCTCTGTCCAGCAGTGAGAAACCAAACCTCATCCCCCTCCCTCGGTGGGAGGATGACTGTAGATGAGTTAGCTAAACACTTTCTGGCAAGCGGGCACGCCGCCGGCTGCACACACGAGGCCTGCAGGCGTGGGAAAGACCTGACTCTGATAATAAGCAGCATTTGGCCCTTCTAACCTCTGCAGGCTTTGGCTCGGGCTAGTTGTCTCTTTCTCCCTCACTTGTTTTCTCTCTCTTTCTGTCTGTGAGTGGAAGAGTCACAGGAGGGGAGGTCAGCCAGGGAGAGGCCCACAGCTGCGGCTGCGAGGTCCTGGTGTGTTTATTTGGGCAAGCCCAACCAAAATAAGCTCCAGCCAGGCATTGCTCCTGAGGACTGGGGCCACCACCGCTGCGGCGCTTTTCATCCTAACAATGGGGAAAGTGCTCTGACCGAGGAGGGAGCCGCACGGCACAGTTTACCGTACAACAGCTGCCTCATCTGTGGGGGAGGAAGTGCGCTGCAGATGTGGACAGGATAGATGGTTCATGTTCCCACACCTACTCCTGTTGTACAGTTGTTCACCCGTGCTCAGCGGTCAGTGAATGAGTTCCTTTGTTGAACATGAGAAAGTTTGCCTGCCTAGTGGAAACACAACAGGGCGGAGATCCAGAATGACAGCAGTGTTTGATATTTATTTGAAATGTGGTACATAGGGTGTGTAATGTGAATACATGGAGCTGTGTGCAGTGCTAAAATAATTCAACTTATCCATCTATAATTTTGAAGTCAGCCACATGTGTTTTAACGGCCCTCATGGGGTTCTGTAAATCTTTAGGTTGTAATGTTGTTAAAGGGACAGTTCACAGGAGTTCCCTCTTACCTGTAGTAATATTTATCAGTCTCAACTGTTTTTGTGTGCATTGCTGAGTGGCAAGGCAGCTTTATTCGTGTAGTGTATTTCATACACCAGAGCTGTTCAAAGTGCTTTACAGAGCAATAAAACATAAAACATGTAAAGGATACAGAATTGGAGTAAAACAGTAAAGAGAAAATATATAAAAGGTAAAAACAAATAGAGTGTTGGAGATATTGGCCGTAGAGATGTCTGCCTTATTGCGTACATAATAGAACTAGGTGGGGCTTGCTTGCGGTGCTCAAAGCACCAAAAAATCCATTTGAAAAACTTAAAGCAGTGTCTCTGTCTAGATATTATTGACCCGGTTACTCAAGATAATTCACAGACTTTGTTGTGAGCCATGTCATGATGGAACTATTTTCCTTCTACCGAACTACTCCCACCATCGCACAGAAGGAAGCGCGCTTTGGTCATGGACGAGAGGCTCATGCTCGTGACAGCGCGAGATGTAAACCTTGAAGGCGTCCTCCTCGGCTGAGCTGTAACGGCAGCGAGCTTAGTTGTGCTAGGTGGGGTAGCGGTACACTTCCTTCTGACGGGTGTAGTTCGGTAGAAAGAAAGTAGTTCCTTCATGAAACTGCTCACAACAATGTCTGGATTATCTTGACTAAGCGGGTTATGATTTCTGGAAAAAGACATCACTGTATAGTTTTTAAAATGTTTTTTTTTTTGGTGCTTTGAGCACACGCCGAGTGACATATAGCTCCATTGTATTAGAGAGAAGGCAGACATCTCTCCAACACTCAGCAACTCACGCTAAACACAATCTAGACTGATAATAGTATTACAGGTAAAAGGAAAAATGTATTTTTGATTTTGGGGTGAACTGTCCCTTTAATCACTGTGTGGACTTCAATAGCTATGGCTGATTTATTGGTAATGAATAGTGTAACATAATTTGTGATCCTAGAATAAAGGGCTCCAAGATAAACAAAGTAACGGTCTGTTTCTGCTCAGTTTAATTATAGGTGTTACTCCTCAGTGTTTTAATAGCCTGTATAATAAAAGCCAAATTTGAAAGGGCCATAAAATGCATGAGGTCACTACAATGCCTTTGATTAGCTGACCTGCTCTGCTATCACTCAGGTGATCTATACTGGGGGGACAACTGCCCCTTTATATGCTGAATAACAACATCCCCATCCCGCTTTGCTTATCACCCTGCCCTGCTCTGACCCACCCATTTAAAGGGTCGTCCACCCCCATGCAAAGGTGCACAGGTGTGCCCCAGGCCTCACCAGGCCAGATGACTGACAGTTGCCCGCCCATCGGCCCCTCCAGCCGCCAATCAATCCACCTCTGCTCATCTGTTACGGGCCGTAAAGTTAACAGATGATTAGCTGTCTTGCTTATCTTGTGTGACCCACCCATCCCACCCACTTCGTGCACGCTGTGGTAGTCACCACCATGTTTATCTGCAGCTTGCCCGGCGTCATTCCTTGCCCGTGCCTTAGGCCTTACCTTAAACACCTCCTTTTGACCTCTCCGCTACCTCTACAAGACTGAACATTTCAAACTCCATCCTTCCTTCATCAGCAACCCCGTCACACCCCTCCTCACATAGCCCCTGTCGGTCACTCAGCACCTTTGGTAAAAGCCCTGGATGTGTTTTCCTGTCGAGGCCCCCCCTCAGCTCCTACAGTGGGGGGATTGCGTGGGGCCACAAAGAGGGACACGTGTCAGCTGAGTCGACAGACAAAGCAGGTGCTGTGGCCAGGGCTCGAGGAGGGGCAGCTGTCTGTCAGACCTGCAGCACCCAAACACTGACTACATCACATATGGCCTCTAGATCAGGGCCTGACTGATTGACAGCCAGGCTGGTGGCAGGTTGAGTCAACATTACAGACCTTAAACGGACCAAAACGTCACTGACGAAACTGCTGGTGCTGATACCTGTCCTGGAAATGTACATTTAAAGGAACAATCAATAAGATTTCCATTGTCTGGTGGCACAAAGTGACCTAAATATCAGTGACTTAAGAACTTCCTCTTGCTGTCCATCTTATTTTTCCCTCATAGAAGTTTGGAAAAGTCAAATTTAATCCAGATTTCTTCATTGACGAACCACCATTTGTAGCTGTTAGAATCAACAGATGTCAACATACAGTATCTGCCACATCTGCCAGCTCTCATCTGCCCCCAGTTTGGGCAGCCTGCAGGATACAAACAACCAACCACCACCCCCAGAGGGCCCTGATTCTTAATCATTACCCCCCACCTCCTCTGAAATTAAAATGCAAAAATGCAGACTGCCCTATGAGATTCCTCAACATAATTTGCTGTCCTCCCCCTTCTCTAACCCCCAGCTCCCCCAAAGCATCACTCTGAGGTCTGACAGCAAGTGGGTGACTTCTGACAGGTCGCATTGATCCCCTTGCTGGGAAAGAAGTCGGCTTGACAATGGAGAACATGTGTCCGTTTTAGGACAAGCCTTAACTTGTCTGACCCCCTCATTTGGGATGCGCCCACAGAAAAGCCATCCCTTGGTTAAAAGAGAAATTATTTCTTCTGCTCAGACAGGAATTTGGTCTCGTGAATTTTTTTGGTCTGACTTGTTTGAAGCAGCGGAGACATGATTGTATTTTGTTTTTCTCCCAAATAATGAATAGAAACATCCTTCTTTGATTCAGTAATTTGCAGTGTTGTGCGCTCTCTTGTGTTGGTAGGTTAGATTCAGGGCTTTTTTGGGGTTCCTTTAAAGCGGCAGCGGGGAGAAATGTGTTATTGTCTGTGTGTGATTAGGTAGTTCTGTTCCATTGCCGTTTCTTCCATGTGAACATTAAATAAGAGACAGCCCACTTCTGAAATGTCTTTGATAGATGATATGAATAGCTAAATTCCTTTATACAGCTTTGAAATGGCTCCTTCTGGTTGCATTAATAACAGGGATCATAATAGGGACATGGTTTAGTTTACATTTTGACTGTGGCATTCAGTTCTTTCACAAGGATTGTAGCTGTATTACACATTACATTGATCGTTGGGAAACCACATAGCTTTACACTGTGATATGCACTTAGAGCGTAGCTGTGCGTGCCTAAAACAAAATTGGCTTCAGCACAGGGTGGAACTGTCCCTGTCCATCCCAAGTGTGTGTGAGAATATATGTGATTCCCATTGACAAAACTGAACTGGGGGATCAGGGAGGTAGAGCATGTACGCTGCAGCAGCTTGAAGTGTTTTTGTACTCATGGATGCCAACAGTATTCGTCTTGTTGTACAGAGCCCTTGAATGCAGCAGGCAGTGCGTACTAATGGGTGAAATTTTAAGAGTGAGTAAAAATCCTGACATGCTTATCTGGCAGCAGGATTTGTAAGGTAGTCCAAAAGTCCCTTCAGCCACGTCCTCCAGCTCCTCCTGGGGGATCATACGATGAGGGCAGAAGGGATACATGATCATATGCATGAACCCCCTCAGCTCATACCTTTCATCAAAGGAATACTTTGCAGATTTTCAACCAGCTTTGTATAATAACAATGTGATAGTAGGCCTATTTGTAAATGAACTTTGGTAAACTTCCCTCCACTTTACTTTACCCAGATCTCCCTGCTCATCTGTCAGCTGAAATCCACTCTATGACCTATTTCCTTTGGCTCAAGGGATGTTTCTAGAACTACAGTTTGTACTTCCCCATTTTTGTATGCCCGCCACCATGGACACAAAGAATAAAGAAGGATAGAGAGAAAAAGGGATACCCTCTAGCTTAGCAGGTAGGGCATGCTCCCTACATAGGCCGAGGCCCTACGCCTCCATTTCATCTGTAAAAATATGGATGATGCCTTTAGTGTCCAACGCACGGAAGTGCATTTCTTGGATAGAAACCTGAATATATTCAGAAACAACTTGTAACCGTGGGGGAGAGGCTAATCCCCGGGACAAAAACAGGACCTGTCAGGTAAAAAGATGTATGAACAGCTGAGTCATAATGACAATTTGACAATTTGTCTATGATGTATAACCATATTTTAATTGAATAACATCACTTCACAATGTGTTAAAACTAGATAAAAAAGTTTTTTTAATTATACAAACTCACTTGACAATCAACAGGCAACTGAACTGAAGAAAAGAGCCTGTTAGCCAGTTAGCAGCCTGTTAGCTAAGCTAGCACATTGTCATACGTTCTCTCCAAAACCCACCGCTTAAGTTCAATTTTTTTAATGTACTTGCAGCAAATTCCGGACCGAAATACTATGGAGGGGAAGAGTTTCACAGGAACATTGGCTATCATGGAGATTTCCATAGGAATGAATGGACTTCTGGTTGCCTTGTCTCCGTACATTTATGTAAGTAGAAATGAGGCATTAGCTTCCCTATTTCCTGTCACTCTGCAGCTGTTCTATAATAAATGTTGTTGCTGTTGCTGTTTCTTGTTGAAAATGTCTTCAGAAACATATTTTAGTGCACTGTTTGGCTGTAACATGAGAGTTTGTAAAGAGGAAGTGGACGCTTTACTGTGGCTGTATTGTAAAAACGGAGGCTGACAATATGCTGATCAAATATGAACCAAGATTTTGTTTTTGTGTTGCCTATGTCTTAACTTCAGTGTTTTCAGAAACATATTTTAGCTCAGTGTTAAACTGTAGTTTGAGATTGTTTGTTCCAGCTGGTCGCCATATTGTTTCCTGTGTCAAAACAGCATATCTCACATTGCCTCACCCACCAGCGGGAGCATTTACTGGTCCAGTGCTGCACAGTGCATTCTGGTAGTTGTAGGTTTTCTAGCACTTAAGTAAAAGCGAATGTTACAGTCCTTTTCCTCTGTTTTTTCTGTTCATATAGCAACAATTTCAAAATGTGTTGGTGTCTTTTTACTGCATAGACAGTCCTGTTTTATGAAGAGAACATCTTTCCAGTGGTGAAATACTTCTCTAATCTTGGAAGTCTGAGTTCCTCACCCTGTCTCTAAAGCATAGTTTAGACCAAAGATTCATGATGCAGCAAAGCCATGTTAGAATGTTGGAGAGAAAAACTGAAACAGTGTAAACTGGCTCGTCTCAGCTCGACTCAAGCTGGCCGATGGTTTCACCTGCGACTCAGCTTGTCAAGTCACCAGCAGCTTGTTTTTGAATATAAGGCACATCACCCATTTAAAAAGCAAATGAGCTTGTAGCAAAGTCTGCTGGCTAAGTCAGGAGACTGTCAGGAGACGGTGTGGTCGCTCACTGTGGCTGTTTCTGTTAACAGTCTGTCTCATTTACATCCCCGCGACTGTTGACATATATATTGGTCTCCGTGCTCATGACACGTCAGTACTGGCTGCTGGCTGTAATTGTGTATGTCACACACATGTGCTCTGATAAATCACCACCGGTTGTTTGAATTATTGTAGCACATTTATTATACATATGGTCCATCTGAAGGTCAGGTCATTTTATTTGTTTTTGCCATTTCTTCACTACTAGAAATGCAACTGTGGCAGGTAACTTACTATCACTATCTTCATTCATATTTTAAGTATTCAGCTACATAAAAAGCCTGAAAAGCTGAACATCAGATCATATGTAAAGAGAGTTGTTGCTATGGAGATGATACACCGTCACATTGGTGTAAACTGACTTTTTTTTAGAACATCGCTGACCAGCACATTGCAAGTAGCTGCAAGTTTTAACTTGTCTCTTCATGAATCTGTGGTCTGAACTGGG
Source organism: Chaetodon striatus (assembly GCA_029783705.1). Lineage (NCBI taxonomy): Eukaryota > Metazoa > Chordata > Actinopteri > Chaetodontiformes > Chaetodontidae > Chaetodon > Chaetodon striatus. The sequence goes on along the minus strand of JAPZEB010000021.1, from coordinate 16,068,961 downwards.
CTTAAGTCGACCCAAGCCACCCTGCGAAGGGCACTCTCATTGTTCCAGTCTCTATTCAAAGCTTATGATTATGTACTTAACCCGCAGTCCAGCACATCTGCTGAATCCCTGAATATTTTAGATGACATGGTCAGTAAATTAGTTTTGATGCCTATGATGGGTCGACACTGCAGGGTGGATCTGTTCACTACACTGGGACAGGGAGAGCAGAGCTTACAGGGCCTGTGTAAACACCTGGATGTTCAGGTTGAACAGCTGGCTCGAAGTTCTGCCCTGTTTCAGTTTCTGAATGGAGGATTTTTTACCACTGATTGCCTCTCAGTTTTGACACGAAGCTTGCACATCAGGGTTAAATTGTTCAGACCTACTCATCGGTGTTGACGTCTGTGAAGTACTTGCTAAAGTAGTCACTCATTGCCGCAAGATGAAAGGTGATGATGTCATGTGTGACAGTCACTGCCAGGGTGTTGGTGTCCAGAAACTCAGTTAATACACAAAAATGCGTCACCTATTCAGGGGGACAGCAGCCTCAGTCTCCAGAGTGTTGTTTCTCATTTGTAACATTTGGATAAATTTCGATCGATACATGACAGTATGTGCTGTGTTAAGTGCAACTCATGATATGTTAGAGGCTTGTGACCAGACTGTGCATTGAAAAGAAAGCATCTCATAATGCCCAGGATTAGAAAGTATCTCTTTCATTTTATTTTTCTGTTTCTCGTGGTGATAGCAGTGGGCTGACAGGTCTTCCTAACGTGCATATTAGTTTAGTGTGAGTGTGCTGGTATGTTAATTGCAATCCAAATCGTTATAGATGGGTCATGCGACCTCAGTCTGGAGACATAAAGTTGATTTCAGGGTGATTTAAAGGAAATATCCGCAAACCCTCTCAGACAGTAAGTGAGTGATAGAGTGAGACGAGGACAGACGCAGCCAGTGGAGGTGCATGTGGTCAGTAATCAGTGTTGTAACTGTTAATGCATTGACTCTCCATTAGGGTGATAAACCTATGAGGTAAAAACAATTAGCAGATAATGCTGTCATAGCCCCTTTTAACGTAATAAATTTCCTATCATTGTAACATGCAGTGATTACCTGATTTTTTTATTAACTCTTTTGTCCTAAGAATTATTAACATATTTGGTTTTATTGCATTTGCAAGACGGTTCACTTGACGTCAATTTCAAGTGATAACACAAGATTCATTCAAATTAATATACAGCATCAGCAGTCCCTTCCAGTTGGAGTATCAATTTAATCTCCCAGATTTAACTTTTGAGTGAGTCTATGTTGTTAGAATAAAGCTTAAAAGAATGAACCCATCTGTGCCCACAAGTAAAAATTCAAATTTCCTTTGGTGGAAGACATATTCAAAATTGGTCAAACCATTCGACTAAAAAGTGAGCTTTATTTATCGTACTATATTTTCTCTCTGTGCACATGAGACTGCTGTCTTTTTTAAATATATTTCATTATATCTTATGTTGTGTTCACACTACAAGTGACAGTGCAACAGCATGACAGCAACTTTATCACCTAGTCGTTGATAAAGTGTCGCCCAAACGCTCGTTAACAGTTATGTGGTCACAGGCTTGTGTGTGCGTGTGCTCCTTGCCAAAAAGCACCTCGGTTGAATATCATCAAAAGCTTGTTATTTGGTAAAACAAAATAATCTGTGGTTTGGATCAGTGTCTGAGCCCCATTTTAACATCACATTTCATATCCCAGTTGCGTCCCTGTGTGCACCACAATGCACACAAAGCTAGCATAGAGTCAGCCAACAAAGCTAAATAACACAGCACCACAATAAGAAACAAAAACACACCCTCGCTGCGTCATTTAAGTGCTGATAAAGCTGAGGCCAGCTCAACTTTGACGTGTAGCTCGTCATGCCTGTGTCGGACATCAGTTTGTGGCATCATGTCATCAGCCTGCATTGGAAATGATTTGAAATCTGTTGTTGTGTTGCTCATAGTGTGAACATAGCATCAGGAATAACAGTAATCCCATGTACCCAAAGACTAGATATTGTATAAGAAAATGTCTGTGTCTCAGAAACTACAAGGGGCACAATCAAGTATTTGGTATCTACGAACAAAGTAAAATGAATGAATGAAGTAAAATATCAAAGGTATGTAAACACATGCACAATAAAAAAAAATCCTATTAAAAAGTTTTTTGTCCCTCATTTTTCAAAAATCATGGGTTAAGATTTTCCTTAAAGTCCCAGTTAAGATATCCTCAAAATAAGAATGGTTGCAGGAAACACCCTTAAGTTTTCTCTTTAGGGTTCCCTCAAAATGTTCACTTAAGTATTTATGGTTTTCTCCTTGACGTAGTCTTACACTTAAGGAATAACTTAGGCATTTTTCAGCCTGGACCCTCTTTCTCCCTGTAAATTGATCAAAGACACTGATGTATACGGTTAATACACTTTCTCCAAATCTCACACACACATCTGGTGATGTTTCAGAAAGAGACTGCTGCTTAACAAGGCAATAACAACTAGACCAGATCAAGTGAGAGGTAAAGAGACACTTTAGACACTTAAAATAACAATCTGAGCCGCTCTGTGTCAAAAATAACTACTTTTAACGGACATGCAGTGACGATGTTCAGTTGCCGTGCTGCGTCTGCAGGCGTCTGCTGGCTCCTTCAATACTGGAAATTTCAAAAATTGTTGTTGTCATCAGTCTCTAGTAACCCCCTAGACAGTTGGACAGAAGACCTTAGCAATCAAAACAAGGCAAAAAAAAACCCCAAAAAACAAACAAAAACTTAAGGTACCTCTGACTCTATGTTAACTGTAAAAACTAACACACCCAGAGAAGAGTGTTCTGTGACTAGGAGAACACAATGGACATGCTTTTGATTTCATACTATTGATTTGACTGAATTAATTTCCGTTTCAGTTTTTTCCTATAATTGTTTTCTGTTTTCTGGTATTTAGGGCTCAAATTTAATTTTTAGTGTTTGCTTTCTATGATTATATTGCTCCAGAAGTATAATCTTTTCCACCTCTGACCAATTTGGTTTTCTTGTCTTCTCTTTTTCTGCCATTTTTTTTCCTATCAAATTATATGCCAACTTTGTGAGATGATAACAGGCGTCACAAGTGTGAGTCCAAGCCAACAAACAATTTCCATGGACGCTTTTATCACTGTAAAATCTCTTAACACAGTAAGGGATTCTGTGCAACAATGTAAGTTCCTCAGCTAAGAAGAAATTAAGTGTCATACTTAGGGAGAAAACTGAAGGTGTTTTGTGCAACCAGTCCTTGACTTTGACTAATGATATAAGTGTGGTTTCTCATGTGACTCAAATTTCAGCTGTACTGCCCAAAGTATGTCTGTACCAGATTTCAAGACTTTAGACCAGTCACAACAAATGTTCTGGTATTTGTCCTTATCATATAAAATATAGTATCTGGGCGCAAATGGGTTAATACATTTTTAAATCATGAATATGTTATATGCGTATTCATGCCTGTCCATGCATCCTTTACATAGCTGTGCAGATCTGCCAACATTTGTTAACTTGTAAATCTATTAATAATTCACACACACACACACACACACACAGCACAGATTTTTTCAGATCAATATCAGATGTTCAATTCCAGTCCTGCAGTTATTTAGTATTTTCAATGACCATAACAGGAATAAAGTTTCATCTTATGGTAGTCGTATATAAGCTCTGACACTTGTGTGTCATTGGCAGTCTGGAGTTTTGTTTTGCTCTTCTCTGGTCTCTGGATCTCAGATGTAAAAATACACTCTGACACTGCTCTTTTTGTGGAAATATGCAAGAAAACAATATTTTGAGTAATCTAATCTTTTAAGAGACCGCAGTTAATTGACGACATCCCTCCTTGCGTCACTCTCGACACCACAAGCTGAAGTGTGGTGAGTGTGTGTGTGTGTGTGTGTGAGTGAGTGTGTGTGTGTGTGTGTGAAAATGACAGCAAGTGTTCTAGTGAGGAGTAGGAGGGTGGTGCGAGTGCCTTTCATGCTCATGTGAAATGAATTTGCGTTCTGATTAATGCATCACAGCTCGGCCGGTACGCCAAGCAGCATGTGTTAAGGGCTCCAATCTGCATGGAAGCTAACTAGAGTAATGGTTATGGTTTTAATATATTTCTGTTGTTGTTTGCCAGTTTCATGGTTACTCTCAAATGATAGGCCTTTTTCAGCTTCACGCTTTAATTTTTTAATTTTGTTGTAGCTAATGTTGTTTAGAGATTGTGTCATTACTATTTAGTGTTTAGTTAGATTTTTATTTGTATGGTGGTTTCGCACATTTATAACAGAAGTGTTGCACATTTATGCAGAAAGGGAGCAAACTTGATCAGTTTATCTCTAAGTAACTTGTATTCTGTAGTTTAAAGACATGTTTCTAAACGCACAGATATACATTTTGCAGCTCAAGTGAATCTTGAATCTTCACTGTTGACCCCTTCAGGGCATCAGTTACCTCGCACTGTTTTCTCCTTTGTTACATCTGTGACCTCTGATATGTAGAACGCATTAACCAGTAATTGTTGGATGTTCGGGGTCACAGTCAAAAATCAATACTTTGTTTTTTGTCTCAAAGAGCTAGCCACTATCTCCACAAGCAGAGGGGTCTAATCAGTCTGGGACAGAGTGGAGCGTTGGGTCAGAGGAGTGGGAAACAGGTTTATAGATGTTTTATGGCCCAGATGAGAATTAGGTTCACACGTACACAGGCTACTCAAATTCCTCCTTCGTTTTCAGCAACAATTAACTCTGCTCAAGCCCTGTTCAGATCCCTCTTCCAACCCAATAGACCTAACTTTTCTAGTATGTCCAGATCTATGATTATTGTCAACTGACTCTGCCTAAGTGCACACATATAAGCCAATCGCAGTGTCATCACCTAAAGTGGACTGCAGGATAGCCAAGCCTCCTTTTTGACAAGCATGGCTCACCATGAGCAAGGCAAAAGTGCAAGGCACATTTCAGTCCAATAATCAATTGTTAAAGTACCTCATTTGTATTTTAACTGTGTTTAAGTTGAACATAAAATGTAGCATGAAATTACATATCATGAGTGTCACTGGAAAATTAATTGAGAAATATTTATTATATTTGATTTTCTGATGAAACAATCATCTTATAATGTATTATATTATGCATAATCCTATTAATTATGTACATAAAATATTTGTTTTAGAGGGTTTTTAGCACGTTGTTTTCTGGAGATTCTTCAGAAATTCAGATATTTTGAGTTGTGATGAAATATACAATGCAGAAAATAAATGTAATGTGTTTTAAGGCATCACTTTATTCATTTATATAAGTAAACTATTCAAGAAAAATAGGTAAACTCATGTTTTTTGTTGAAATAAGATCTGTTAAGACCATTTATTGTAATTTTTACTATTAGGTGGTTTCTACGTGAAGAAATAACACATGATAAAGTATGTAATAAAAAAAAAACAACTTGAATTTATAATTGCATTAGAGTCAAAATCCACCATTATAATATCTTTTTTTGTGTCTGAAACATAATTGGGTTTTGAAAGGGTTAAAAAAATCTCAGAAGTTCTTTCAAGAGCATGTCAAACCAACAGGCAGCAATATGACTGCAACCCTGAAGCCATGTTGGCCAATCACACAAAGAAGAAGAAGATGTTGAACAATCAGAAGCCAAAAAAAAACTGTCCTGCCAGATCTCATCCAAAACCAGTGACGCTGGTGATGGGGATTGTGTCGTGGGATTTTTGGATTATGTAGCAGTGACCTCTTAAACATTTTGACACCTCTGTTCCCGAATTTAAAGGAAGCGTAATCTCTGTAAATGGATATCTGCATAGGTATGCAGCATCTGTAGGCAACAGTACAAGACTCTGGTATGGGAAGTGTTCTGGTTACCATTTGCGGTCCAGTAGTAGTGACTAATCAAGCAGGCTTTGGTTGCCTGCAGGTTAACAGTCCATGTGGAGAGCAAAAGGGATGGAAAGCATTGGCCAAACTGTAATTGCAGAACCTGTCGGCTATTGTCAGACAAGAACTTGGCTTTTAATTCTTTTTTTTTTTTTATTCTAATTTAGTTATCTGTTGTCAGGGATTAGCTGAAATGTTGTCTGGACCTGTCTCAAGGTACTAATCGAACTGTAAACAATGACTGGCGCACAAGAGAGGAAATCTTAGCCCGGATACCCATTGGCTACACCGGATCTCCTGAAATATCAGCCCTCACCCCTCTAGGCTTTATCACTGTCAGACAATAGCCGATAAGTTTCGAGATTGGTGGAAGAGTAACTGTACATTTATGTGTAGACGAGTAAAATGTTTTACAAAAGGTCCATTTCAGTGACGCAAAACACAATTTGAGCGTGGACGAAAGGCCAAAATGCTTAGACAAGCTATGTACGTTTAGACTCGGCCTGAATGTATCTCTGTGTGCTGAGTATCAATAAATGACTTGATTGTACTTTCTGTCGTTGTTTTGTTGGATCCAGTCTAACACAGAAGTCTAATATTTCAAGCTCACCTGTGAGGTATCACTTCTGAGGCGCTCATATTTACAAACATTCTTTCTTGGAATAATGATCTTGGTTCTCTTCTCTGAAGGATATTATAGCTCAGTGCTTCTTCCCATGATCCCTCTAGATGTGGACAGATGGCGAGCATCATGCTGCTACTTCCTGCAGTTGCTCAGGGGTGACGAGCTGGCACTCAGCTACATTCTCCAGCTCCTCTCTACCATGGATAAACACGGAGCTGCTCACTTTCCCTACACAGCAAAGTTCACCTGAACTCTCCTGCTCCGGTTTGTGTCCGCCAGGGCTTTGATGTAGGCCATGTCGGGTCAGCCCCTCCACATCTCCGGCGTGACCCGCAGGGGCGTGCTGAATGGCTTCCCATGTATGCGATTCCTATGTGGGGAAAGAAAACACACGTACTCATTACAACAGCCTCTCTTGTTGTTGCTCTGTGTGAAGGCATTCCCACCTGTGACTGGGGCTGTGAGACGGGCGGAGGGATGTGTGAAATATCAGTCTGAGAGGGTTGGAGGCTGGGCAGCAGCTCAGAGAGACAGAGAGAGCGGGCCAGCTGTAGATCTAATATCACCTATGGGCCTGCCGGCTGGGAAGGCCTAGCTAATATGATACACATGTGCTACATCCTGTCTGAGCGGCTGCCTGGCTTTGTGGCTCTGAGTAGAGGCATGGAGGGAGGAGTGTGTGTGTGTGCGCGTCTGTGTGTGTGTGTGTGCATCTGTGTGTTTGTCCATTATGTGCATGTGTGAGGACAGCTGGACAGCGCTCTTGCCATGAATGTTCCAGACCTGAGTGTTTACGGTGTTTACGCTGGAAGTCATATTGTTAGCTTTCACTGATTACCATGACTGGTTATGAGGAAAGCTTAGCTGCTGTTGTATGAAGACAAAAGCGTCACTTTGTGTCACTTTCTTCTGTAATTATGGGATGCAGGGAAACAAGGTGTGGGTACAAATATAAACTTTAATGATTGTTTTAGCTTTAAGGACAGGAGTTTTGAGGGCTAATGCCGATACCCACTGCACAAGAACCAAGCCGATATTGGGCCAAATTCCTTCCTCCCAACAATAGTTACAATCCTCTTGCCTGATTTTTCTGTGGTGTAGAGTGTGTTAAGAGTGTTTTTTACATCCCTGATTGCTCCAAAGTCCATCCTGGCAAGGGCTGCCCAAGGATCACCAGCGTGGGGTTTTAACGCAGTATCAAATTCATTCAAAATTTACTCCTCCAGCTCACGCTGTAACATGTACAGTCCGTGTTCACACAACTCCAGATTCCTGTCATTTGTCTTTGTGATTTTTTTGTAAAAAGTAGTGCAAAAACCAACAGCTAATACTTCCTGCCCGTCGTGCACCATATTTGTATACTCTAAAGTCACATTTGATCGCAAGAGCTTTGTGCAATTTCCAGTTTCCAGAGTAGGGATTGGGGTTGTCCATAAATGGAATCTCTTGAGCTGCTTTCACAACCGGCACCTGCAATAGTGTTCCTGCAAAAAGCAGAGTGTTTTTTAAAGCAGCTTGTAGCTGCATACTGTAGCAAGATGGCGGAAATATGTGAAATTACCAAAGATTTCCACATATTGGGCAGTTAATCAGTCATCTGAAGTTTGGTGGAAATGTTATTCCAGGCCCAGATTTTCTTCTGGTTGTGGTCTGGTCTGGTTGTAGTTGCTAGCATCAACATTATCAGCTCCTCCATTTCGTCATCTTTTTGCCTCCGCAGTGCCTGATATTTGATTGGCCAAAGCCAGGCAGCAACTGCCAGAAGGTCAACACAGTGAACTCTTCGCAGCAAAGCAAAATATGTGCGCATTTATGTGGGCGGTAACTGCTTCTTACTCCCACTACAGTGTTTAAAACTGCCTCCCCTCTGCTGCCTTCCCCTTATTGAAATAAGCGGAGGTGGTGGGTTAGCACGCTGCGATGTGAAAACCGCATTAGTGTGTGGTGCACTGTTTTGGGCAAATCTTTGCTCTCCACACACTATATGTCGTCATATGTCTCACATTTTCAACATCTTTGAAATATTTAAAACAGATTTAAGCCTAAGAAGTTACGTATTTGTGTTATAACCAACCCCACAGCAAACAGACTCTATGTACAAGTCAGCTGTGCTGGAATGTACGAGCGAAGCGAGGCCTTGCCATTAACACACACTTTATCTGTAATTAACTCTCAAGTGGGTACTGATTGACCCTATTACACCTGCGCGGATATGCCAGAGCTTTTAGCAGCCTCGTCGAGGGAGAACAGCTCTTTTGATTTAAATCCACCATTAGTCTCCAACTTAACCACCGGGTGAAAAGAGGTTATAATGCAACCCTGGCTGACATAGGTGAGCTGAGATTATCCAGAAGTGGAGCGGTGTCGAGAGCACATTAGTGTACCTAAGAGTCTTTCTTGATAATACCACTCTGACTACCTGGGATTCAATCCATATCCCTCCCCCAGCGTCTGAAATAGCCATGCTTTGATGGCTTAAAATTAATTACCAATTTACAGAGTCTATAACTTTATCTTCAACTCCTGCTTAAGCTGTTCGCTGATATCTGGTGCCAATTTAGGGCAATCATCAACCAATTTGAGAGTTAATTGGGAAATGGTGCCTGGCCAATTAGGAAAATAAGGTGCACGAGAGAGAGAGGCCAGCTTGGATAATTAAAACCTGAGATAAAATCCACATAATAAGGAACTTTCACACTCAGTGCTCTTAATTAGTGAGTTCTCTTTTGTGTGAAGTCTTTCAGTTTATACTGTGTCTATACTTAAATTATTAAAAGGATCATGATTCTCTGCTTGGTTAGTGAACTGCACCATTGTGCCCAGGAGACTGATTACCGGAGGCTCAGCAAGGGCTTTTTTAGAAGCCACATGCCTGGCTTGTGCAGAGCGCTGGTCTCCTAGGGAGAGGTTAAGGAGAGGAGTCCCTACCTCCCTGGGTGTCGCAGACTTGCTCTCTGCCACCATGTCATCCATCCTGGAGCCTAATCGAGTTATCATATCAACAAATCTCCCATCAGGGGCCTCACAGCTGACACTCTCAGAAAGACACCCACAGGGGGGCAACAAATTTTGAGCAGCAGGGCGTTGCTAAGAGAGGCTGAGGCACCTGTAAGGGTCTTCTCTCCTGCCCACGGAGAGGGCACTCCCGCTGGGCATCACACTGCTCTCTGGCCCCTGGTCAGCCACAGAGCACAAGAGCAGGAAAGCGGGAGCCATAGTTAATGCTGTTCACAATAGGTTGAAGACACAATAGAAGCACTATATCACCAAGACTGTCAATGAATTTAAAAGCAACCCACAAACAATTAGCTGAAAGGGCAGCGAGGTTTCATGGCCATAGGCCTCAGCTCTGCAGGCCGGTGGAGACAAACTGTCCACCCACGTGCAAATGGCAGCTGGTGATTCTGCCCAGAGAATATGTTCACAGACTTCTGTGGATTACCGCCTGACCTTTAAGCGTGTCCCCCAAAAATACGCCACATGCTGGGCCCTTCCTCCAGTCATGGGATGGTTTATGACTCCTTGAATGTGGGAAATGTCGCCCAATAGTTCGTCTTTGTGGACATATAGAATTACGTAGTTTGTTCGCTCCTTGGTTTACATTGTTGGCAGTGTGAGCCAGCCAGCTGTTACCCTCGATGTTTTATGATGTCGATGCCAAATGTTTACTTTCTGTGATGATTCAAAGCAAGTCGAGCTGTTTGTGCTGATAATTTCTAACTTTTGAATATTGGCTTTCTTAACAAACTCCTCCTTCATGCTCTCTTGGTTTAGCTAAATGAGGCTAAAGTGAGTCATCAGCAAATCCTGGATAGCATAATGTCTGCCTTGATTTGATTTTTGTGAGATCATTTTAAAAAAGGCTTTGTTTGCGTCGTCTATTTAGCCCTAAAATCATCCAACATGAAAAACAAATGCCATCTTTGATTTGGGCAAGTGGGTATGAAGTCCATCTGTTCACAATACCCTAACAAGAACAAAACGCCCTTCAGGGCAATCAGAGCTTGCCTGCCTTCCATGACCAGAAAACTTGTGAGGCTCTAAACTTACTTCTGAAGTGTCCCAGTTTGATGGAATCACTTAAATAGGTTGGCAAGCGATAAACAGTTCGCGACAGGATGACAGATCAAGCTCGTCTTTTACTTTTGGCAACAGATAGTTTGAAACCACATTTCTAAAGATGTGAGCTTAGCCCAGGTTTTGTTCATTAGCAGAAGGTTTCAGGGGAAACATATGCAAGGGAAAAATAAAAGATGACTCAATGGCATCCGATTTGTGAAATTAAATGTATAAAAAAAGTCTTAAAAAGCTGGCAGCTCAAGTCAAGTGCTGGTGGGGGATAAGCAAAGCATGAACATATTGTGCCTTTAGAGTAACTTTAAGAAAAACTCTGGACAGATTTAAGTGCAGCCTCTTAGCATTCTCTCCATAAGGCGCATCTATAAATCATTCGTCTGACCACCACGGCTCCTCGCCACTGACCAGCTCGACCCATTGGCCAGGAGCCAGGCCTGTGTCCGGACAAGGCCCTGACCCGTTAACCTTGGCCAGAGCCCCTGGGCCAATGGGGCGAGGCTGTCAGAGCTGCGACCCCGGCAGCCAGGGCTACCTGCTGCTCTGGCATAATGCAATTGGACACAGCCATCAGAATGATGGAGCACAGGGAATTCTCCACGCTGACCACTCCAATGGCTGCTGACCACCGCGGCCAACGCTGGCTTCAGCCCCATCGGAGTGTAAGAAAATGGCCCTTTTGATATTATGTCACAGATGCCTTTTTTGTGTTTTTTTGCCTCACATCCATATTGTGTTTTAGGTGCTGCAATTTGGACCCTTTTCAAGGGGGCAGGGTAAAGAAGGTACTGTTTTAAAGGAGCTTTGTTTTCAAGCCAGCTTTCTGCTTTGTGTTTGTCAAAGTAGTGAGAAAAGTCCTAATTGAAAAGCTGCTCTTAGAGGTTTCAGTAAAGTTCATGTCATTTCTAAACAGGTTTAAGTTCTTAGAATATGAGCCTCTTTTTATTTAGTATGCTAAAACTGTGTTTTAATATATAAGCACTCATTTATTTATTTGCATATTATGTAAATCTTTAGCATCTGCCCCAGGTCTTACCAATTCATTTACATTGTCATGTTATATATAAGGCAGGCCCAAACTCAGGCTCCTGCTGACATTTCCTCCCTCTGTCCCCACCTCTGTTTTGTTAATGGCATGAGGTTCACACTGGTAGTATAATTACTAACATTAGACCAAACTAAGAAAGGCTCTGCAGGATGCTAACCCCATGAAGCCTGAACGGCTGTTTGCCTATCAAGAGAAAAGGTGTGATAGTGATTCCCTGCCTGCCTGCGCAAACTGAAGGCATGCCAGTGTATTCATACAGGTGCCCTCCCACCCCCACCCCTCCCCGCCCAACAAACATACACCTGAGGGACCCCCCTCCGAATCAACACAATTAGCATCCTCCGTGCCCCGCAGAGTTAAACTCTCAGTGCAAACAAATGCACCTGACTGACAGGCAGCTTAGGCAAATGACTTGTTTGGGGAGCGGGCTGAGTCTCTTTGGGCTTACAGAAAGGCTGAGTGAATTTCAGCTGGGAGCGTTTGCATTACAGAACAGCGTGAGAAAGAGAAGCACCTGAATACAGCTCACCTGAATTGACAGAGGATGTCTTGTTGAGAGTGAGATTTGGAGTTTCTGACATCACAGGTTTATACACCCCAGATGGGATGTAAGAAGATGTATTGAGAGAGGTATAATGTGATGGAAATAATAATACAACAAAATGGAAATGTCACCAGTTTCATTGTACCAAAAGCAGCTGCAAAGGAATGGTGTGTGTTTTGTGACATGATGTGGTTGTTCCATTAAGGGATGGATCAGCAATTACTGCTATAGATTTAATTTTTAGTGGCCATCTTCAATCACATGCATAATTTGAGGTGATTGTCTGTCACGACATTGCGTGCTGATAACATCATAGTCAAACGCTTCTTTTGGTTTCACTCAGTTTATGCGTGAACCTACTCACGGCAGTGGTAACACCCTTGACTTGATTCTGTCATCTTAAGGATCAAAGTTTCAGCTATGACTGTCCCTTCTGTCACATCTGGGGTATCAGATCACTAAATTTGAAGCAACATTAACCCATGATTGGTCTGTCAACTTTAACTTTAACTGCTGGTGAGCGATTGTTTGTGGTCCTGACTGAGACGAAAGTTCCAGTGACTTTAACACAGCCCTTTCTCGTCGTCTGGATTCAGTTGTGCAGTCGAAGTGGTCTACACCCTGGTTTAATGATGAAACACGTGCTGTTAAGCAGGCCTGCAGGACAATGGAACACAAATGGCTTAAAAGTTTTCTACTTCTTCTTGCACAAGTTTGTACTGAAACACAAGTTGTTAAAAAAGCCTTTTTACCTTAATCAGTAACAATAAACACAACCCTATTTTTGACACTGTAGTAAAACAGTAAAACAGATGAGATTAGATACAGAATTAATCCCTCATCTCCACTTACTTTTGCAGAGTCTATAATGCAATATTTACTTGTTCAAACCCAAGTTGTTTCTGCTGTTGCAATTTTGAGATGGTCTCTCCTGAGACATCAAACATTGTCTTGCTTCTAAACAAACTACCTGCCTCCTTAAGACTGGCACTGTCCCCACTGGTTGTAATTCTGCTGTGGTTGAAGCTTTGCTTAAGAAACCACAGCTTGACCCAGGATCTCTGAATGAGTTGCGTCTCAGCAACTTTCAGCCCACATACTTAACAGTAATCTTTTTGAGCCTTTTCAATGTGCCTTCAGCGCCTGCCACTCCACTGAAACTGCAAAAAGTGATGAATAATATTCTGCTTACTGTGGAGTCGGATTCCACCTCAGTGCCTCTGTTATTGGAGCTCAGTGTGGCTTTTGACACCATAGATCACTATATGTTCCCCTAGACTGATTGGAAAATCAATTTGGTGTCTCTGGCCTGGCTCTTGTGTGGTTAAAGTCTTACTCATCTGAAAGAACACAGTGTTTCCTAGAAAATGTTTGATGTGAAGTATGGAGTACCTCAGGGCTCTGGTCTTGCCCCTCTATTTTTCTGTCTCTATATTTTACCTTGTGGATAAATTATAGCATTCATGGATTTCATTTCCACTGCTATGCTGATGAGACTCGGCTCTTTAGGCCTATAAAGGCGGGTGATCATTTCCAAATTATGTTATTAGCAGTCTGCGTCTCTGCTGTGAAAAACTGCATGTCATGTAATTTCCTAAATTCAGGTAAAACTGAGATGGTGATTGTTGTCCCTGCAGTTCCAGTTCAGGTGAAGGATATCACCCAGATCCAACACAAATTTGCAAATCATCCTAGAAATGTCCTAAAACACGTTGGAACATGCAACAGTCAAGATTTATTTTTGTGACTCTCAGATTAGGAAAACATTCTCTCAAGCTTGAAGGAAGATTATGTCTTTTACATTAGAAATCCAAATTAATTTTCGATTAGACATTGATACTTTTTCAACTTTTTCATTTTGTTGTGATGATCCCGTACATGGTTTAAGCCCTGTACTCTGAAATCTGCTTTAAAAGAAGAGTATAAAACATCAGCTCCAAGCATTGCCTTTCTCCAAAGAACTTATTTTCTGTTATTTTAAAATTATGTGTAAATGTGTTTATTTAATTATGTTTTCCACTTTTTCTTTGCTTTGCTTATCTCCTATTTTGTAAATTAACTAATTTGAATTTACGAATGAATGAGATTCCTCCGACTGAAAAAAAAAAAAAGAGGAATCCAATAAAGTCCAAAGTTTGACCTCACTATGAAATTAGCCATTGTGTTATCTTTCAAAACCACAGGCTTGTCTTCAAAGCATATTCAATATGGGCCAGTAGATCCCATTACTCATCTCTGGAGAAGTTTAGTTTGAGGTCCTGACACTTTGAAAGGGGCCAGAGGCTCGGTACAATGTCCTCTGTGTCTTTTGCGATGGGCCAGGGTCTCCAAGCTGCACAGAGAGAGGAAGAGAGGAGAGGTGGGCGTGGTATTATTTCCTAATAGGCCAAGCTGGACAGACAAACTGATAGCATCTGCCTGCTTTGTCAACGGAGGAGACTTTAATGGGAGAACTGAGCGCCAAACGTTCAACAGGACCAGATGAGGACAGAGATGGATGGTTTAGAGGCCACAGGCTTCTTCTGGCCAACGGGTCCAGCTTCTTATCTCTGACCCTCACTAGCCAATCGATTGGTTGTGGAGCATTAGTCATCAACTAAACCCAGGTCACAGCTTTCTTCTCCAGCCCTGGCCCACAGGCAACGCATTGTCAGCCTTCATGCATGTGCCACTGTATTGAGATGGATGAATGTTCAAACCAATATGTTGCCAGTGGCAGAGCAACATGAGTGTATCAGATAAGGTCATCATGTCCTGAAACTGAATTACTGTGCAAATATGTGATATTTAGGTCACGACTCCTATTGATTTTTTCCTATGTGAGTTAAGACTGATATTGGAGACTTTTGTTTTTCTTATTTTTCGTGACATCTTTGGTCATGACAAGTTGTTCCTAGGAGTTTGATATCCAGTAGAGGTACTGACTAAAAACATTACTTACCGAGAGCACACTGCAGTGATGTATTAAAAACCAACTGCTTTTGTTTCTTGTGTCAAAACTGTTTGCATTGATTAAATCACTATAATAGTAAAAAGCAAAAGTAGTTTTCAAGATCTAAAGAGGAGACTAGAAACTGTTTTCACTGTTTTCACGTCACTTTAAGATCTGTTGATATTCTGCCACTATACATTTTGTCAGGTTTGAAAAAGAACCCAAATCACTTTTCGTAAAAGCTGCTCTGGCAATTTGGCAAATTTGGACCCAGCATATTTAGTGTAAATAATAAAATTCACTTTGCAGTACTCTGTAAAGGTATCCAATAAGGCTGGGAATCAGTTCTTGATACCTGTTAAGTTACCAAGTAGTGCTGAAACTTCTCCAGTCAAACAATATCTGCATTCAATATTTTTTGTATCCAGATCTAGCTAAAGTATTTGTATGGTTTTGCTTGCAGCCAAACACAGAAAATGTATATCAATTTAATGCAACTTAAGATTGGCAGCAAATACAACCCATAACTTCTGAGATGTGGTGAAGCCCAGGGTCTTTGACAGAATTGGCAGTTCACTGTGCTGAGATGCCACCAAAACATGTGAAAGTATGGCTATACTACAAGCCACTCCAGTCACATGATGAGTACAGAATGAAGTAGTAAAAAAGGTATCAGATAAGGTAATTCTTTGGTATTGGTATCACTTTAAGGGTACTGATATTCGTACTGGTATCATCATTTTTTAAACAATATCCAGGCCTATCCATAAGATTAAAATGTTGTGTGGTGTTTTAATAGATTATGCATTCGCAGGTGAGGGAATCACAAAAGACATGCAGGTGACACATTACATGCTTCTCCTTAAACCCACAGACTTAAATGAAAGAATACAAAATACGAATATATTACAAAAGAGCTGATTTGACCTCAGATAAATGCAATCTGTCCTGTCTTCTCCCCTTTATCTGACCAGAATCAGTACGTTTACACGCACAGTTAAGTCAAGCTACAGTTATAGCTCGACTGGGCCATGTAAGTGGAGTGCTGCTGTTGTCCTAGCGTACCAGTCTGGGAGGGGTGCCGATTTATTGACTGAAGTTTTCCTATTATACCACAGGCTAAACAATCGACAAAGAAGTTAACTACAGTTAGCTGGCGGAGCGGCAAACTGGCAGACAACTTCAGGGCTCCTTCTTCTGTTAAGCCTTAGGGCTGCTGTGAAACATTACAACACACATTAAATGTTATTTGACTTCCGAGTCAAAGCTCGGGGGAGAAACTGTGGAGCATGTGCAGAGTGCCTCGGCCAGTTTGTGTCCGTTTGACTCTACGCATGCAGGAGTTATTTGACTCCCAATCACATTATGTGGGTGTTAGTCCGACTGAGAAATTCAGCTTAGTACGATTTCAGTTGGACTAACATGTTGACATGTATTTTAAAAGTCCTGTTTTAGTCGGACTAACATTCAATCGATTTTCTCTTATGTCATGTAAACGCACTGAATGGTATAACGAAGTTACCATACCATACCAACTTTCTTTATTGCTCACAAACAGATTAATTAGTCATTATTATGCAAATAATTGTGACTTCATCCATAACATTCCTGTTAACATCGAACTAAGCTGCAAGACAAATCAGTCTGTAAAATCCAGAAAGCCATTTTTAACAATGAAGTCCAGCAACATCACTGATCACCAGAGCTGCCATGATTCATCGATTAGTGGTCGACTATTAAATTAATTGCCTACTCATTTATTAAGTAATTAAATGGTTTGAGTATTTTTTTCAGAAAAAAAGGATTCCAGCTTCTTAAATGACAATATTCTGGTTTCTTTACTCCTTTATGACAGTAAACTGCATATTTTTTTGTTGTGGATAAAACAGGACATTTGAGGGTAACGTTGATCGACGATGTTCACCAATTTCTGACAGTTCATAGACCAAACAAGTAACCGATTAATTGAGAAAATGATTGACGGATTAATTGACAATGAAAAGAATTGTTAGTTGCAGCCCCACTGCTCAACAAGTTGGAGATGTTGCAAGGAAGATACAGTGTTTAAAAATAGGAAATGCATCCTCACAGGTTTGAACTTTAATCAGGTAGATGAAGCTAAAGGGGAAACATATTAAACAGGCTATAGTATTTAAGATGTCTGACGGGGGGTTTGGGGAGTAAGCTGGCTTTATATGGCCTGAGGAGCTGCAGACAGAAATCATGGTGCCCTGCGGGGTAGCCATTAGGGCACAAGACGAGGGGAGCCAAGAGGATGTCTGCACTCCAGGGATCTAATCCGGTACCATGGTCTCTTCTTTGGGAAAAGACCAGTTCTGCAGTTCCTGAGCTCCCTCGGGTTCTGGCAGGTGCTTTAGTCAACCAACAATTAGCCATCCCCAGGGTCTGGCTACTTTTGTGGCTGAATTAAGCCCATAGGAGCATTAACTCTGGTCACATTAGCTCAAATAGAAAAGTCAGCAGGGGCACCTTTTTCAGCTTGGTTAACTTTATTGTTTCATTTTCTTGTTGGGAAGTTAATAACATCCAAATCCTGACTTAAGATTTTTTTCATACAATGTCAACAAAAAAGAAGACTGAAAAACTCTGCATGTGCTGACAAATTGCTTAACTGGTTGTCAGTCTGTCTGTAGCAAATGCTAGCCACAGTTGACTCTATAATGATGTGAAGGGCCACTGTGTTTGACTCCATCCTTCCACACAGTTTACTTTTTCTCACCACTGGCCTCTTCTGTTCTCAGTTCTTTGGTGTGTGAGCATCTGCCCTGGGCTCTTCTTAGTGAAGTCTTTACTGCCTCACCTTTTAATCTCGGTTTTGGAATCAGCCCTCTTCTTATCGTGAAGCTTTGAGCTGCTGCATGAGAGTGAAATTAATTGTGTGCTAAGCAGAGAGGAATTAATGGCTTGCACTGAAACCTGTGGCCACGGCTGGCTTAGCCCTTCTCCGATCCCCCTGATCCTGCTTGTTACAGGAGCTTGGCCATTGTAGATGGTGAGATGATTGTGTGGTTTCAGCCTCTTGTCTCTGTCTCTTTTGTCTTTCGGGGGAGCGCGGGGATCTCTCCTTTTGTCTGCCTCCATGTTCCTTTCAGGCGGTATCACAGCTGGCCCCTTTAATTCACTCAGGACATCGGATGACCCTACCCCCCAGGAGGCCACTGTAAACACACACACCCACCCACACACACACCTAATAGGGTTGTTTTCTACGTTTTAAACATTTTGACATTCAGGAAGGAGATCCACACCTACTTGAGTATTGACAGGGTTCTTGTCTCATGATCATATGCAAAACTAAACCATTTAAATTCTGCTGTGTATTGGGCAAGTACTAAACATGTTGATTGTATTATCTTTGCTCGACTATTTTCCAGCTGACAACCAAAGTTTCAACAAAAATGTGTGAGTCAGGTTTACATCAGGTTGTCCCTGGGAATCCCCAGCATGTGTTGTCTAGCCATCTGTCTGCTTTAAAGATGCCGACTCATTGAGCTCCGCAAATAGAACTACTATACGGTCAAACAATTACCTAAACAGCTTGGTAATGGGTTTATGGTGTCTAGAGTGACGGCCTGCAAAATAAAACTACAGGATCCCCACAAAAACCTTACATGGTTGTAAATATGTATTAACCAGAAAATGGGCCTTGTGTGGCATCATTTAGAAGAGACAAAGACTGGCCCTCGGACAAAGAGGCAAGATGCAGTAAGAAAGAGGGGATTCTACATAGCTAATGAGTTGCTCCATAGAAATGTAAAGAGGTGGGTCTTTAGGAAGAGTGGTTACCCCGCTGGTCGGGTCTGATAGACTGTAAAGTGTGGAGGTCCGGCCACTGTGCCCACTGTCCATTGTGGCCATGTTAATTCACCCGGGCCCCTAGTTATGTCACGGAGGGCTTTTATTGTGGCATGAGGTTGAGGGGGACCAAGTCATTATTGCAAGGAAACTCTCTGATAAACCAGAGAGGAGAAAGAGGCTTTGTTAAGTGTTCTCTCTTCAGGAATCTTAAAGAGAAGCACCCTCCTCCAGCAACAAATAAAAATAAAACTTCTAACATTAGCAGTAAAGGAGCGGCCAATTTACCTCAGGGTCCTTCAGCGTCAAGGGCCACGTCAGACAGTGCCTACTTTACCTCGTGAGAAGTGGTCAGCCATTAAGAGGAATTGACAGGGAAACCCTTGTGTCAAATGAACATCATATGAGGAGACTGACATGAAAACGCACAGACAAGCCTTGTTCTTTTGTAAGTTTCACAAGGTGTTTGAGTTTAGACAAAGGACTTCTTGGAAAAATTAAAGAAGTGATGCAATTTCTCCACTAGGTAAGGCAATGAAAACGCAAGACTAGAGCAACAACTATATACACCAGAAAAATCTTTAAACCATCAGCACCTTAAGATGTACATTTATACCTAAAAAACAGCATGTAAAGCATAGCGGAGCTGCTCGTGCTATATAACAAACTTTAGGCCGATCCCCTCATTATCACATCTAAATGGCTGAATTAGGGGGATATCAGTGTTTTTGTGTTTGGGAAGATGGGGACTTGGAGATTATACCGCCGATTGAAATGTAAAGCAGCTATTGCAATTACCCATAACCTCAGCGCGAACCTTGCCTGAAACAATGCAACTAGTTTCAAAGGCTGAGAGGCAGGCGCATCCCTGAGAGGCACGGCTAGATAACAAGAAGGCATCATTAAAGGTAAAGGAAGGGAAAAAGAGGTTTTTTTTTATCTTTCCTCACAGTGATATGGTCAACAGAGGGGCCCCCTCAGCCAAACACCGTTTTAAGTCTTCTTTGAGTGGGTAGAGGAATCATTTAAGATAAAATGTGAGGTTAAGTCAGGTTTGTTTCTGTGTTTGTGATTTATTCATCGCAATATCAAAGTGTGAAATAAAACTTGTTTGGTAAATAGACCGTTGGGATTTGATGTGCTGAGGCTGCAAAGTGTTGAATATGAAAGTATTAAGTGCAATTATTAAGCGGATAATGTGAGAGAAATAAATCAAAGCTGCAGCTATTGTTTTTGGAGATGTGTCCAATTGATGGAGGTGTCTGCTTCGAATCCTTTGTCTCAGGATTGGTGGAATCAGTTGTGTGTGCATTGCTCCACCCTGACCTGCCATGTTCTGCCGTTTCAGAGAACTGTGAAAGGTCTGTTCAGCCTCGGACAGAGCTGGATTTAGCAGATATTTGCATGTTAATGTCCACACATGTCCCAGTACAATTCAGTGCAGAGAACAGATATAGGATCAGAGCAACTGCTACCTTTTAAAAGGGTCCTGTGTCCCCCTTTTTTCATGGGAGGTCTTTTGACTGTTGGAATTAGCAGAGTGCACTGTTTCAGTATGTGTTGGAGGGGTGGGGGCTGAAACATACACTGCCACACACATACACTTACGACACACCTAATCTCACCCTTCTTGATTCCCCCAGATGGATAGGTTTCTCCCTCTGTTTTGATGTTCGCTGCCATCCCCCTAATTCCAGCATTTAATCACCCCGAGTGTCGGCACAGAGACCTCAGCTTGCCCTCAACCCACTTGAGAACGACCCCGATCCCTCTTCAAATCTGCTTTGCCTGCAGCCGCAGTATGAGGGGCAGATGCGGGACATGAGCCAATCTGCTCCCGGAGGTGTTTGCCGTCTCCATCCTCTCTGTCAACACTCTGCTTTCTCTGTCACTCTCACAATAAGAGGCAGAGCCCTTTGTTCTAAGATGAGTTTAGATGGAGACGGCAAACTCTGTCCAACACGGATTGAGGTTGGCGGATGTCAAAGGGGGTCGTTTGATGTTTGATCGGCTGTTGCCGTTTGTGCTTTAAAGGCCTGTCCGTTTGGGCCTTGAGCCGATGTGTCCCAACAAGTATTCTTTAGATTGGTGTTTGCATAGATTTGCATACTGGCCTGAAGACGAGCTTTAATGAAGAGGACGGTTTTGGTGTATTTAGGTTTTGGAGTGAATTGTTCAGCCTGTTGACCAATTGATGACAAATGCTGAGCAGCTTATAGAGAGGAGAAGCTTTAGAGCCTGGTATCCGGGGCTTTTTTTCACCACATGATACGTTGTCTTGTTGTGAATTGCAGTTTGCATGCTTAAAAGCCACATCGACTGAACTAAGGGCCAGGTTAAACTCGATCAGAACTTGTGTTTATAGTTGTTCCAAACGGCCACACTCGAAGGTTGAGTAAATAGTCGGCCAAACAGCAAAAGAAAATTCAGTGATAGTAGATCTTGACTGTAAAGGCTCATGCATACCCTCAATTTCTCGTAGACGGGTGTGTAGGAGGGAATATCCATAGGCAAGAGAAGAGAGAACTTCAGCACGCAGTCCTTTTACTCGCAGTAAACTTTACTGGAGATACAACATTTTGGTCTGTAGACCTTTGTCAGCCTGTAGGTTGGCTGTTTCTGTCTTGAATGTTTTTTGTCCCTCAGTTTTACCTGTTTTATACAGTCATCATGGTGTGTTAAAATATAATCATGTGAAATTTAGTTTTTGAAATTAGTTGACATCTTCACAGCAGTAGAAAGAGGATTATATTAAAGGTTGTTTCAGGAATTTTAAGCTCCATATTGAAATTCAGACTGCCAAATCGAGGACAATACTTGTCTCGCTGCACAGACACAAGAACTGTTTTCCTTTTGAACATAGAAAAAGAATTGTAGATTCTTTTTTGAAATATGTGCATGTTATATATACAGAAACGCTGCTGCCTCTACACTGAAATCACTGGATGCTGTCTACCACTCAGCCCCAAGGTTCATATCAGGTGATTGTTAAAGCACCCATCAGTGCCTTCTTTACCTAAAGGTTGGTTCGCCACATTTGGCTGTGAGGCAGGAACAGCATTGGTATTTGTTCATTTAAAGCTTTGATGCAGATGCTTCCACACTATATTTCATCTCTTTAAACTCCAACCTCACATTATCTTGGTATTCGAAGAATGTCATTCTCTTACAATGCACCTAATACATGGAATAATCTGCAACAGACCTTAAACGTGGACACTCTTAACACCTTTATGTCTGTTAAAATGCCTTATTTCTGATATTGTTTTAACTGAGTTTAAATGATTTTAACTATACATCTACATGTTAACATGTTTATCATCCCTTATTTCTACTTTTAGGGATCATATATTGCTGTTGTTGTTTTGTATGATTTCATTTCAATTTTTAATGCTTTTGTTCATGCTCGGCATCACTGAAAATGATGTTGTCCCTTAATTGATTTCCCGAGGCTTAAATTGAAGTTTGAATGAATAAATGAATGAAACTGATATGATAGACTTTGTGCTCATTCCAAGGTAGTGTAATGAATGACTTTAAAACAGTTCAGGTATTTTTTTAATAATTTGTTTCACTGGCACAAAAAGGGGACAAAATAACACCAAAAACAAAAAAACATCAACATCTGTTTCAGCCCAGAACTGCACAATTGGTGCATCCCTACTGATATTTATCAGTTATACACTCGAAGTCTTGCATTAAGGATTACATTTGAATCACACAAATAAGTTACTGCTTTATAAATTAGATGTAAATTAAGCTAATGAACAGAAAATGCAGGAAGCTGCTCTGTTTTTCTTTGCTGTGAAGAGATTTTACTGTAAGTAGTGTTTCCTCTGTCAGACTCTGACCAGTGGTCCAGTGCATCTCTGCTGACTTTGCATTTAAGTGTAAATAGTCACCTGACTTTTCGGAAGAAAGAAGCTCAAATGAAGTGTTGCTTTGACACCATCTTCCTTACTCATTTACAGCATCAGATTACTGTAATTATGGGTGAGGTGTAGGTAGCCAGCATGCTGGGCAGCACAAGGGCTTTATTGAGGAGAACAGTGCCTCAGCAGAGAAGATGGGTGCTCCTGCTTGGAAAAGGAAGCAGTGACTCGAACCACTGCCCTCAGCCCTTAAGGTGTGAAACAAATTAACACCTCTTCAGTCCACTGACATGGTAGCTTATGTATGTGCGTTAGGGTTAGCATTCATTTGAGCCATTCTCTATTCAGCCACTTCTCACCGTGATGGTCAGCTGACCCACATGTCATGGCAACGTGACAGGCAGAGGTTTGTGTGCGATAACATCTGTGAGAATGAGTGTTTAGTTGATGAGCCGAGTCCTGTGACCAGTTTGGTTGCTTTATGGTCTTCCCCTGGCTGTGCTCCAGCTGGAGGTTCAGTTCAGCGGTGGCTAAAGGCAATAAGTTCTGGTCATGCGGCTGGGTGGTGAGCTGACAGTGAAGAAGTATTATCACCGCAGGGCCTTCTCAAACAAGATGGCTTGTAACTGAAATATTAGTCAATAGGAGGACTGTCATAATGCACAGTCATGCCAGTATTTGTCAGAGTCCAGATGTGGGGACATGGCGGGTGAGATTTCATGCAAATCTGTCAGTTCAATTTCATTTTCTACACATTCCAGACAGCAGAGTGATAGAAACAGAAGTCTCAATGATACTGCAGGAGTGGGAATCTTGCTTTCTTCGAGATTTTTTTGCTGGGGGTGAATGTTGAAAGATTACTGAAAAGATTAAACTAATAGAGCCTCTTTTCTACGAGATTAAAACCCACTGACAACTACGAACAATCTGACTTTTTTTCTTTAGTGGAAAAGGTTATCAGCATTCATTCCAGGGACAACTCTGCAGTAGTCTCAGGTATTTATTGTCTCTAGCTCTAATCAGCTCTAATCGGCAGTGAGTTGTCTCACCTTTTAGGAGGTAGTAACGGTGCCAAAACTATGTCTGTATAAATGGGACAGCCAGCAGGACGGGACTATTGGCGGCACGTGTATGGCGTTTGGACAACATGTTATAAGTGTGACCTACCATGAGAGATTTAAAAAGATGCTGATAGCAGTTAGCAGCTAACTTAAAGGGGACTTTAAGAGTGGCCGAAAATGTCAGAAAATTGGGAAGACAGTGAGGTCCAGGAGTTCCTTACCCTCATGCCATGCTAATGTCATTGTAAGTGTTTATGAAGTGCTGCTGGCGCATTTGTTATATGTCACACGAGAGTCTGACGCTGTTGTGTTACATGTCACGCCCATCCTGCTCTTTTGCTTCCTCAATGCAGGCATGCTGTCTATGATCATACGCTGGAACAACATGATGCCGACGTTGTTTGGTTCTCTGTAAAAATGCAAAGGCGGCATACAGAAGCGACTTCCTGGCGGCCCTAATGCATGATCTCTGTGTAAAAAGGGCTTGTGTGAGTCAGAGGCAGCTGCCCGGAGGAAGAGAGGCTTTGCCTGGTTAGGCTCTGAGATTATGTTATCTTCTGCCTTCTGCTTAGAAGTGGTGAATTTACTGCTCACAGCAACTTAAGGCGATACAATTTCTGGCTTTTGTTTGATATCTAATGTCAGCAGAATCTTGTTGCACATTTCTGAGCCTTTGTTTTCAAGTTTGGGCGGCATGGTGGTGTTGTGGTTAGCATTGTCGCCTCACAGCAAGAGGGTTCCTGGTTTGGACTTAGGGTGGGGGAGTTTGCATGTTCTCCCTGTGACAGAGTGGGTTTTCTTCGGGTACTCCGGCTTCCTCCCACAGTCCAAAGACATGTACATTAGGTTAATTGGTGGCTCTTAATTGGCTGTAAGTGTGAATGGAGCGTTAATGATTGTCTCTGTCAATGTGTCAGCCTTGCGATAGATAGTCTGGAGGCCTGTCCAAGGTGTACCCACTTGGGATAGGCTCCAGCACCTCCGCAACCCCAGTCAGGATAAGCGGTTATGGAGAATGAATTAATGTTTTGAAGGTAGTTCAGAAGGCTAACTTGACTATATTAAATTGCTGTCACCATGAACACCCCATTGAAACCTGTTCAAACTCTCAAACTCTATATGGAAAAAAGGACCAGGAGTCAGATAAAATGGACACTCGTCTGCTGTCTTGTCTGCTCTCTATCAGGCAAATGAGAGCCAAGACTGTCACCTTTTTTTTTGCATTTTTTCCAGCATTTTAAAAGCCATATATATGGCAGTACTGGTGAGAAAATGCTTTAAGATATCTTTTTGAGAGAGAAAAGCAGCCGATTTGATTGGAGTAGCGGATGTGAGTTGAAGAATCTCACAATATTTGTGAAATATGAAGGTGGCGTGATAGCTAGAGTACACTAAAAAAAGCATGTAAGTATCTGATGTGAAGACGAAGACAAGTACAGGCTGGAGCACAGCTGAATGAAATGCTAATTGAGTATTAACCCAGTAAAGAAATCTATTTTTTCTGGTTCACTGTCTTTCCTCGTGCCTGGTCAGGATGTTGCACTGCCACCTTGCAGCTTTGCCACTTCCACATCTTTAATTATACTGTTTAGCCGATACGCTCCTGTGGCAGGCAGAGGTGTACCACGTGTTGGTAAGGGAGCTGGGAAGTGTTGTGGGTAAATCAAGGCAATTAGGTGCACCTGCACCAATTAAACCTCACTAAATATGGCTCAGCCCCCACACGCAGTAATGTATGCTGCATTTCAGACATGTTAATAAGATAGATTTTGGTGGCATTTTGATGACTGAGATGCTGTTTTCTGAGATCACATGAGCACGGCTGCGCACATGGTAACAC
The DNA here is from genome assembly GCA_029783705.1 of Chaetodon striatus. Classification (NCBI taxonomy): domain Eukaryota; kingdom Metazoa; phylum Chordata; class Actinopteri; order Chaetodontiformes; family Chaetodontidae; genus Chaetodon; species Chaetodon striatus. The sequence continues at coordinate 16,043,243 of JAPZEB010000021.1, read as the reverse complement.
TTTGATGCATATTCACAATAAAGTGAAAATTTCAGGGTTGCGTGGAAGACTTGTGGTTCAAGCTAAAGACACTCTGAAGAAGTTGCAGATATCTTTGCTTTTATTTGATGATACAGGATTTAAATAGTGCACTTCCCTGTGTCCTATCTTGGCCTCCCTCTTTAGCAGCAGCAGGGAAATCAGAATTTACTGGAGCTGCTATTCGTCGTGGTTACGGCTGGTCATAAAGCAGACGATAAGTACACCTTTAAAGTGCGTCCCATCCATACTATTGATGTAATGGTTGTTTAATGTCTGTGTCCTCTCCTAGTTTAGTGTGTAAGTGGCTGCTGATTGCCAAACGCAGGCCTGGTCTCCTCCCCACGGACGTGTCTAAAGGCTGGCGTAACACAAGGGCACGACCTGGCTGCCATCCATACTTTTCCTCCTCTCCCCTGCTTCTCCCTCCCTGTCTCCCTTCATCCATTTCTTTGTTCTGTCGTTATTTTATGAAGTAGTGGGATGATGGTCATTTCTGGTGAGAGGTGGCCGGATCAGAAGGGGAGCGGAGTGTGCCGTCCATCAGGCGGCTCGGCCCTCGCTGTCTCCTAATGATGATATCACTGGAGCCAGACAGGCAGCACACACACATTCACAGACACACACACACATCCCGTGTCGCCTCGCCTCAGGCTGCTTGTCTACCAGGCTGCACAGGTGACTCACAGTGGCCCTGATGGAGTGTGTCACCATGAAGTCTGGTGTCTGCATGAGTCTGGGTGTGTGCGTGGCGTCAGTGTGAGTGTGTGTGTGTGTGTATGCGTGTGTTTGTGTGCGTGAGTACAGCCGAATGCATTGGTGAAATGGAGCATGATTTACCCAGTCACCCCCTGGAGTGCGCCTCTCTTATGAACTCATCAGTGACTCAACTAATAGCTAAACCTGCCACCGATTTAGCTGTGGCCTCATCACCCCACGACCCCACTGCAGGTTTATTGAAGCACGACAGTGTCTGCATCACTCGGCTGGCATCCAGAGGGGAGCGGGCGCTCGTGAACTCATGGTTTTTGTTGCCTTTAGGAGGCCTCACTCCGTGAAATCATGCAGTGTGAGCATCCTTTGATGGCAGTTAAAGCCAACGGGCACAAAGGATCACTAATAGTCTGGAGCCCTCAGCACAGGACATTACTAATGAGTGATCAGTCTGTTTTACAGCCATCTGGTGACAAGGCATTCATATGACTGGAGCTCCCCGTGAGCGACATGTTTTAGCGTTCCGAGCGATGGAATGGCAGTGACGTTAGATTTAATTGCGACACACAGAAGCATATTTTGCTTTATGGCCTGATATTAATGCTGTGCATGTGTGTGTGTGTGAATTAAATGGTCGGTTAGACTTCTGAGGGGGTCAAAGTTCTGTCTTATCGTCGAGTGTGGTTGAACCTGCCCGCCTGCTGTTGGATGATGTTTATAGTCCTTATCAGGCTCCACAGCAGCCAAGCGCACACACACACACACACACACACTCATACACACTCTAAACATACAAGCTGCTGCCCTCTTGATTGCTTTAGTGGCAGAGACTAAGAAACTACACACCCACATACACACTTCACATTAATGCACACAAGCCTCTGCCCTCTTGATTGCTTTAGTGGCAGAAACTGCACGCAAACCAAACAAACGTGTGTGTCTGTGTGTGTGTGCAGATACACACACACATAGACACATAAGCACAGTTCCTCTGGCCTCTCAGTCTTTTCCCACACTGATACAGATCTGGAGCATGCCATAAAGCACAGTCTTGGATCACAGGGCACAACAGAGGCCCTCCTCTGCTCCCTCAGCCCACTTGGATCACTCACAGCTCCCAGAGCTGATAAGATGTCTGCGGTGCCTCCCTTACCCCTCTCCAGCACCTCCTCCCCCTCTCTGCTTCTCCTCACCCACTCCTCCCGCCCGCTCTCCTCAGTGCTGCCTTGTCTTCACCCCTCTGCCTCAACACTCCTCTTAAATCATTTCCACTTGCAAAGTCTATCATAGCTGTCAATTCAGCTTCAACTGCACAATCACTCTTCAATGAATACTGTATGAATCCAGATCAGAGCTAATTCAGTCTGCTGGCTTGATGTTACAGTGGTAACTTCAAACCATATAAAGCAGTGCATCACCAGCTATAACTCTCCTGTTTCCTTGACCTCATTGTCACATAAGCAGCATGACCTCAGCTCAAAGAAAAAAAGTTTCTGCCCACACAGACCTCACCTGCCTCCCCTAAGCAGATTTTTAAGTTGAAATATCTCAGCTATTTCTATGATGTCATGATTTAATGTCCAATTAATGGATAGCAGTGGAAACTGAGATTGTTTAAACACTGTTCTGGAGATTATTTACTGGTGTTTGAGCATGTTAAGCCCTTTGCCGGTTGTAAATCAGCTGCCCTCTTTTGACCCTCACAGCGCAATAAAGCCGCATTTCCTCTGGCAGGACGGCTAAGTGAGCTTTAATGGAGCCTGCAGTGCAAGTTTTAAAGATGATTATTTTTAGTGTTTGTTTAGTAGGCAGGAGTTTGTTTAAAAGTGTCATGCAAATATAGATATTTTATGAAATTTACACTTTAATTAATTCATTAGCTCAGTGCTTTTGAAGCATGTGAACTGAGGAGGTGATAAACTGCTTCTCAGAAAGAGTGCACGTGGTTTCTGTTCTCCTGTGATTGTGATTGATCCTCCCAGCTTACCCAGCATAGTTTTGAGAGGTGAAGTATTTGGAATACTTCTACAGATATGGAGTTACAGGGATTGTTTTCCACCGTTTTTGGCAGAAATAATCACATTTCATTTCCTCAGCCTCCTGTGGATGTGTAAGGGCCGGGACACATGCTGCGTCTTTTACCGCCTGGAAAATGCAAGGTCGGGTGCTAGGTACTAGTCTTGTGCATATTCTGTGCCAACTTACAAGGGCGTCAAGGCTGGTTGTGCCTGACATTGCTACGCGACCATCACAAGCACCATATCATGGCCTACTTACCAGAAATTCAGAGTTCAGAACTGATCTTCTTCCAGGCGTTGTTTTTGAAGTGTGTGCGCTATTAAAAAATTGTCAGTGGTACAAGTTGTACAGCTCTGGCCGACTGTGCACTAAAATAAAGACATTTGTCTACATAGTTATTGTAAACTGATAAGTGCAGAGGAAAGGAAAGATATATGCTGGCTGTGACTGGTTGTTCCTCGTCACATGACATGCGGTGTGTGTTGCTGTATTCCAAAAGTTACATTTTGTTTATCTCAGGGAACAGCTGGTGTGCCTGGAAATATAGGTACTTGGGAACGTTTGTGTGCTGTGACAGCATTTTTGAGCATGCCTTCCTCACAGCTATGTAGACAACAATGGGGTGCAAACAACACAGCATGAAATAGATCAGGCGTGGATGCTTCCAGCTAAATTTGTGCTAACTTTAAGCTCTTATGTCTTTTTTGCAAGTCCTGGTGGGGCATTTTGTGGTTTGCTTTCGGTGAGTCACTCATCAGAATAAAGAAATCAACTTATCAGTATGTAAACTCTCCTTCTGCTGACTTTTAGCTTGCTAGCTGCTAGCTAGCCAGGTGTAGGTTTTCAAATGTAAACATGAGTAAGCACCGAGGAAAGATGGAGAAGAAGGAGCACCAGGTGAACTAGGATCCTGCTAGCCATTGTGCAGGCATTGGATAATAAACTGGACGACCTCCGTACAGTTTCCAACGGGATATCAGGAACTGTAATATCCTTTTAATTCACGGAAACTTGGCTAAATCCTGGACAGCGCTAGTCAGTCAGATGACTCTTTTCCTATATGCCTCCCTGAGAGAACAGAGGACTCTGGCAAGAGGAGGAGGAGTGTGCTCCATGGTCAGTAAGGGCCGGCATGAGGTATTGTCCTGTTCCTGCTGTGGATCACTGTTATACGCTGTTCAGAGGTGGCTGCAGAGCTGTGCTGTGTTCAAGAGACGCAACTATGCGGCTGTCTTGTTGAGGTCAGGATGTGTGGTACAGTTAAATCGTTCTACAACAAGAAACCGTGAATCACCAGAACCATCCGGAAACACGGACAAGTACAAAGCAGCCAACAATGTAAAAAGATGTGAGAGAGGACTAAATTACAGAGCACAAGTTAAAGGAGCTGATCAGATTACATTTCATTGAAGTTGTATGTTATATAATTCCATGTGACAAATAAATAAATGATTGATTGATGGGTACGGGCCCTAACCATGCCAGCTGTTCTCAGTTTGGATCTTGAGAGGAAACATAAGTACATAAGCGTAACCCCTACGAGTAATGTCCATGTTCTCGATCATGCTCAAAACGGCAGATATGTCCCACACAGAGATCGACTAACAGGCATTTTGCTTCATTATCAGTGAGGCCAGCAGTGGTTGTTATGAGTTGGTCATCAAGTCATTCATTTGTATGTTGGGTGTGTAGAGTCTTATCACTCAGTGCATACAGTACAGGAGTGGAGGGAGTAGAAGGAAACGACTCATTCAGTTATTCACCGTGGTCATTAACCCTCTGACAATGCAACGTTGCCAAACAACTATAAAAACAACACGCTGGTTTTAAGCTCATTTCAGACACAGATGTCTGCACACACATTTATATCTCCTGACAGTAGAAGCTCAAGTCTGTCCATATCACTGACCGATCCATCAGATATAAGATGAACTGCAGTGATAGTCTCTTATCTCTGACAAGTAATACACCATGACACATTCATAAAAATGTCTATTTTGCTACTTTTATGGCTCGCTGATATATCACAAGTGATTCATCCTGTACTTTTCAAGAAAGCTTTTACATCTGCTTGTTTTAAGCACCTGGAGAAGCTCTTTCCCTGGAAAAATCTCCTAGGCAGGACCAGCAGGGATGTGTTGCAGCAACTGCATCTCCTTTGGAACTGACAGAAGAAGAAATGGGCAGTTGACCAGCATGGCTGTTAATAGTCACCGCAGCCAAACAGAGACAGAAACCTGTTTATCAGCAGAAAATCCAAGAGAGAACCTCCCACACTGTCGATTGACAGGTTGCAGTGTGAAACTTCCCCTGCATTGAGCGCTTAGCATCAAGGATGTCCCCGGAATTTAAAGGAGTGGATTTGTAGGAGACCAAATAAACATGAAAATACTGACGGACTTCATCTATGTGCAGCATTGTCTACGCTTTACACTCCATTACTGCTTTGGACACAGCACAGCAGGCAAATTTATTACAGACGTACTGTGAACTCAAGATCATCTCTGAATATCTAACCCATCAAAGAGCCGCAAAGAAACCCACAAGTCTGTCCATCTCCATCACTTTGTCTCAATGTAATGCAAACGTGTAGCTTAAACAAAGAGAGTAATGGGATGAGACAGCGTGTGTGGGAAAAGACTGGAGAGACAAGTGATCACAGTGAGGAATGAGTGGGTGAAGAAAAGGGTCACATAAAAAGCGAATGACCACCCCGAGTTGATTGTGATGGAAGGGTGTGTGTGTGTGTGTGTGTGTGTGTGTGTGTGTGTGTCTATGATGAGGGGGAATCCCAGCACCAGCCACAGAGCCAGATATGGGAGTGTGGGAATGAGACTGAGGGCTGGCAGGCTAACAAGGTCTAACACAGGAGGGGGAGGCCCAAACCAATATGGCACAGAGACTGCTTATTCAACCAGCAGAGAGAGCCAGGACCATGTGTGTGTGTGTATGTGTGTGTGTGTGGGTTTCTATGTGTGTGTTTGTGAAACCCTTGGCCACTTATCCTCCCCGCTGGCTCAGTTAAATTGCACCCATCCTTGGACTTGCAGTGGTTATAACGTACACACACACATTATTCTTCCTCCTGTCTTTCTTTCTTTTTCTCTCCCAGGGATATTTGTATTTTATCTCTGTGGGGGTATTTGTAGCGGTCTCTGCGTTGATGTGGAGAAGGGAGATTTGGACGAATTGTGGATCTGCTCTTGGCGCCTGGCTCGCACTCAGGATGGCTGTATGTGTGTGTGTGTGTGTGTGTGTGTGTGTGTGTGTGTGTGTCTGTGTGTCTGTGTGTGAGTGAGTGTGAAAGAACATTTTCTGTCAGTGAAACTTCTCTTGATGAGTAAAAACC
>JAPZEB010000021.1:16018307-16030192 GCA_029783705.1 Chaetodon striatus | reverse complement strand
ATGCTCCGACAGCTAAAGGAGCTAAACATTTCCATCTACGCCATCTTCATTCGTCGTTAGCTTCCTCTTTGGGCCAACTGGAACTAGTTCAATACGCACTATATTAAAAAGGACACAGCGCTGCAGATGGAGGCAGAGTCAGACGTACTTGGTCAGAAATTGGATTTTCTCTTCTGCATGTATACTCAGACAAGACGAGAAGTCCAACTTGACTGATAAGCCGAGCTATGGGCTTAGCTCGACTACTGCGAGCATGTAAATGTTCTGGCTGTTGTGGGACACTCCGAAAAAAATGGCAACGGACACTCACTGACAGATCCACATTGACTGGGGTTTGACTGTCGGCTTGGTGTGTGAGGGCCCTTATATATTTTTGAGTTGTCAGAAGTTCCACCAAAGAATCTATACCACCTGTAAAAATATCTGTTCAAGGTTCAAATACATCACATTACCCAATGTTGTAAAAATAACAGGTCAAAGAAAACCATAGAAAATCCAGAAAAGGTTTTGGCCGTTGGACAAAACTAACTTGACCAGCCACAACAGCAAAACACTGCTTATGCACTGAGGCATCGATCAGTATCAACAGTCTAAGCGGTAGAGCAGTAGTTAATGAGTGGAGGAGTTATTTTGTGTCCTGAAAAGCAAAAAAATATTGTTAATGCATTTTAGATGTTGTCTGTGTTTCTGCTAATCATCAGTTCATTTATTCTTGAGTGGGTGGGCCTACAGGGGGCAGAGATGGCTGAAAGGAGCAGTCTGTGGGGTGAGTGATTTCATAAACAAAGACAGGAGAGGAAGTAGATGACACGCACTCTGTGGCATGGCTGCACTGGGTCAGTGAGATCCAGTGTGGTCAAAGAGGATGTGAGTATGGGGGCAGGGGGGTGCTGCTGCGTGCCAACAGGGTCGTGTTTGCATCTCCAGAGAGGCCCAGAGAGGCAAGATCTTATCTGGCGCGTGCCTCAGCCGCTGTTTCCCACAATCTGCATGCTCCACTGCCAGGAGGGGGGTGAGAGGGGAGACTTATGATTATGTGTGTGTGTGTCTGTGTATGTGTGTGTGTGTGTGTCAGCAGGGGTCCCGTCCTGTCAACTTTACGCCGTTTTGACTGCCATGACATAATGCGCCTCAATACAGTGACCCCCCTCCACACACACACGCACACATACACCCACCCTCTTTCCGCTTTTTCTTTCTTCTTCAAAGGTTCCGCACATCAACAAGGGCCTCCTTTTCTGTGAATGTCGCATATTTGGCTTTTCATCAGTGCCCCCATTCCCCTTTTTTTTTCTCTAAAGACCCGCACCCCTCTCTTTCTTTTCCCTCGCCGATGTTTTTCACTTTGATTGGGGCTTTGCTAAGGATTAAGACCCCTCCTTCCCCCCTCTAGTCCCCCACCATTACCACCATAGCGTGCTTTTCTTATGCTTTTTGCTATGAATGAGAAGTGGCAAACCATTACAGGACATATTGCAGAGATTAAATGATGACCTTGGCAGCCTTGTTGAATGGAGCATCTCTGCTGAGAGGCTATTTTTGAAGGGAAAACACACATGTAGACTAAATCTGCACACACAAACAAGACAAACACACTCACCTATCACTCTTTTACATGGGTACCTTTAAGAGTATATACTAAAACATCATGATTTTCATATCCATCCTGTTGTTTTTATGTTATTCAAAATGCTTTGTTTATCATAATATATCCTATTAAAAGGCCGCAGGTCAATGAAATACCCTGTTTCCACGAACATTAGCTTGTGTACGTGGGTTTTTAAACAGGGGTAAAGAGCAGATCTGAGCAGACACCGCTCTCTGGCAGACAAGTCTACCTTTCTGTATGTGTTTTTTGTGTGTGTGTTTGACGTCTACGTGTGTCACAGGCCGGAGAACAGCACTATGAGACAGCAGCACAAAGAAAGAAAACTTTACAGTGGTTACTTCTTTTTATCTCTTAGTTACTCAGTCTCTCTTTCAAACTCAGTGCAGACTAATTTGGATTGATGTTTGACTTTTGCTTGGGTGAAGGACAGTGTTTTGTGACAATCATTGAATCTCGCCGGTTAAGGGGCAAACATTAGCACGTTCAACTGAATGTCCTGTTCCCATTAATGTCGATCGGAGCCAGAGGCGATAAATACTCGTCACTACTGCAAAGTCATTTGACCCGGTTGTGAATTGCATTAAAAAGCCAGGTATTAGCTTGTGTTAGCAGCGGTGGTCAAGTGAGCTAGCAAGTGAATGAAGAGAAAGAGCAGCATCAATGAGAACAAAGCAGTGAATCACATAAAATAAACTGTTATTTATCATTACGATTACATTTTAAAGCACAAATGAACACAACCACAGCTGCGCACACTCCTGCAGGAAGGTGCCACATTGCCAGATTTTGTTTGAATTCAGCTAAAGCACATGCTTCATCCTGTCCGCTTGGCTTCTCTGCTCTGTGTGTGTGTGTGTGTCTCAACCTCGTCCTCTATCAAACAGACGCACAGACCTGCAGTTCGCATTAACAGCGCAGAGAAAAGAGACGAGGACAGCAGTGTAACCTGGTCGCTCCTCGTCTTTTATAGAGTCCTGACCTTGCACTGCTATTGGCTGGGGGCTATACACCACCAGAAACCTCCCATATTAACCAAAACAAGAAGAAAATGAGAGAATACAGGCAGGGGGGAGGTTCTCTACAGACACAGTCACTGCCACACACTGCCAGTGAGTCATAAATGATGACTGAGAAGGATTACTTTTCTGTAAGACTGTATATTGTTTTTTTAGGCGAGTCCTGCAGGGTATATCTTCAAACAAATAAGAGGTCCCATCTCTCTATGCTGCCTATAAATGTGTGCGTCCTGCAGGGCTCTCACGTGCTTACACGTGTGACGCAAGTATGGCATTTGTGCTAATTAGTGAAATGTGTCAAAGTGAGAGCGAGAGGAAATTATCTCATGATGCAAATCGCAGCTTGTGTGTTGCAAATGTGGTTACTACTTGTGTCGGCAGCTGCAAATGGTATCAGGAGGTAACTTTTGAAATGTTAAGACACTTGGTGGACAAGACAGGCTAAAAAGGCAAGTTGAGTTTTCACTACAACACCATGCCTGTTGCATATTTCATTTTTTGAAATTATTATTCAGCATGTAAACCATTCACAGATGAGCAGCATTTAAAGTCTATAACATTGCAATTCGATCAGCAGCTATCTCTGTTCATGTTTGACCAAGTATTCCTGGCTCCCTGGCTGGTTTGCATGTGTGCGATAAAGTGTTTGTGTGGGTGCACACGTGGGACAAGCTTCCAGAGGTTAGCTGAAGAAAGCCTGGCAGATTTCAGGGAGTCACTCCAGGTCGAACCCAGAGCCCCCTTACATCCACCGCCACCGCTCCAAGGTTAGGAATCTGATGTGTGTGCGTGTGTTTGCAGCCGCCCCCACAGCTGGGAAAAGATCGATGCAGCCTCCACCAGCAGGCTCCTGGCCCCCGGCTGCTACTGTCTGAGAATGAGAGGCGGCGGGGTGTGTGTGTGTGTGTGTGTATGTGTGTGTGTGCGTGTAGGGAGGGAGGATGGATAGAAGGATGGAGGGAATGAGTGAGTAGCAGAGGGAGGGATGAGGGAACAAAATGAGAGGTGAGGAGGAAAGGGAGGGAGGGTGGGGAAGAGACGAAATATGCCCAAGCTGGCTGACTCACTCCCTCCTTACCTCCCTCCCTTACTCACAAACACACACATGCTCTCTCCCCTGAGTACACACAAGTATGCACAGACACACACACACACTCATGAACACACTCCTCTCCTTTCTCCTGCCAAGCGCTCCTGTGCCCCTGCTCATCTGCGTGGGGGGCCCTGCAGGCAGTCTGGGCCCTTACGTGCCCTCTCTTTACACACACACAGATGTACACACACACACTCAGGCTCACAGAGGAGTTGATGTGTAAGACACGCTCTGATCCTGCATGCTGATGATGAAAGACAGGCAGCCGGGCTCCTGTCTTAGTGCCAGAGGGCAAGACCTGAGAGGAACTCGCTGATTCTTGATCCTCCTCCTCCTCTTCCTCCTCCGTCTTCATCACTATTGGAATAATTTGAATTTCACCACAGTTTTATTATGCTTGCTATTTTCTTCTCTCATCTCGAGCAGCATCTACTCAGGTTCCTCTGTTTTCCATTTTACAGACACCAGCGATCAGCAGGTCTGAAGTCGACTATTTGAGCTTTTTTTTTTTAAGTAAGCAGGAAGAACAGTTGTGTGCTCGTTCAGAAACTGAGCATTAGTCTAATGAACATTCTCTGTATATTTGTGGTTTTGTATTAATGCCTAGCTCTGCGTGGTGGAGTGCAATGCTTCATGTTTTTACGTGCATAGCCCCCAGCCTCACACCTGGCCTGGCAGGAGCTCTGGTCCCACCCCTCCTCCTCCTCTGGTTCTTCCATTAAACCCACCACCTCCAGCTCCACCACCCCCCCCAACACCCCCCACCCACCGCCCCCACCTCTCTGTGTTCTCACTGAGGAATTCTCTCATCACTCAGTGATACAGAAGGCTTGGATCAGCAACTTACAGTGCACACACACACATTCAATACACATTCACACACACACACACAGACAATCACACGTATTCATCAGTGCAGACAATAAAATGCTCACGTGCATATCGGTGCATCACACATGTTCTCATGTAAGCACTCGCTCTCACACACACATATTCATGCATATTCACAGTGCTGTGGAAAATCTCTGTGTCTGTGTGTAAACTGCAGCTGCAGAATTAGACTTGTTATGGCTTGCTTGGTGCCTGTGGTGTGTGGGATGTGTGAATCTACTCTAATTGTGTTGGTGCACATGTATTTCACAGTCTCTCCCTTCTTCTCTTTATGCATAACATAAATTGTTGTGCAGGCTTTGCCTTTTTAATGTGTGCAGTAGTACTAATATTTCCTTATCAAGCTAAACCTCAAACACAACATTTACAAATGGAGTCAATTTAAAAATCTATTTATGTTTCAAAATATTTTTTCTGTGCTTGCTAGCAAGCAGCACTGCCAAAAAAAAGGCATTTTTGCGAGACCTTAGAAGAGGTTTTGACGGGGCCCACAGGATTTATAAGCTGACTTGGATGTTCTCCAGTCTATTTACTAATCATTTTACAGGTAAAAAATAAAGAGGATGGTGAATAGGGTTTCCCATTTGGATTTTACAACCATCCAAAGGTTGACATCAGATAGTAACATAAAGGGCCAGTATTGTACCAATATGGAGGTTTGACGGTCTTTTAAAGGGTTGAACTCACTCTGTTTGTGTTGAGGTTGCTTTTGGCTGATATATTTTCATCTCACAAATGATAAATATTTAATGTTCTACCCTCTAAATACCCTCAAAAAAACTCACTGTTGGTTCACTTGATGAATCGATACAACAGTTAATCCCGATCCCCAATTTGATCCGTTGATGGTTTGCTTTGCACTGGTCTGTTTTTATGAACGACATCTTTTAACCCTAAGAGTTATCTCAGCTGACATTTCTGTCAGCCCATATGGGCTGAGTTTTGAAGGTAGAGTGAAGATACTGCTATAACACTCTAGAGTTAGGCTAAAGTTTGGCGAGGTAAAACTGGCATGGCCATTTTCACAGGGGTCCCTTGACCTCTCACCTCAAGATACCTGAGTTCTGTGGGTACCCAGGAGCCATGAGTTTGGGCAAAAATTTGGGCATTTTCTTGCATGTAGTATAAATGTGTTATTTTTACCTATTGTATTTGAGCATTTATGCATACTGGGGTCCATAAACAGTCTTTGAATTGCAGAAATTGGATATGACTGGAAAGCTTTGACTCTTGTGAATTCAGTGAGACCAGCTCTATTCATGTGTGATGATGTTAGTAACCATAGTAGCCATTTCATTGTCATGAAACAATTTTTTAAAACCGGATGTTTGTGCATAAAATGACCTATTGTGACCTCTAGGATAATCACAGTCTCATTAAAAACATTATACAACCACAAACTAAAGATCTTGGGCATGTTTAGCTTTCATAGATATATTGACAACAAAGGGGTTTCCCCAGCAGTTTCCAGAACAGAGGCGCTCATCATCCAGCTGCCGAAAAATGCAATTCTTACAGAAATCTACTAATGTCAAAAGTTTTTGATATCAGATGACAGCATGGATTTTTCTGTGGTGCTTCTAAAGGTCTTGGTGACTTAATGTGGTTTTCTAGAGGGATTTTTGACACATCAATTCTTGAGGGGTAAAAATGTTTAAATTTAGCACCAAATGTGTGTAAGAAATGGTATTAATGCAAAAATTCCTGCAAGACTTTATTAGATGTAATTGAGCATGTGAATGGCCATCATATCCATCACCACTCAACATTTGAATAGACGCCTTACCCAGGGATAGGCGACCTGCAGCTCTGGAGCCATATGTGGCTCTCAAGCCCCTCTCCAGTGGCTCCCTGTGGCTTTGACAAAAAATCATGTGAACATGCATAACTGTTATTTATTTATTTTCATTTTCTGTATTTATCATTGTTGTAGGCCAAAAAATTTGTACTTTCTCCAACTATAAAAATGTGTAGCCTATGCACTGAATTTAAAAAACAGTTTTAACATTTCTTCAACTAAAATGTGCGTCATATGTCTAAGGCTTGGCACCTTGAGCCTTCTAGTTAGATTAACTGAGACTCCAAATCCATAACAGTAAAATTCTTAGATGGAAAATACAGAATTTAATAGTGGGTGGACAGGCATAAATCAGATTTTTTTTTTTTATTATTTTGCATCCAAAATGTCTCTTTTGATAGTTAAGGTTGCTGACCCCTGGCCTAAAACACAAGACACAATGTTTATTACATATTTTTAATAATAAAAAAATATTATTAATCCTCAGGTTTTAGCTTTCAGATGATGTATACCACTTTTATACGGCATATATGTTGACCTGCTAACTCCTCCTAAAGATTCCCTAAAAAGACAAAAATGGGTCTATGGTGGCTTTCAGAGGGTTAATAACTTTCCCATGTATTTATCAAAGTAGGAGAGTCTTAGATGTTTATGAGATGTTGTGTTTCATGTACACTCAGTCACCTTTTTTGCCCTGTAGCAGGATCCCTGTGCCATCTTACATGTGTTTCTGGTAATTAATGCAGTGAAAATGAAGGTCTAGGCAATGAGGCGAGATCGAAATATCAATTGAATTACTTATTTAAAACATCATCTGTCCAGTGTCCTTATGTACCCTATAGGTGCTAATGTGTTTCTGGCACAGAGAGAGTGGTTTTAAGACTTAATGGAGAACCCTTCACAGTAAATTCCTCCTCCTCAGCATTTGTGATTTGGTTTTGGAACATCGAGCAGCAACAGTAGAGTGAGCAGAAAGGTTGTTTATATGTTTTACAGCTTTTTAAGCCTATGAGTAACTGTAATTAAAGATCCAACCATTAAGAATGAGCCCATCTAATTAATTTATGAATTAATCATCACATCTAAAATAAGATCAGTGCAGGTCTGTGTTGATCAATCAGCTTTGAATTTAGTTTGCATTTAGTCATTAGAGTAGAAGGTATTTGATAATGAACTGATGTCTGATGAAAACTAAACTACAACAACACACACATAGAAACATGCATTATTGCTAATTTTCATTGGGATCGATTTCAGTTGATCAGTTATTTTGGAAGGACAAACTCAGACGGATGTTTGAATACCTAAAGTGAGTTGAAGTGTTATGTCAGATGTTAAAAATGAGTTCAAATTGGAGTGGGAATTCATAGCGATTCAATCAATCCGACACTGTCACACTCATGTAATGCGGACGTCACATCCATGAAGGGTAATTTCCTTCTGGTTTTCAGCTCACATTCCCAGGCCAACAAAAACTTCCATGTTGCCTGAAGAGAGCGTCCCAGAGAGGGATGTGCTCATTGGTATCCAGGCTCACCACTCACAGCTGCTTCAGGCTGACTTTCACCACTCATTCCCACACTTAGCCGCATAAAAGCCTGACAGTCTCACCTCAGACTCACCAGGTGATGAGTCTCATCTGGATGGCTGTTAAGTGGAGCTGCTGTGGTCATATCCATGGTACAAATATAGTCTAGAAGTGTTATTTTTCTTAAAACAAGTAAAAAAAATATGTGTCAGTGGGGTAAAATAATTTCACTTATCCCAATGCAAATCATCTTGTTTCAAGGATTTCCTTGAAAACGAGCAGAATATTTGGCCTCCTTCTGCAAGTTTGTTTCTAGGAAGTGATTTTGCATCAGAAACAAATGAGATTATCACATCCAACTGACAAAGTGAGTTGACTTGTTTTGACGAAGAGTATGTATTAAGGATGTGTATGAGTACTCGAGCACTCAATTTGGATGTCGGTATTAGTACAACATATAATCGCATTTTGTTTTCCTTTGTGAAAGAAAACATATGCACCATCATCCACAACATTAAAACCACTGACAGGTGAAGTGAATAACATTTTTGGGCTCTTTGCCTGTATATGATAGCACAGATTCAGTATGAAAGGGGGAGAGAGAGGGTTTGACATACAGCAATAGCCGCTTGTTGGAATGGTGCCCGCGGCTGCTGCAGCAAGAACACAGCCTTAGTATGTTGGGCGCCAGCTCTACCAGGTGAGCCACTGGGCGCCCCCTTAAGTGAATAACATTGATCAACTTGTTGCAGTGCAATGTTCTGCTGGGATACCTTGGGTCCTGGCATCCATGTGGATCCCACTTTACACTCACCACCCACCCCAAACACCATTGCAGACTAAGTACGCCCCCTCATGGCAACAGCACTCAGCCACTGGCAGTGGCCCCCCAGCAACAGTGCGCCATGCCACACTGCAAATATTTCTCTATTGCCAAAGGAACATGACAAAGAACTCAAGGTGTTGACCTGGCCTCCAGATCCCAATGCGTGAATTGTGCTGGTGGCCCAGAGGTCCTGTGTCCATGTTTCGACAGGTCAGAACCAAGTCCATTTTACAGTGGGGCTTCTGACCTGTCAAGGCATGGACTTAGGGCCTCTGGGGGTGTCCTGTGGTGTCTGGCACCAGGGCGTTGGTGGCGGACCATTTGAATCTGGTGGGTTGTGAGGTAGGGTATTGGCATGTCCCACAGAGGCTCGATATCAACGTATTTATTTTGAACAGGATACAGTGATGTATCTGCCATCTGAGGCCCCACAGTACAATATCATCTTTAGTCACTTAACAGTATTATTGTGATATCTATTGTTTTGCGATGAGTATTGCAATAACAATTTATCACCTTTTTTCAACTGTAAAGTATATCCCCAAACAAGCTTTTGTGTATCGATACACTATTGCCACACATAATATCCTGATACTATGCTGTATCAATTTTCCCCATCCCCGAATATCTGCATAGATCTGTATATCAAAACTGATAGATCTGCACAGTTGCAGATAACGTTCAGCATTTCCAGTCATACATTGCTCAGTCTAACGTTACAGGCAGAATGGCAGCCAGGCTGAAGAGTGTTGTTTAGAAGCATTTCGGCAAAGTAAACCAAAAGAATGTGCATTGCAAGCTGTGCAGCGTTAAACCTGCACTTGGTTGTTCATTTCAGACCCTGTTCTTATGATAGTTTTTTTTTTTAATTTAATGCAAGCACTTGAATATGGGAATTACTTAAAATGCCCTGTATGTATTTCCAGTCTTAAAGACAGAATAATTTGTTAAAGGATGAATTCCCTCGAAAACCCATTTTGGTTGATCTAATTAGCTTCACTGTAAAATGTAATTGACATTATAGCATGTCAGGGTATTGACGGCAGGTAAATAGAGTTTGATCTGATTAGATGGTTATGATGTCACTGGTCATTTTGCTATATATATATATCTCATTTCCTTCCTGTTGCTATTGGCCCGAGGAGGACCTGTTGTTGGTCGTTATGTCACTAATAAAATTAAAGGGAGCTGTGATTCCAGTGCACTCCTGGTATTACAGTAGAGTTTTCACAGCAGGAGATATTTCAGCGACCTGAAACATAAACAGTAAATGTCAGGCTTTCTCTCGTGACTCATCATGTCGGACTTACACTGAACAATCATACAGAATGACATACGTTGCAAAATTGTTTTCTCTTGCTCTCTCCTGCTCCATCCTTTTCTACAAGAAATGACTACTTTACCATGCCAGTTACATTTAATTGCCTGGATTGTGTTCTCTGTAGGGGTGACCAATATGACCAACATATTCTACCATGGTAGTGTGAAATGTGTCACTGGTTTTATGTTAAACCGCGTTAAAATTCCCAAGCGGTTAGTATTACGGTTTCACGTTTGAATTATAATTAAAACCATGTTTGATAACTGCACTTTGAAAAACTAAGAGTAAATACTGTCCATCATCAACCAAAGTTAGCAACAGTTTCCAAAACACAGGTGCAGCATGCAACATGGGTTTGGTTTCCTATCCGTTGTTTACAGAGTGGGCGTGCAGCAGGCAAACCTAGTGACACTACTGGTCCTGAGTCCTCATCTACATTGACACACACACTTGAGCAAGCAATTCAAATATATGCTAATGCACATTTGATATGGTTTCCTTATGTTTCTGTTAGGTATTGGCTGTTATTATTTAAAAATTTACACAAAGACAAACAGCATAATGTTGCTAATCAGTGGTGGAAAGTAAATAAGTACATTTACTCAAGAGCTGTACTTCAGTACGTTAAAGTACTTGTACTTTACTTGACTATTTCCCTTTTCTGCTACTTTATACTTCTGCTCCACGTCATCTTGGGGGTAAATATTGTTATCCTTACTCCACTACATTTATTTGATAGCTTTAGTTACTGCTTTACAGATTTTGATTAATAATACAAAATATAATCAACTAATAAAATATGGTGTGTTAATATAGATTAAACTGCCCAGCAGTATCTAAAATAATTAAAATGAGCTCAACCTTTACCGTCTGCAACATTAAAGTGATGAACACATTAATGCATCAATGAATATAATCATTTTTCTGAAACTGGCCAAATTCTGCATAATGAGTCCTTTTACTTTTGGCACTTTAAGTACATTTTAATAATACTTTTTTACTTTCACTAAAATGAATAATTCACCCACAACATGACCATTCGTATATCAGTTAGTCATGCTGTGTTACCTTAAATTCTTGAGAAATATTGAACATATTGATTTATTTATTGGCCATGTTAAACAATGGCAAAACTATATCAAAACATCTATTTACAAACTCTCGTACAACTCTTGCAGTATAATCCGAGTCTCATTTATGTGGTTGCATTGTAACTGAAAATCCTTACTATTTAAAACTGAACTGAAAGTGTGACTTATTTTTGCTCTCTTTAAAGCCAGACTCCAATACTGAGTTTGTTTTTTAGAGAAAACGTATGTGTTTTGGAAGCACTGAGCAAACAGCTGGATAAATGAGACTTTGATTATAATGCTTGAAATGCGTGAATTTGTAAACTGATGTTGTGATATAGTTTTGCTGCTGTTAATCATGGTCCCCAATAATTCAATTAATTATTACGTTAACCAATTTCTGTAGAGCCATGCAAAAAAAAAAAAAAAAAAAATCAGCGTTTTCTTCAGGAATTCAAGGGAACACATGATGACTTTTGTTTTACAAATGGTAATTTTGTGCATGTGTCATTCCTTGAAGAATGCAGGACTTTAACTTTTATTTGTGGTTTTAACAATAACGTTACTGATAACCATGATAATTTTGGACACTATGACCATAAAATGAAATTTTCATAGTATTTCATCTCTATATTACAGTATAGGTAATTTTATATCATGGATATGGTATATGTGTAACACAATACAGTAATTGTTCTATAAATTACATTAAGAAATGGTTAAAAATGTCAAT
>JAPZEB010000021.1:15991630-16007631 GCA_029783705.1 Chaetodon striatus | reverse complement strand
ATCATCTTACAGTCTTCCTCGGCTGATGTTGCAGGCTCCCACTTTATTTGACCTCCTGTTATAATTCAACCAAACTTCCATACTTGGGTCATCTCTATTACAACTGAGCAAGCTCCGTCTGCCAAGGAACACAGTGAAAACCCCAGTCAGTAGATCTGTAGGTGAGATTACTTTGTGAAATTGCTGTTTCCGAAGTTAAAAAATGTACTTTCACGTTGAACTCCACTGGGAGCATTCAAGCTGGATGAATTGAAATTCAAAATATATAACAACACAAGCAAGCATTCAGCAGCACCTTCAATCCTGCAGTTTTACTTGTAGAGAGCTGGGAATCTTTGCACTGTTTGTAATGAGCTTTTTATATAGTTTGCAGTTTCCAAGCGGAGCTGCAAGTTCATTGGCTGTTGACAAGCAGTGACTGTGCACACATTGGCCACTCCGCACTGTAGGAAATGAAAGGATGTCTGGTGACTTGTTGACCATGCTAATCACAGTGTGAACTGTTGGATAAGTCAAGTCAGTCAACCACTGTGTGGCAGCCTCTTGGGAAAGCAGGCTGTGTCAACACAGTGCCACCCTCAGTTTGGCAGCAGCAGCCACATGACACCTCAAGGCTGGCCTTGATACAGCCTGTCTGACTGCCTGCTTACTTCCCACTCTCCTTGCCAGCCAGTAATGAAGCTTAAATGCCAGCATAGGCATTTAAGCTTCAACCCCACCTCCCCACCCCTCTCAACACACACACATACAACCTTGTCACCCTTGTGGCACCAGGAGCGCTTGTTGGCAGCAGCTCAGTTCACCAATGGCTTACACATTAAGGCATGAGCAGTGGGTGACAGCGGGCCAGATTGTTTTGTGAGTGGAATATCTCACACTTTCACACACACTTTAGCCCCACAATCTCCCTGCCTAATTGCATTATTGCTGCATTATTGCAGTGTGTGGAGGTCCATGGTCGAGAGGGCTCAATAAAGATATGAGTCCTGGGAAAGACTGGGAGCGGTGGAAATCAGAAAAGAGGAAGAGGGAGATAAAAGGAGGAGGGAGGCAAGGAGGGGCGGCATAAAAAAGAGATAAAAATGGAGAGAGGATAAGATCAAGTGGGATGAGGGTTGGTGTAGGGACAGGGAGGAGGTCACAGGTAGAAAGAGTGTGAGAATTTGGAGGGTGAGGGCGGGGCGTCCCAAATAAAGATGTAAAACAATCATGCTTGTTTGTTTTCCTGTCTGCAAGCCAGACAATTGTCATTTGGCTTTTCATCAGCAAAGTATCTCTAAACATCATGTGATCAAAAGCTTTAACAACAGAGAGCCGTGTTCGCTCTTAGTCAGCCTGTTTCCCACAGATTTCTCGTGATAGAGGAGTTGAGACATAGCAACAGGTAACACTCCGGGGACCGACGGCAGCCAGGTGCGCCCGATAAACTGCAGGGAAAAGGGAGGGACCGGCAGACCTAAGGCTCTGTGACTCAGTTCACCGCCGGAGACCTCTTGCAACATGAGCGTGAGAAAGTCATTCAGGCGGAGAGCGTTTCAAAACCTACACTGTGTCTGCTTCACATCAATACGTTTGTTTTGGAACTCTGTCAGTGCCATTGTGCGGGGAAAATGACTCAGGTGTGCAGCGCACAACAATGAGGCACGTTAGTGATGTGTTTGACAGAGGCAGCGTTGTTGCGCATGAAGGATATTTAGGATTATAGCTGGCTCAGGCGCATGTACAGACCAGACTCCCTCCTGCCAAAAGCTAAGTTTGCAATTACACACAAGACACGTGTGTGGTTTCACTGATGTCTCCACATGCCAGTTACTCATTCTGACACCGTCGACCTAATTTTACCCATTTAACAAGGCTGTCTTTTGGGACTTAAATCTGAGTGATGTGAAATCATCATTAGCTTTAAAGTTGCGTGGCCACATCGAAGTGACATAAAAGGAGTAAATGAATGCCTCAGCCTTCTGATAACATCATTCATGCGTGTCTACGGGCTGCTGGCGGTGATGTCATATAGTTTTTCAGACGCTGTAATTTATCGCTGCATGCTCAACCATCTCTCGCTCCTCTCTCATGTTCAGCTGGGGATCTGGAGCCCTGTGTGTGCAGCTCCGCGTTGCCTATCAAATTCACGATCTTGCGGCCAGCCGCCGGCGACGCCCCGCGGATCCAGGCGGCAAGCCGGCGAGAGGAGCGCCTTCCCCTGGTCGCCTGCGCGCCACGTGTCGCGGTCTCTGCAGCAGCTGGAGGTGTGTGAGCTCAGCGGAGAGCCGTGCTTTGAGCTCCGCGTACTCAAAAACTAAAGTAATACAGTTGTTCCTTTGTACAAGTCGTTATAGAAGTAACTATTTACGATTACGCGTCTCAGCGCATCTGCGTAAAACCTCCAGAAATGCGCATATTGTTAATTTTATTCCACTGCCATCAGGACAAACTAAAGTTTCCTGCTGTTTCTCTTAAGGAAACTGATACGAATAAACACAAGTTATGACAGTGTAGGAATAAGACTTCAAGCTTGTTTTTGAAGCGAAGTCACAGTTCTTATTTTATGAAATTAGTCGGGTAATAAAGGAGGCAATGTGATTATCACCACAAGGACTCCTCAGGCTTTAAATACCCCACTAGACTCATAAACACGATGATATGTATTTTAGACACCGCGCAGGTTCATATAAACTTCCCTGTTTGTGACCACAGTCTCACAACCTGAAACATGCAGAGCTGCCGTGCGTCAATAAATCTATAAGACGCAATTATGAGCCCTATTTCTTCCTCTCTTTACTGCTCGTCTGCTCTTGCGTCTCTCCAACTGCAATAAAGATAAGGAAACGAAATTATGACCTGAAATCTAAAAAAGCCTTGAACGCTGTGGGGCTGGGAGGAGGAGGAGGAGGAGGAGGAGAAGGAGGAGGAGGAGGAGGAGGCAGCGGTCTGATCGTGTGAGCTCTCCGGGCTCAGAAATATCTCTGCTCTGGCTCACATTCCGATAAGGGAGCCCGATCCAGCTCTCTCTGTAGGCGTGGTTTTCCCAGGCTTTTAAAACAGCAGCTGCTATTTACCTTCCCCTCTAATGTAAACCACCGCCGCCGCCGCCACATACCCTCCCCTCACCCTTCCACCCTCTTCCCTGGCCCGGCGGCCCCCCGGCAGCCCGGCGGCCAAACCTCCAACCACCGCGCTCATAAAACATCCTGGCACGTGCTCCACATTCACAACACCGACAGATGATTAAATGCCAAAATTTGTACCACAAAGTTAGGAACTACAGTGGTAAATAGCATGGAAATGGAGTGTGCGCATTTAATTTGATTTCCTCCTCTGAGGGAAGGCTAAATGAACGTTACTCCAGTAATATAATAGCTGTGTTTGGGGCTGTGTGTGTGTGTGTCTGAGGATTTGAGTTTGTGTCCTCTTGTGGTTTGAAGTTGTCATCTAAAGTTGTTTCTTTTACTAATGTCATTAACTATCTGTGAAATTTGGTAGTTAAGAAAACAAAAACTGCTCCCTCCCGTGCCTCCATGCCACATGACTGAAACTCTGATTGCCAGATAGCCTGCCACTTCCCACTGGTGGTTTTTAAACGGTTCAGAAGTGTTACTTTCTATTTTCAATTGTTGTAAGCACTTACCAGTGAATATGTGACAGCTAAAGTGTGTCAAAGTGAGAGTTCAAGTTTGTTTGTGGAGATGAGACAAAATATAATCGGCTCAGCGCTGAATTTTGTTATCATTATTATTATTATTATTATTATTGTTATGTTGCTGTTACATATATATTTATTGCAGTTACTACATTTTTAAAAATAATTCTGTTATTATATTCTCTGTTGTTATCTCTTGTGTGGGAGATAAAAGGTCCCTGTGCCCGCTCCTGGTGGCGGTGCCCAGTCAGAGGCTCCACTGTTAATATGTAAACGGTACGATGATTGAAGACTGAAGGCAGTTTCCCCGGCTGTGCCCTGAACCCGGGCCTCGCGCCATTGGCCGCCAGCTCCAGCGGCCAAACAACCAATGGGAGGGCGCCGACCACGAGCCGTCCTCCCTCGGGCCGCGTGTCCCTCGCCCTGATTGGTGGAAAGTTACTGTGGGAAAGAAAGTTTGGGAAGTTTCACACGAGCCGTTCGCGTGCAGTGCGAGATATAAATACAAGCCACACGCGGAGAGCCCAACAGAGAGACTCTGCATCCGCTCGTGATAGCTGCTGCCGCCGCCGCTGCGCATCGCTCAAACGGATTTTAACTTGCTGTATATCTCAGGATTTTTTTTTAAAGGGAGAGGGGACTTTTGAATATTGCAAGCTGAAAATATTCACCGTCCTTTTCCTACACCAGTGGATCGTAATTTGCTGTGGTTTTGTGGGATATTTCTGATAAGAAGATGCCTGCCGATATGATGGAAAAAACCTCCTCCTCTCCGGTCGCTGCAACCCCGGCAAGCATGAACACAACTCCTGATAAACCCAAGACAGCCTCAGAGCACAGAAAGGTTGGTATGAATCCTGTATTTTAAAACATTTCCCCTTTAGAGTCATCTTAAAATGGAAATCCTGAAAAATTCTATATTGGACTCGACTTTGCAGAAGCTCCTCACCCAGGGCGAGGAGTTAAACTTTTACGCACGGAACAAGAAACAGAAATATAACAGTTTATGTCATTTTGTTTCTTATCTTTAGTCATCCAAGCCAATTATGGAAAAGAGGAGAAGAGCCAGAATCAACGAGAGCTTGGGGCAGCTGAAAACTCTCATCCTGGATGCGCTCAAAAAAGATGTAAGTACTCACTTTGAGTCCGGGGTTATTAATAGATTTCAAAACGGCTCCTGTCAAACAGTGAGAAAGTGAGCGCGTAATCCTAACCATGTGTGTTTTCCGTCCCCTCAGAGCTCCAGACACTCTAAACTGGAGAAGGCGGACATCCTGGAGATGACGGTGAAGCATCTCCGGAACCTCCAGAGGGCTCAGATGACCGGTAAGTCGCATTTCCCGGACTCATCTGTCTCATGACTGTGCGTTTTACAACATCTCCAGGCTGCTTTAACAATCCTGCGCCAAGACCTCCGTGCGCATTTTACAGATTAAACTGTGTGTATATGAATGTCCTGACTTAAATGTACCTGTCTGTTGTCTCTGCAGCTGCCCTGAACACCGACCCCACTGTCCTGGGAAAGTATCGTGCCGGTTTCAGCGAGTGCATGAATGAAGTCACCCGGTTCCTGTCCACCTGCGAAGGTGTCAACACCGAGGTCAGGACGCGGCTCCTCGGCCACTTGGCCAGCTGCATGACCCAGATCAACGCGATGAACTACCCCAGCCAGCATCAGCACCAGCACCAGCTCCCCTCCACCGCCGGACCAACCCACCCTTCCTTCGGCCAGTCCATGGTGCAGATCCCCAGCTCATCCCCGCAGGTCCTGCCCATGAACCCGGTGTCCTGTAAAGGAGGCTCATCGCCGGCTAATTTACCATCAGACGCCACCAAAGTGTACGGCGGTTTCCAGATCGTGCCTGCCACAGACGGACAGTTTGCATTCCTCATACCTAACGCGGCATTTGCGCCAAACGGCCCCGTTATCCCCGTGTACGCCAATAACGTCAACACGTCGGTCCCCGTACCGGCTGCGGTTTCCCCCGGAGCCCCGTCAGGCAACTCGGACTCAGTGTGGCGACCCTGGTGAAGAGTGGACAAGGACCATAAAGACTTTAAAAATGACACTTAATAGTTCCCTCTTTGTTCAATGTTAGAAAGTTGTTTTGAATCTGTTTTTTCTTGTAAAATTGAAAGAGTATGCACTATATTTGTACAGCTAACAAGGGAGTAAAGTTCATATTGAAATGAGATTTGTATTGTGGAAGTCCGTTCACTGCATTTTTTTATATATTTGAGTTGTCTTTTTTACTGTGTGATGCCAAAGATATGTTCAATGCTCTTATGATGTTCTTCGTTTTGGAAGACAAATAAATTTGTAAAGATATAAAAAAAAAACATGCGCTTGCGTTGTTTGTTGGGAAAATGAAACCTGATCTCAATGCGTAAAACTGCAAATATTACGAATTTCAGCCTGTTAGTGTGGTTTATTTAGTAGTTAAAGTATATAATGTAGACTTGTCTGTGTGTGAAAGGAAAGCTGAGTGATAGAAAACATGCAGCGAGCAACCAGAAACTTTCTCAATTCCGTTATTCTATTAATAATGTCAAAATCACTTTATATTGTTATTTACGCATGAAATCAACATGTGTTTTAGGAACTTTTAAAACTTTTAAACGCAATCAGTCAGAAATACATAGAAAATAGAAAATGTTTTGAGCCAGCAGCATCAGTGATAACACTCTGTGCACATATAAAAAAGGAGTAATGCTGGATGTGAGGGTCTGCAGTCATGTTACTGGTTCAATCTCTGCAAAAATAAGCGTTGTTTTTAAGAGGCATTCATCATCTTTAAGTGTCTTTGAGCAAAAACGCTGCTATCTGACTGCAGGTCACACTGGAGCAGACTGTCAGTAAACTTTCGGCTAATTGTAATTCTGTTATCTAAATAATAAGTGAGTCAGGCAGGAGGCTGTAGCTCTGTCATTAACCCGGCACATGAGCCAAACTAGTGCTGCTCCCTCTGATAGTCCAGCAGTTTCACCTCCCCTGATGGAAACTTTGGAGTCTTACAGAGGTCACTTACGCCATCTAGCAGCGCAGAAGTGCATTGCAATGTGATTGGTATTTTTCAGATCAATGAGTGGAGCATGAATGGCTGCTGTGGATGTGCGTCTTGGATGAAAAAGAGCGCAGCCTCTGGCTAATTTAAGAGATGGTTATGGAAATAGGAAAATGCTTTATTATTCTATAAGTTAAACGCAGGAGCATGCTGTTGGAGATGCTTGAGGTTACACCTGTGAGTAAAATCAGCTTGTCAGACCAGCTGTTGCAGGATTTCATCAAAACATGTCACTTGAATCTTTTGTTTCCATGTTTTTAACTTGTTTTATTATGACAAATCTAAATGGCTGCTCACCAGTGCAGATGATTCAGTGGCTCTTTCCACTCAGAAGTTTCTAAATTGAAAATTACTTATTAAACTAACAATTAGGCGTCAATTTGAGTGATCAAGCCAAAAAGCTAGAAATTCATCATTATGAGGATTTCCACTGTTCAGTCATTTTGAACATCGCCAGGAGCATTAATCTCCTGACAGTGTGGAGCGGAGACGAGCCTCCGGCTGTGTCTTTAATCAGAGCTGAGGGAGTTCCTTGATGCCAGGAGGGGATGGGGGGGTTGACAGCAGAAGGACACGTTAAACACCTCGCCACTGAGCCATGTGGTAGCGCTCTGCTCTGCCCAGGTGTGTGTGCCCCCTCCAGCTATCCGAGTGTGGCCCTTCTTTGAAGGGGGTGTGTGCAGGGAGGGGGGTGCAGGTGTTTGCAATTATCAGTGCGCTAAGAGGCACAAAGTGTGGATAAGTGCCATCATTTTGAATTTCCATCACACCTTTTTACGGGGGGCCATGCATCCCTGTTTGATTGAAGCCATGTGTGCGCTCGTGCCTGTGCGTGCATACGTCTTGTGTGTGTGTTTGTGCAGGGTGCTGGGTGAGGACATGCCTGGCCAAAGGGCACAATGGGTGAGGTAGTGGGGAGTTAAGTTGAGGGGAGGGGGGGGGTTCAAGGAAAGGCCTACCACACGGGATAACAGTCAACCTCCTTTGAGCCAGAGCTTCTCCACACACACACACAGTCACACACACATACGCAGAACGTTCCCACAGCATTCCAGCTGTGCTCGGACCAGTGTCGAGCTTCCTGCCCTGAGCCCCGGGGCCACAGCTGGACGCGGGACGTCTGGGAGGCACGTGGTGTGACCCGGACAACACCCAGCTGCTGAGCCCTCCCGCCCCACCTCACAGCCTTTCCCCCTTTTCCTCCTTTCCTCCCGTCCTCCCCCCCACCCACCAACATCTTCAGTGGTCTCTTCCCCTCTGGAGAACAGCTTTACGAGCCTCTCCAATTACCCAGTGCAGTGGCCGAGCTGCCGGAGTGACCGCACACATGTCACAACACGACCGGGGGGTTAGCTGCCATGCGTGTCCATTAACTTTTCCCACACTCCGCGTGCATGCGGAGAGCGAAAGGAGGGAAAAAAAGCCCCTCTGCTTCCTCCTTGGCTCCCTAAGTGCTACCATATGGTCCGCTCTCTCCCTCACTCTCTCATGGTTCCTCTTTCTCTCTCTCTCGGCCCGTCACTAGGGCTGTCTTTGATTGCAGCCCAGACAAGCGAGAGCTTTATGATTTAAGCCCAGGGCTTGCTGTACCAAGCCCTGGACTCATTTTGAAGCCAAACTCCTCTCCCTCCCCTCCTCTCCCCACCATCCCCTTACACCCCACCCTCCTCCTGCAGTTGCAGGGGAAGGCTGTTTTCTGGCAGGAAATGAATAGCTCCCAGATGAGCGCAGGAACCTGAGAGGTCGTGAGAAAGAGGCGAACCCCCCTCCGCAGGCCCGGCCTGCTGCCAGCCGCCGGGGGAATGTGGGAGAGCGCCTCTCTGACACACGCATCAACCCCTATGCCCTCCACCACACCGCCTGACTGACTGACTGCCTGCCTCGGCGCTGGGCCCTGAGCCTGGAAATAGACTGATAGACAGGGCAACCGCCACCGAGCCAGGCAGCACGGCTCGTCAGCCAGCCAGCAGAGCAGCCAGGCAGGGAAAGGGAAAGCTGTGGGAGGGGAGAGAGAAGTGTTGGATCTGTGTGGAGGCGGAAGTGGATCAGTGTGCATATGCAGTCTGAATCCTGATCCGTGCATCCAATACAATGGAAAGTTCAATCTGTAATTTAAGTTTGCGTTAGACTCGTGTACGACCCTGACTGGGTATTTGTGCAGATTTTTGTACACAGACAGACACATGCACACACTCCCTCACATGCTCCCCTCCCTCTGTCCCAGAGGCTTACACTCATTCCAGAGTATCCACTCACTCAGACAGGTGTTCCTTGTCAGGAGCAAAGGGTTTTTCCCTTTGGTTCCCTGTGTGCTGAACTAACATTTATCCCTCGTGAGGTTGACACTGTTATGGTTGGACGTGGTCTGAAGTTTAGCCACAGCTGTCCAGGCGTATTTTAGGATCTTTTTTAATCATTGTTCTGCATCAGCGTGACATGTCGAGATCAACTAATTACAGAATGAAGGCCAGCCATTTTATTTGCCAAGTGCAACAAATTCACATGACTCTGTTGAGCAGGGGTCCCCAACCTTCTTGGCTTGTGACCCCTTAAAGTGAGGCAATAGCTACTTTTGACCCACATCACTTATTGTGGTCTTAGTTGACTTTGTCAAGTTGTTTAGTTTGAAGGATTTTCACAGACCTTTCACAGGCGCAGGACACACACACCTAACAGTTGTTTAGTCTGTGGTTGTGTGTCTGTTTGTAGTTGTTTTGTGCGTCTTTGCAGTTTTCCCCTTTTTGTAATTGTCATGAGTCTCTGTGCTAAATTGCAGCTGTTTTGCATCTGCCTGCAGTTGTTTTATGTTTGTTTGTGGTCATTTTGAGTCTCCTCTCGGTCAGAGCGTGTTAGTTGAATTGACATTTTGCAGGTGAAGGCCACGGGCACCCTAAAAGTTTGTGTCCCTGGGCCTGTGCCCAACCACTAATACATCCATGCTGAGAAGGTGACAGAATCCTGTATTTCAATGTTTTTGTTTTTTTTTTTTTAAAGCAATGATGATAGGAAAGTCTGAAAATTTCACATCAAAGGAGTAGTGTAAGACACAACAAACAGCTGACTATGCATTTTAATCTTAAAGGTCCAGCGTGTAAGATTTTGGGGGGATTTAGTGACACCTAGTGGTGAGGCTTGCAGATTGCAACCAGCTAAAACTTCTGGTGAGAATTCCTTCAGTGTTCATTGTTCAGGCAGTTTTTACTGGGAGCCGAATTATCCACAGAGGTCTCTTCCTTTCCAAAACAAACAGACCCAGTGTTTAAAACAAGTAAAATGCAGTTTCACTTTACAAATCAGTGTTTCTACTGCTCTATTCGGCATGTCACAGATGGGGCGCTCGGACAGAAACTGCTAATGCATCCTCACCTATTTTCTCGGATAACTTAACATGTGCTCACCTTATTTCTGATCTAGACATTCAGGAGGTTTTTACCGTGAGCTGGATTGTCGGCAGAGGTCTCTTCCTCTCCAAAACAAACAGCCTTGTGGATTTAAACTGGTAAAAACACTGAATAAAGCAGTTTGATGAAGTTTCTCCAACACTGTTTGGCAGAGGTGGGCCACTAGCCTAGCACCTGCTAAAATGTGCCCACCTTTTTCTCTGATAACTTAAGATCCAGATGCTCAGGAGGTTTTTACCAAGAGCCAGACGTTCCACCGAGGTCTCTTTCTCTCCAAAACATACGAACACTGAATAAATCAGTTTCACCTTTATAAAAAATTCTGTTATTCCGATGCTCTTCTTGCAGAGGGGCTGCTAACTACAGTTGCTAGTGTGAATGGTCCTATCTAAGACCAGTGTTGTCCATTCTGGGCTACTGTAGAAACAGGGCATCACACCATGGCAATCTCCATGGATGAGGACCTGCTCTCAATGTAGATATGAACGGCTAATTCTGAGATAACGGAAACACAGAAATTCTTATTTTCAGGTGATTATACACTAAAGAAAACAAAGTTATCATATTCTATTTGTGCCAACATATCCCCCTTAATGCTGCACACTGGACCATTAATCAAAGTGTTTTTTTAGTATGTGCATGTAAAAGGCTGAAGCTGTAGATGAGAGTCTCAAGTCATCTTTCATATAAAGAGGACAGATTTGGCTCCTGATGCTAAAATACAGGCCTCTGCATTTGCATGATGCTAAGAAATAGCATTGTACTACTTGGCTCACATTTGTCCCTTATCCATAAAAGCTACTGGAGTCGGGGAGCTTCAAATTTTATGTACTTGCTCACAAAAGGGCATCCAGGTCTCATGGACCCAACCTCCACTCCCCTATTATTAGTGTATTAGTCATCAGAGTTGTTCTGACCTCTCTTAGCAGCGCACCCGGTGACTCAGTACCCATCTAACGCTACATGGTGTGCCCTTCTTATGCTTCCATCTCCCAGTCTTCCTATCTTTTTCTCTCACACTCTGTCTTTGTCTCTCACACACTCAGTTTGTGCGGGGCTCCTATGGTAACCTGTGGGCCCAGTAAACAGGACAAGCTGTCTACACACAAATCCCAGCAGTGTGCGTGCCCACTTTCCTTGGCTCACCCTGCATGGCAACAAAAAAACCCCACCAGAGGCTCCCACCACCAGCCCATTCAAATGTCAGCCACCTCGTTTGAAGTCGCAGACTGCTATGTAAATCCACAGTGTTTCTCACCAGCCCAGCCTCTCACACACACTCAAAAACAAGAACTCTAGCAAAGGTGGTCCTGTGATGCTGGATGATTGTTTCTTTTATAGTCTCCGTCCTTTAGAAGTAGTCTTTTTCATCCCTATAGCCCATCCTCCCAGTTTTGGTTGGTAAACATGTTGTTGAGGGGTATGGGTGGATGGTTTCAGGGCATGGTGGCTTGAGGAGAGCAGGACATGGCAACCATACGATGCTGTCAGTTACACAGTTGGCACATCCCCCAACTCTGGGCTGTGACAGTGATGACCCCATCACACTGCGCCTTTGTATGACCTGTCCTCCAGCTACTCTGGAACCCAAGGCCAATTGAGTGGGAGGGTTTCCCCCCTCAGAGACCATCACAACAAACAAATAGACCAGGCAAACAAGTTCCCACCACACCAACGTCCAAACAACTGCCAACGGTGACAGTTTGGTTGGTTTTGATATCACACAAAGAGGTTCTTCATGAAGCACTTCTGAGCCTCTTGCTTTTGTCATTCAAAGTAAGTTTCCCGACTTCAGGGTCAGGGCCGCTGTGTGGTGTCCCCAGAAATAAAAAAACAGTACAGATTTTAATAAACTATGACAACAATAATTTGAAATGTGTAAAACATACACACACATTGTTATTCAGGGTGTGCTCAGAGGGTTTGACGGTGTTGGAGACAGGTGAGCTCAGTTAATTCAGCAAGGTTTGTTGTGTTGCTGTGTCCTTTCAACATATTTTTCATACTGATAGCGTTTTTAGGATTTTGCAAATACAGTTTTCATACTTAAAGGAATACTTTTCCAATCTTCAACCAGCTTTGTATCTTAACAATGTGGGGAGTATGTGTACTGTAAATGAACTGTGGTGAACTGCCGTCTTGACAGCGACCGGCTCTTCCTGTTGATTGGATTCTTGCTGCCTCTCAGTACTTAGTCATTTTTGTATGCCCGATGCCCGATGCCCGACAGACACAACAGATAGAGACGCCCCTCCTTCTCTCTCAAACTCCGAGTAAACTGTAAGAGTAAGGAGTGCTGATCAAAAGTAAACCAAGTTTCTGTTACTGCATTACTTGTTTCTCATCTGAAATGTGTTCAGAAGCATATTTGAGCTAACTGTTAAACTGTAGTTTGAGATTGTTTGTCATTGTCCAGCCGCCGTACCAGTGGGAGTGTTTATTGGTCCGGTGCAGCACAGTGCATTCTGGTAGTTGTAGGTTTTCTACCTTGGGTTTCTTCTCTGTATTCTCTGGTCATGTAGCACCAGTTTTAAAAGTATTTGCATCTCCCTGCCACATAGACAGCCCAGTTTAAAAAAAAAAGACCACCTCTCCAGGAGTGAAATACTTCTTTAGTGTATGTGTTGTGACATTCTGGTCGTTGTGGGTTTTCTACCTCTTGAGCAAAAGCAAATTCCACAGCCCTTCTTCTTTGTTTTCTCTGGCTATAGCACCAATTTCAAAAGTATTTGCATCTTTCTATTGCAATACAAGCCCAGTTTTATGAAAAGGCCATCACTCCGGCAGTGAAATACTTCTTTTATGTATGTGTTGTGACATGTGTTTTAAGACAACAGTGAAGGCGAGCCAAAATTTAAAAAACGAATAAAACTATAAATCATTTGTATTCCCAAAGTGAAAACTTGCAGATCTGCATGTCTGCTTATTATAATCAAAGACAGGGGCTTATGCTGCACTAGGTGACATGAAGATATCCACCCCATGACAGCATAACGTCACTGTGAAAACCACGCATCTCCAAACTGTCAACTTTTCCATTGAATCAGCCCTGTTTTCAGCTTTGTTACAGTGCTCCTCTAGGTTATCCACTGGGGGGTTTTAATGGTTTATTTAGCGAAAGAAGTGGGAGAAATGTGTTAACCTCTAAAGGAATAGTCAATACCTCCTCATAGAGTGTATGAAATAATAGACATTGCTTTGATGACGTCACCTATTGGTTTGTGGATTGCCGTTATAAAGCCATGAGTTCTGCATTTCGGCTGTCGCCATCCCCCCCTTCCCTTGCCCGTCTCCTCAAAAGGTCAGAGGTCAGCTACAGTTTCTAGTGTTGCCATGACGATCTTTTCTTTTGTATACAGTGCGTAACACTATGCAGTCTGAATCTGGTTATGTTCCCATATGTGTTTTTATATTGAAAGACGTTGAGATGATTTACATTGGCTGTATATCGTACTCCCGTCCGTGTGTGTGTGAGAGACAGGTAACTGTTGGTACCTGCTCTGAGTTCATCTACAATACGGATTTCTTCAGGTATGTGCGAGCGTGCTTGCAGCTTACCAACCGCTGCTCCCACACTACATCATCATTTTGTGTGGGGTTTTGTGTCTCTTTCCACATGCAAGCTGGGCTGAGATCAATTAATGTGGCCTAGGGAGACTTGTGAAGTCCAGCAGGAGAGCAAAACACACCCCTAACACACTCAACCTACACGCTGTTTGGCTGTATGATCTACGAGCTCTGCCCTCGCGTGGCTGGTTTTATTTTCCTGCTTTTAACAGCCCCTACGCCGAGGCTTGGGCCCCTCTGAGATGAAGGGAAAGAGAAACCAGATTTTTTGACCCTTGAATACATCAAACGGGTCCGGATGTCCAGCTCTTTTTCTTTCTGATGGAGCTGGGATGGAGTCAGAGAGTTTGATGTCAGTAAATCAACACACTGGCTGTTGTTGTTGTAAAGTCGTGATGATGGTGTTAATGATGTAATGTTAACTTCAAGGCCACACACACACGCACACAGGAGCATGGAATACAGAGGAGGGAGGTGTCTGAAGAGAAACTGATGGATTAAGTCTTGACTGTGCAAACAGTTTTGTTTGTGTTCTTTGATTTAGTGGCTCATACTTCAGCGTGGGAAATGATGGTAATGTTCTCTGAAAGAAGAAACTCCTCCACAAATGAGGGATCCTGCAGAGAAACTTGCTGTGATGTGTTTGACTGTTGGGTGTGTGCAGCTTATAGTACAGTCCGCTGTGTGTCCATATGTACTGTTTGTTTTTTTTAACATTGTCATCATTTTGTCATCATCTGTTATTTGTCAATTCTTTTCAACCTCTATTCAATTAAATACAGTTCAAAGACAAGATATTTAATGTTCAAGCTGATTAAATTAATTGTTTTTTGTAAAATATACACTCATTCTGAAGTTGATGCCTGCTGTTTCAAAAAAGCTGGGACACGGGCGTGTTCATCACTGTGTGACATCACATTTTCTTTTAACAATACTCAGTAAGCATTTGGGAACTGAGGACACTAATTATTAATGTTTTGACAGTGAAATTCTTTCCCATTCTTGCTTGAAATACGGCGTCACTTTCTCAACAGTCCAGGGCATCCACTGTTGTATTTTGTGCTGCATTAATGCGCCACACATTTTCATTGAGAGAGGTCTGGACTGCAGGCCCATCTAGCACCACACTCTTTTACTACAAAGTCACACTGCTGTAACACGTGCAGAATGTGGCTTGGGATTGTCTTGCTTGAGTAAGCATATGTTGCTCCAAAACCTGTATGGACCTTTCAGCATTCATGGTGCCTTCACAGATGTGCAAGTCACCCATGTCATGGGCACCAACACACCTCTATACCATCACAGATGTTTGTGCTGGTAACAATCTGGAGAGTCCTTTTACTCAGAGGACATGACGTTCATCATTTCCAACAATAATTTGAAATGTGGACTCTTCAGAACCCTGCACACTTTTCCACTTTGTGTCAGTCCGTCTCAGATGAGCTCAGGCCCAGAGAAGTCTGCTGTGTTTCTGGATGTTGTTGATGTATAGCTTTCACTTTACATAAATCTTAAATGCATTTGTAGATGCAGCGATGAACTGTGTTGGTTTTCCAAATTGTTCCCCAGGTCATGTCATAATATCCTTCAACCATTCATGTTGGTTTTTAATGCAGTGTTGCCTGAGGGGTCAAAGGTCATGGGCACTC
This sequence comes from Chaetodon striatus, assembly GCA_029783705.1. Lineage (NCBI taxonomy): Eukaryota > Metazoa > Chordata > Actinopteri > Chaetodontiformes > Chaetodontidae > Chaetodon > Chaetodon striatus. Next base: position 15,992,312 of record JAPZEB010000021.1, on the reverse strand, counting down.
AACTTTGGTTTTCAGCTTTGCCCCTTACATGCAGAGATTTCTCCAGATTTTCTGAATCTTTTGATGATAACATGAATTATAGATGATGAAATCCATAAATTCCTTGCAATTGTGCCGTGAGAAATGTTGTTCTTAAACTGTTTGACTTTTTGCCCATAGCTTTTCACCAAGTGACTGTTTCTCCAAGAGCTTTTCAAGGACGTCCCTTTCATACTCAATTCTAATTCTTTAATGTGTTACCAATGAACCTGTTTACCTGTGGAATTTTCACAGGTGTTTTTTTAACCTTCAACAAGTTTCCAAGACTTTTTTTGAGATGTGTTGCAGGCATCAAATTCAGAGTGAATGTATATTTATTAAATTGAATATACATGTAGATTTTCCATTGTTTTTATTTACGTTTTACACAGTGTTCCTTCTTTTTTGGAAATGGGGTTGTACAAGAAGATGGAGAAAAATGTAAATGAAAGGCTTCGTCCTCCCGAATCATTTGCAAATCCCTTTCGACCTTTATTCAACTGAATACAGTGCAAAGACAAGATATTTGATATTAAAACTGATAACCTTTTTTGTTTTTTGTAAATATAGGCTCACTATGAATTTGATGATTACAACACACTCCAAAAAAGTTGGTACAGGGGCGTGTTTACCACTGTGTGACATCACCTTTTCATTAAGCGTT
>JAPZEB010000021.1:15930881-15958985 GCA_029783705.1 Chaetodon striatus | reverse complement strand
TGTTGTCGTTGACATGAAAAAAATCTGCTGTGAAGAAAAAAATGTGTTTCATTTCCAATTATTTGGTTTGATTATTTTTAAAGATCTGTTTTATAACAGTGACATTACTTTCTCTGATTCCTAGTTTTGTTTAAAAAAATATTGCTATAGCAAAATTACCTATTTACCTTTTGACATATGGATATATTCACTCCAAGAAACCTTAATTCAATAAACAGGTTATATAAATTTGAGTGACATATTCTTGTCATATTCCCAAAGCCTTAATTAAAGCTCCAGTGTGTAGGAATTGGAATATATTATAATAAGCATGTTTTCTTTAGTGTATAATCAGCTGAAAATAAGGGTTGTGTTTTCGTTACCTTAGAATGTGAGGTTTATATCTACATATGGAGCGGGTCCTTGTCCATGGAGTCTGCCATTTTGCAGTGCCATGTTTTTACAGTAACCCAGAACAGACAAACCAAACAGCGGCTCTAGATAGGGCCATTCGTGTTTTCATGTCAGCTACCATATTGGATAGCCCCTCCGCAACAAGAGCACAAAAAAACCCCACTGATTTGTAACGTGAAAACCTCTTTACTCAGTGTTTTTACTGGTTAAAATCATCAGGTCTGTTTGTTTAAGAGGATAACCCCTCTGTGGAGAATTTCGATCCTGGTAAAAACCTCCTGAACATATGGATTAGAGCAAAAGTGAGCACACATACACAATTATTTTTTAGCGTGAAGCTGCCTCATTCTGTGTTTTCACTGGTTTCAATCACCTGGTCTTTTTCTTTTTGAGATGAAGAGACCTCTTTGGATAATCTGACTCCCTGTAAAAACCTACTGAACAATGAACACTGAAGGAATTCTAACTGGGAGAAGTTTCAGCTGGTTACAATCTGCAAGCCTTATGGCTATATCCCACTGAATCCCACTAAATCTTACACACTGCTCCTTAACTTCAATCCATATTTTCTGCACATAAAAAAGCTGCAAAGAGGAATGTCTAAATTCCTCTCCTTATAGCTTGGGACAGACCTCTGTGCACAAAGTGGTGTTGGATGACAGAAAATTTTAAAAGTGTTTGTGAAAAATCCTCCACACAGTCCAACTGTCTGACAAAAACGGGAATATTTAGGTTGTTCACGGGGAATACCTTGCCCCCGGTCTTCCCTCACTGTGATATCTGGTAGCCTGAGCACACTCGTCTCTCCTGCTCCCCATTAGACTGGAGCAAAACTGCGGGACAAAAATGGACTTCCCTTCAGCAGACCTCTTGAGGGGCCCTCATAAAGCGTGATTATCTTTTACGAGTTCCCCTCTCATTCCCAGGTCTGGCTCATTGGGGAGCACGGTGCAGCCACTGGGCCTCCCTGCTTTATCAGACCTGTGGACAGGGAGGAAGGAGGGGAGTGAGAGGTGAGGAGAGGTGAATGAGGTGCTGGGAACTTTCTCCCCCGAAATCCTCTTTGTGTTTGTGCAGGCACTTGGTAGAAAGATATAACCTGAAACATATGTCATATGGGTTTTGCTTCAGCGTGCATCTTGTAGATTATGCCCAAAGCACTGTTTTCCTCCTGAATTTGATTTAAGCTGGGATGGTAAAGTCTTCTCAAACAGTATTTGACACCAGCAGCCTCCTCCTCCTTTTCAATGGATGATTCATAACTATATGGCTTTTGATTTTTAGAGAGTATTCCAAATAGAAAGTACTCGATTTGCTGTTATTGTAGTGAGTGTGAATGGATGGTTGAGTTCACTGTTGAGCCGTCTGGACTTAAATGACATGAAGCAACTTCAATGAAAGGTGTCCTCTAAACTCACTCATCTTCTGATGCAGCAGTAGAGTCGCAGATAGATATTATCTTAGTTCTTAGAACGTTTGAAAAGATATCCTAGGATTTGTACTTGTGTGTTCCTGTGTGGTCGGCACCAGGAAAGACCACAGGGCATCTTTTAGTATACCCTGTTACCTCTTCTCCCTACATCTGTGTCTGCTTTGACCCAATCTATTTGTAAACCGGTGAAAATCATCAGCAGGTTTGCTTAAAACGGCACCGAAATGCGTTTTTTCTCCTTTCCCTTTACAAAAGTGTAGAGACATCTGAGGGGAAGGTTGCAAAATGTGTCCCTTTTGTGCAGAAGCCCTAGGAGGGCGGATGTGCGGGATGGCGTGAGCGTGCCTTGAAATCACCCACAAAAGGATTCGAGGCACAGCAGTAGCCTTTGGCTGGGGATGGTTATCACTTACATCCGCTGCCACTGCCTCCAAGACACGCTGGCTAAAACACCAGAACTCCTGGAATCTGTCAAACTGTCAGCTGCAACAGGAAAATAAATAGGAGGGAGAGATGGAGTAATAGTAAAGAACCTTGAAAGCACAATGGCTCACTGAAAAAATTACCCCTGCGAATGGCTGATTGGTGGCTGGCCTAGGGTACGCATTTTGGCAGGCAGCAGCATGACAATGGCGTTTCTGAAATAAGATAGAGAGCCTGAGCTGCGATGAAATGGTGGCCGTTAGCATTGTCTTCGCAGCGATTCTTTGACTTCCCTATGACAAATCCCAGTAACACAGACACTTGGCAGACCAAAGTGGGCCACTTTGTGCTATAGAGGGCCCCTGCACATGAGAAGCCAAAAAGAACCTTTAAAAAACGAAGCAAGATGTAATGCAGCTTTTTTATGCTCATTCTGGGCCTGTGATAGCTGCAGTGGCATGGATTTGTATCCCAGCTACACTGAAAGGGCTGCTGAATTGGATGGAGCTTTAAAGTGAAGCAAGAAAGCTCTGGAAAATCGGCCCTCAAAGGCACATTTCAACTGGAAAGCGTTTCTTTTAAGCTGTCACTCCTTGGTAGTTGACAATCCTATTATGGCACCAACTTATTGTAATTAAGAGGGAGAAGAGATATATGGGCAAAAACACATTCACCGGACCATCTTAGATACAAAGAACTGTGTTGTTTTTCTGTGTTTGGGGGCAAACGCAGTGCTGAGCAGCCAGATCACCTTATTTGCATTGACATGTGAGTGATGTAAACGGTATCCAGAAGCCAATTTTTCTTTCTCTCTCCGTCCCTCCGTCCCTTTACTTGCGGGCACCACTTTAAAGAGACGTAATGGAAAATAGGTTTTATGGCTTTTCTTCTCTCCCATTTTTAGAGGTCAGAGAAATGGAGCCTTCAAAAGAAAATCCCGAGGAGGTAACGATCCCTCACCTCATCAACTCTTTTGCTGAAGTCTAAATACGCTTTGCACTGAAATTGCGCCCAAAGCCCAAATATAAAGCGCCTGGGAAAGGATTGTGAGCGGGAAGTCCATATGCTGCTATTTATTTGCCTGATAATAAGAGGATTGTGTCTCTTTCTTCTTCACCCTCTCCACAATGGGCAGCTTTTGAAGCAGGAACAGATGATAGAGTGGCATCAGCTACCATTGTAGTAACTTAGAGATGTCCTAAAATTTAGGGACCGATGACAGAAGTACAAAGCCCCCTGTGCATTGTGGGTAAGAAGTGTGCACATGTGGTTATTCGGCAAGTGGCTGTTCTCCCTGGGGGCTATGAAGCCTGACCTTTGAACTCTCTTTTACTGACATGCTTCCACACAGCAATAATTGTGACAATAAGATTTAAACAATCTTTATTAATAAAAGCTTTAAACTGTGCTCAATTTTTTGGGGCTTTATTCAGCACATAAGCTCAGGGTTAGTGAATTAAAGGGTCATAGTCTTAGTGTATGTATCTTTGTGTCTGATACTCCCTGTTACCGCTTTGATCTCCATTCTCTGCTCCTTCTCTATGGACCTGTCTTGTGTTACAAATGAAGGCGCTGAGAGGGTCAAAATATCAAGGGCCAGACTGCTGACATACAAATACATAGAGATACTTCTCCAGTGCTCCTCCACACCTCCAGCAGCTGTGTTTTAGGGCCGTCACTCATCCTCAGAGAGATCATCTATAGAGACTCTGCAGCTGTGTCACAAATCCCCTCAACATCATGATTGTTCAGTGGAGAATTGTCCGTATTATCTTCATTTCAGGCTTTTCACATATATTTAAATCACTTTTTGTTTTGTTTTTGGCAATGATAAACATGGGCTTGTTGAAGCTGGTGATTATTCTGCTTTTGTGAAATAATGTAAGAAGATAAAAACCTCCTGACAATTTCATTGTGTGTCTGAATTTATAACCGAGATCTGTCGGGCAAATGTTGCTTTATCTTTTCTTCAAAAGGCAACCATGTCTTTGAGAAAATACATAATGTACTACTAATTTGTTTTGCTAATTATATTTAGACAGGTAATTACCTCCGTGGATTATGTTGGGACAATACGGCGATTATGAGAATCATTATATCATAAAAGACTACTTGCGTACGCGCACAGTGTAACTTATCATGAAAATAAACATACCTGGAAGAGGTTAGCGTGAAGACAGAGAGTCGTCTGAGGAAGATAACTAGCTACCAGATTTGCTTGCATGCAAATCAAATGTACTTTTGCTTTCAACGCTAACCCTTTTCTTCTTCTTTTGAGGTGACACTAAAGGTTACGTCACATTCCCCCATGCAAAAATTAAATTAAAAATAATTTAAAAATTTGAGACCAGATTTGACCAAGTCTTGGCCTCTCCTTGTTTTAAATGTATGGGGAGCAAATTCTGGTCTGACGCACCTTAAGCAGGGATTCTGACAAAAAACAGCCCTGCTTTTAAACAAGTGCAAGGGGTTGCTTTGGAGGGGGTGTGACTTTTCTCTGCTTAGGACACCAATACTCCTCCATATGTATACCAAGCGGCAGCCTCCGGCACTGAAAAATGAAGCCAGCGTTGAAGTGTTAAAAACTGCACTTCCTATAATGGCCACTCGAGGCTGGCTCTAAAACAGGGTCAATCACATAGTCCTCCATGTTAAAATTAACCAACTTTAAAGCATAAATAAACATATTTGAAAGGCTGGTACAAAATGGTTGTAGTCTCTATATGTAATTTCCCCGTTCATGAAAACTGTACAGGGGGCGAATTTTTGTAAAATGTAGCCATTCAAATGTTATTAAGGTTTAAAGTCATGTATGTTTTAGGGCGCAGCTGCTTTAAGTGACCAGCTGTCTGCACTGTCACCACAGTTCCACCCTCTCGTCCAAATATGGTCACTTCTGGCCCCACAAAAAACAAGATGGCCACGGCCATTTACAGCTTATTTAAGTTACTGGTGAGACAATGAAACATGATCCAGGAAGTCCTCTAACAGATTACTATGTTTAAAGGCTCATTAGTCACTAAAATCCTGCTCCACAGTTTGTGATACTCACAGACAGGATTTACCACATCTTACCTTTCATTGTGACAGTCAGTAGGGAAAACAGAAATGTGTCATTCACATTCAAGTTATCTACCAGGAATGTGTGCTTGCTGGATGACGTCACATTGTGTTGCACCAAAAATTAAACGTGGTTCAGCTTTTTTTCCCAGAGTGCCCCTGCCTTACCACCCTCACTGCACAGGTCTGACTTCATTCAAATGAATAAGAGGGCTGAGTTTTTTCATGTAGTGTTACTGTCGGTCTGAACGTAGTCTGACATGTACAAACACAACAAGCTGTTCTGATCTTTTCATCCTCAAGCGCTGACGACCTGCAGTATTAGGTTATCAGTAGTGATTTGTTAAGCCACACAGCCTCCTGTATTATGCACACACACATTTACAAACACACTTGCATACACTAAACCATTACCCTAATCATCTCTAGTCTGACACCTACACGTAATCATAACCAGCCTTATCCCTTAACCGACCTTCTGGTCTGCTGAGCCAATCACAGCCCTTCAGCTGCAGCGTGCTGCAGTCTGGAGGCCCTGAATTTCTAGTAGCGCCTCTGCACGTGCACATACACATAAAAAAACACAAACACACAGGTAGTATTTCTCACCAGGAGGCTAGCTGGCTCGGCTCCCCCTCTGTGCCTGTGAGTTTGTCCTGAGTGATTTACATTGTGTGTGAAAGAGTGCGGCTGGCTGTGTCTAAATGCAGAGCACCGTGAGGGAGGGAGAAGTGGCCCGTAATGAATTGGTGTTAATGAGCTGTTAACTCTGCTCCAGCCCAAAGCACCACAGTAACCCCTGCTGCCTGGCTTCCAAGACAACACAAATATATACAATCTCACACCCACACACTCCTACACACCGCGGAATGCATGTGCTAGCTGAGAGAGACATTTTTCAGCGCAAACACCAGTCGTCCAAGTGCACACGCAGACGTCACGTCACCCACAGGCTCTCTCGTACACATGTTCACTGTCACAGGCGTACATGTACGTGCACACACACTCTCCATCCCAACACGTACTCAGTCAATCGGCCTCTCACTCCCAGGCTAAACGGGCCCCTGGCTCAGAGGCAGTAAATCTTCCTCATGCTGACATGTACTTGTGGATGGCGCACACCCAGCCGAGCTGCTGAGCAGATCAGAGTCAAATAACATTTGCAAATGATTCTCGGTGTTTGTTTTTCCCTAATGGAGCGCCAGGTGGACGGAGTTTACCACATTTCACATGAGGTCAAGTGTCAGACACCAGCAGAAAAGAATTTTGACTGTATTTCTAAGTCATTTCCTGCGTTACCCTAAAATTTATAGCACTCATATTGTTGCATGTTGTAAACTTATGTCTACCACCCAATATATGCTATAGACTGAACACTTGCAGAGGGATACAGTTACTGTTTGTGAGATCCCATTCTTCCTGTAACATGTTTTAAGATGCATTGGATTATACAACCTTTATTTTGCGTTGTAGAGCAATCACTCCTTCAACGTCATTTAAAAAGCACTGTTTCAAAAATAACTGTCACTGATGTCCAGCTGTTGTCGACCTGTAAGTCCTTAGCTCAGCGCATGTCTTCATCTTTAGAGTAACTACTAGTGCCCCTTCTTAAAAAACTGATTTATTGATTTTATACTTTGAGTCGACTTAAGTAACATTGTGCTTCTTGTTGTAAACTGCTAGCCGCCTGCACAGCATAAAACTATAGCTTACATAAAGTGTTCCACCTTTCGTGCTCTTCTATAAAAAGTTGAACTGCACTTTTCTTTTGACAATATGCTGCTCTGCCTCCAAAAAAATCTATGCACAGTTTTGGTCTCGGTATAGTTTCCAAATCTTTGTCTGCCTTCCATCAGATTTCATGTACAAAGGTTCTGGTAGTGGCGGTCTGAAAAGGGCATAATGGTGTGAATGAATTACCCTCCCCAGTCAGTGTTTGTTGGCCTTGACAGGTGCGTGTGACATTTTCATAAAGATTATGAATACATAGCGTCTTGTAAAAACTGAAGCACTCTGGCCTTCAGGAAACTAATAAAATATGAATGAGCCAGTGTTTCCCATTCGTCTTTGTTGAGCCAATCCTCCAGAGATGTGTCTAGTGTATGTTAATAAAACTTTATGAGTGATAACGCCGATCCTAAAAAGAAGAGAGCAGCAGTGCACCATTAGTTGCCTGTATGCCTCTGCACAAACACAATCAGGATAAATTCCTCCACGTTTCACTCGGTGTATAAATGACTGTGAGCTGGTGGCTGTTGAGGCAGGATCCCAGCCTGCTCTCTGCCAGGAGGACAAAGGCGTTCTCTCCACACCTGCACAACGCTGACTGAGAGCAAATCGTCCCGGAGCTGATGCTGAGCCAGATAAGCCTGCTCTACACTTCCTCACACTGCCTCTCTCTCTCTCTCTCTCTCTCTCTCTCACACACACGCACATATTCAGTCCTGACGCCCGCTGCCTGCTTCTGCTGTGGAGGGAAAAAAAAAAGAGAGATCTGTGTTTGCAGAGTTTGACTCACCTGAGGGTGTGTGTTTGTGGTTTAATGTGTGTGAGAGCATTCTGCTGTTCTGAATGTGCATGCCTTCGTACAAATGTATGCTCCCACTTTAAGCCTGTCGGAGGTAAGGGGCCAATTAATGGAGGATGCTGTTAAGTGATTTTAGAGGCATCGCTGGAGATTTAGGGGAAGGAAGAAAGATGGCCGCCCGCAAGGTGCTTTGATAGTCCCTGACAGCGCTTGAGCTTTATAGCTAGCAGCTGGCCCAGGTGTTTGCCTCTGCCTGAGCACACACACACACACACACACACACACACATGAACATACACAACGCCTGCCTCATTAAGGTCGGCCCTAACAGGAGGGCTCTTTGCGGTTTAGAACTGAGTCAGACGCAGTGTGTATTTTCAGCCTGTGTGAACACACGTTAAACTGCTAGCTGCTTGCCTGGAAGGGGAGGAAGAGAGGAGAGGAAGGAGAGATTGGGCTGGTTGTCATGCTCAGGCATTCAAATTGCCATTTGTTGTGGCATATAAAATACCCCCAGAAACAACTGGCACGTTTATAGTTTCTCTTCCCAACGTTCGGCAGAGTTTTACAGTCTGATGTTTACTGTCATCACGACCACCAAATTTGTGTTGTTGTGTGAGTGACCTTTTACGGCGCTGTCTTTTCCTCTCTCCTTTCTTCTCAAACCCGGGTGTGTTACATTAGCACGAGCACTGACCACGTTTTTACTATGCAGTGTTTAACGCATGCTGCGGTTCGAGGAAGTCCACACCCTGAAGTCCCTGGATAATTAAAGTGGGAGGGGATTGTTGCTGTGTCATGCAGAAAAAGGATTTATTCGTTTCCGTTTTTGTAATCTCTTAATTCTCTGAACTAGACAACAATGAAAAAATCCCAGTGAGTCACTTTAATGAAACGCTGTTGAAGCAGTTCAATGAAACACTGATTAGATTTGTATTAGGGGCACCTCATCAGCAAACCCTTTCCGTATGATGGTAGGAAGTGTGTGTGTTTGTGAATGTGTGTGTGTGTGTGTGCGCTGGGGGGAGACCTCCACATGCAATAATTGTAATTTGGCAATAAGTAGCTTAACCAACGTGGGGAAGGAAAGGGGGCGGGGTGCTGGAAATAAGGAGCACCATGGGGGAAGGAATACAAGAGATTATCAGTTTGCAGGGTGCTGCTTCGCCTCCGCTCCTCACCCCCTGCTATGGCGCTCTCTTTCCCTCCGCGAGGCCAACATTCACTTCAGGTCAGCCATATCTAATGTTACTGGACCTCTCCTGGCACAGAGTTATGGAACAAAGGTGTACCCTCCATTCATGTCCTCCACTCTCTCCCCAGGTCTGCTAATGAACATTACACACTGGTTCACTGAGAAGCTAAAGATGCTCGCTGCTGGCTTTCACTTCTCCCCTGTGGTTTCTCAGGAGGACGAAGATCCTCAAAGAAAGTGTTTTCTTTTACAGGCCTTTCAGTTTCTGGAGTGTCCGCCCTTGTACTGCCTATGTAGCAGGAAATGGGATGTACCGCCTTAACTCTGATATTGTGTACATGTGTGTGTGCGTGTGTGTGTGTGTGTGTGTCCTACCATGTGCTCTGATCTGATGTTTTCAGTGGGAACAGAGAAAGCTAAAGGAAGCCTCACATTTTTTTAATCTCGATGACATATGTGTTGCAAAATCAGATACTTGTACCAACTTTGTTTTCTCACGTGACACTGATGTTACAGTTTGGCATCCTCTGAGGACCCTGCCAAACCCCAAAGGGTCCTCCCTTCCTAGTGCTCCAGGTATACTGAAGTCTTACACAGACTCAATATGCAATATACAAGATTTCATGGATGCAAGCCAGGGCAATCAACGAGGCTGTCCATGCTTTGCACACACATCACCGAGGCTAATATCGGCAACTATAAGGCCACTCACACAACCACGCGATAACTATGCCCTGCAACAGAATCTTCAAAGCCAACACATGTACACACTCAAACCTGACGCACGGACACTTGTGTGTTGCTGTAGAACTTTTGTCATATGCGAAACAGGTCTGTCACAATTCAGTCACGGCAAATGTAGGCTATAGATCGAACGTGCGTGGACCACAGTGTTAGCTCCAGGTGTCTCCGCTGCATTTCATCCCGATTCAACTTTTTAGAAGTAAATCCAAAGTTAGCAAGTCATGAACTTTGCTTTCTCTTTGACATATATCATGACTTCATGCATACTGATTCCATATCTGTAACCATGACGTTGAAGAAAAAAAAATCCACTGCTTTTCAGGTTGCACAGGGTGATGTTCGATTTCCTTAACTACAAAACATTTGCATTGCGGACTGTTTGCAACCGCACCATCCGGGGAGGAAGGCCTCAGCAGAAACAACCCAGTATTCGGTGGCAATATAAGATAAAAACAGCACAACAACATTTTATTCGCATCTGTGGCCCCTTCCCCCCCTACTTCCGGGCCTTTTGCTCAAACCAAACCCGTCTTTGAACTCGGCCTTCATTGTGATCCTAACTACACATCTGTAGAGTTTCGTGACTGCATCTTGCACGCTTGCAGTGCTATCGTGTTGACGAAAATCTGTCCACAGACAGACAGACATATAAACACCTTGCAAAAATACTCAAAAAGGCTTCTGTGGTAGTTCCCGCTACAATTAATGTCACCAGCACCACATTTCGCCACCATGACACAAACGCACACACACACATAGACTCACACGTGAAAACAACACCAGCCATCGTGGCATTGTCACGGCTGGTTGTAATATTAAATACGATTTTTCCAGAGACCCCCCAAAATTTAGCAGTTTTGCTTTCAGGGGGTCTCAAGTGTCAGGGCATCTCAGACCCCAGAGACACCCCAATTTCACACCCTGACTGCTACCCTCAAACCACATGTTCTTCTGTATGAAGTTCACAGTAAGTAGAAGGGACAAGCAAAGACCGATGCCCTCCGTTTTTCTGTTTTTCATGGCTGTTTTGTCATGTGCTGATGAAGTCGAGTACAAAATGCATGATAATTGTAGTTTTCAAAAAGCTAGAGCTCATATTGCGTTAGAATTAAGACTCATGTCGTTCACATTATATGAAATATAGAGTGCATCCTGGACTTCATATGAAATGTCCTCACGAAAAATCCAGACAAGGGCTAATGTTTATGTTGGATAAATCTGCAGCACATGAGTTACCCTCAGCGCTAATGTTTAGCATCAGTGCAGGAAGTAGTGTGCACTTTGTGAAGTGTAATAGTACATGATGCAATTATTATTATCATCTTTAGCTGAGTTTACAATGAGAAGAGGCCTGCTCTCTATGGCTGTTTTAAGTGGCATCACCTTGCAACAAATTCCTGTGTTAGCAGGATCACTGTCACCGCTTTGATACGTCACATTTGACTTACTGTCTAGTGTGGGGACAGTAATAACTGAGACACAGACATCTGTGAAATCTGTCATAAGTGTAAATCATTTAAGCTGTAAAAAGTCATCCAGCACCTCTGACAGTACAGATGCTGAGTGTACAAACCAAACTTAAGCCCTCGCTCTGTCTGCTCAGACACCCACAGACTGTGCGCTTTGATCCCAGCATGAATGTGTCTATTTGTGTCACTTCTGAAACTTCTGACAGGAAGTCCAGCCAGGGTTATACATTTGTTGAGGCAGTGAGTTTTTGGGATGTGGTTTTTCGGGGGGGGATTTCAGATCTCAGATGATACAGTTCGCCACAGACTGTCTTTGTTTGTCATTAGCCCCTTTTCTTTGATGGTTTTCGCATGCTATGTGTTTTTGCATTCAGATGTGAAACTGTATACTCATCCCAGCCAAGTTGAAAGCAGTTAATGATATCACAATATTATGATAATCTGACCAAAAACACATGTCACAGAGAGACAGCAGAAGTACGAGACTGGTGGATCAGCGTGCAGTGACATTGTAACTTTAAGAGTCCTGATGTTTTTCACTTTATATGCTACTGTACATTTTGGCAGGATGAAAGACATTCTGCAGAAGCTTCAACACAGGCATGTTTCTCTATATGTAACTACATGTGTGGGCGTGTGTCTGGATGCAGTACATAGAGGGGAAGCACGGTTTGGTGAAACCCTTGCAGACATGCAGGAACATGACACAGTTCCTCCCGCGTATCCTCACAGACCACAATGAAGCAGCATTAATGATAAGCACCTGGATTCCCACAAGCTCTCAGTTAGGCCCAATTGGCGGTAACTGATAAATTGGGATGAGTGGGAGTTAGACTGTAGGGCCCAGTGAATGAACCCTTTTCACATCAGGATGCGAAAAGAGAGCCGAAAAGAGGGAGATGAAGAGATCCTTTATACTGGCGCTGTGTTCACATGAGAGGAGACCACACGCTTGAGAAAGAATGAGATAGAAAAAGAGAGAGAAGGACAGTGTCTTTCCCAGACAGCCCATGAGAATCCAATACACTCCCACGCGTCTGGGCTTGTGTGTGGCCACCGCACACACACACGTGCGCTACACGCCACATGTGTCCGTGTTCATCCCCTCCTTGTAACATCAACCCTTCGCTCTCTCAATCCGGGCCACACTCCCCGCAGACTTTGATGCGTTTTTTTTACTCAATGTTGTACGACAATAATCTTTTTCACCCCTCCAAAAGAGCGGGCCATGGGAAGAAAGGCCCTGCTCTCGAGGCTTTGCTTCATCTTTTGCCCCGGCTCTCCAGCGAGACAAAATCGCTTCGCCGGCACCACAGTGCGGTTCAACTGCAGCTGAAAGGAGACGGGGACCAAATCCCTCTCATACACAACAAAACAACACTGTAGCCTTTTCAGTGTGACTGCCCACAAGGAAAGGGCCCTTTCTGTCCGTGGCGGACACAGTGTCTATCTATCTATCCGCTCCCCACAGATGTTGACACTGTTTGTTGCGGGTTAAGATGCCCTCTAAAGACCATTGTTCCCCTTGTATCTTCTCTGTTATTGAGTTTTTCCTCTCTTTCTAGGCGAGGGCCGGAGGTAGAGAGGGGAGAAAGCGGTGAAAGACCTCCGGATGGCAGTCAGCGCTCCAGGGGGCCTTTCTGCCCAGAGAGACCCCAGCAAAGGGTTTCATTGTGGGTAGCAGCAGGCAGCCACCAAGGGCTGTATGCTGGAAGTATTGTGTTGCTGGATAGACCCGAGTCCCTCTCCAGAACAGGGTCAGAGGTCAGCCCCCCTGTGGGCTGCTCCATACCTGCCTTGCCCTGTCTCCCCCTTCCACTCTCATAGGCCCACGGACACACAGCTCCATACAATGGAAACCAGTCAACACACCACTAAGGAGACTCTTAAGATTGAGAGGTAGCAGAGCGGAGAGACTAATTCAGTGCGCTCTCCACTTTTCGATGAATAGCTAATTCGATTAATGGGCCCATGAGAGGGAATAACGAGCACGGCAGGTCAGAGGCTCCTCTCTGCAGTTGACAAGGCCACGTCTCAGCACTTCAGCAGGATAAAAATCTTATCGCAGACTCAAAACAAAAACCTTTTGATGACATCTCGGCTATCATTAGTGTTGATGCGGGTGTGAGTCATAAGGTGGTGTGTGTACATGTGTGTGTGTGTGTGTGTGCAGGTGACTATGTGACCGTGCATGTGTGGATATGTAAGTAAGTGTAGGAGACAATGGGATGGGGAAAGAGCATGTCAAACATTTGGATCTATGCTGAGCCAGAATCCACCCCTATCTCCTTATCTTGACATCCCCTGTGCATCCAGGGAATGCTTGTTCTCATGCCTCCATGCACCATCAGCACTTCAAACACAAACATGCAGCCCTGCCTATTGGAGTAACTACAGAGTATGAAATTGAGTTCCCGAAAACGCAATCTTCATGTTATTTGACATTCAGTGTAAGTCTAATTTAAAGGAATACTTCACCCCTCAAATGACTATTTGTATCTCAGTTACTCACTACATGTGATGTTGAATTCGTTAAGAAAACTTAGTTTTTCCTGCATGCCTCCGCAGTGAACGAAGAATCCAAAAAATGAGAAAATTCTTAATTAATTGAAGTAAAAGGGGTCCGCATTTAATAACTATATCAAAACATATGTTTACAAACTCTCACAAAACTTGTTTAGTATAATCCAAGTCTAATTTATCCAGTCGCATGCTCAGTACTGCCTAAACTGTCAGTCCTTCATAACAGGAACTAAACTAAAAGTAAAATTGATCTATGGTTTCTTTAAAGCCAGACTCCATTTACAAAAACAATAATTTCACCTCAGTAAACGTGGGAGTTGCTGGTCTAAAGCTGCCTCATTTGGTAGTTTGTTTGTGTTATAGTTGGATATTACTGAATCAGAATTCACCTTTTAAAACACAAAAGTCACATGATACCACAAACAAATTAACTGATCGATGCCACGGTGGCCCAGCAGCTCCCGCGTTCAGCAAAGTAAAATGTCTGCTTTTGTCAATGAAGTCTGGCTTTGAAAAGAGCGTAGTTGAGTTTCAAATTCTGTTCATTTTCCTGTCTTTCTGGAAAGTTCTGAGCATACGACTGAATAAATGAGACTGGATTATGCTACACAAGTTGTGTGATAGTTTATATGTGGACCCCTTTGACTTCAGTTGATCAAGACTTTTCTCCACTTTTGGATTCTTCGTCCACTCCAAGCATGCGAGAAAAACATTTTCTTCATCAATAAGTCATAACACAGGATGAAAAGTTGATATATAAATGGTCATTTTGGGGAGAAGTATTCCTTTAAAGAAAGATTGTGTCCATGGCTAAATTATTAAAGAGTCAAAAGCTACTTGAAGCACGAGACAGGACACGTTTACTTTATTAAGATATAACTGAGGCCATGCTCTTGACTTAATCTTAACCAAAGTGCTTTTGGGTTGACCACAGGATGCAAACCCTGGTGTCTGGTATTAAAAAGGAAATGTTAGAGAGAATCATTTCAGTTTTGTTCGTCTGCGAGATCATTATCAATGTCTGCAATGCAACCCTACACAGTTTTAAACAACAGCTATTCACTTGCCATGTATTTGTGCAGGCTGTTATTTATGCTCATATATTAATTTGCCTGTTAATATACCAATTTGTCAGCTGGGACCTCGTCCCCACGACTCTCTAAAGGATAAACTGGTATAGCTAATGGATGGGTGTATAGATGCATATACTTGCTTATCTGTGACTGTGAAATCACCATTCATGAGACCACAACAAAACCCTCTCTCCTATTTAATGTTCCCATATTAAACTTTTATGACAGTTTATATTGCTGCTAAAATTTTGAAAAGCTGTTAAACACCTTCATTAGTCTCCTGATGATCACTTTGATTCGAGGTTTTCTTTTGCTCATTTCTTCTCAGCGGTTCAGTGGCTCAGCCGGATGAGGGAACAACAGAAAGTGCTCTTTGCTGGAGACTGAGTCATTTAGCTACAGCACCAACATGCAGTGTTTATGACAGAGGATTCATGCCGGTAGTCATCACTGATTGGTGCTGTCAGTGGTGATATATGAGTGTGAAGAGGCATCTCTGACCTCAGATTAACAGTACATTAACCCTCTCCCTAGGCGAGGCCAGCGTGCCTCTTAAACCCTGACCCCCTGTCCCCTCACACCACCACAGGGGGTCCGCAGTCACCGCTCTCCCCTCCAAACTCTGCAAGATGCCACAATGTGTTCCCTTTGGACTATTGTGTGCGGCGCTAAATAATGTGCCCTCTGCGTCCCCCACTTCTCATGCTTACTCCCAGGGAATGTCCACGGCTGCAGGGCTGGAGTTGTAGTGTCCAGTTTGAGTGTCATCCCAGAGGGGAGCTTGACCACGAGCTGCAGGTAGCTTTCACGGCTGCCTGGCGGGCCCGCTCTTTGCTCCAGTGTCCTGCTGCTAGAAATTTGTTGTCCCCCTCTGGGTGTCTTTTTTAGAGTGTCAACCGTGGGGCCCCTGATGGGAGATTTGTTGATATGATAACTCGATTAGGCTCCAGGATGGATGACATTTTGGCAGAGAGCCAGTCAGCAGCACCCAGGGAGGCACGGACTCGTCTCCTTAACCTCTCCTCAGGAGGCAACAATTAGTGGTAGTAATTGGTGAATTAGCAGCGTTGCTACATGTATTCTCTACTTCCCTCTCACTCATTTTGAAATGTGGCCGAGCAGCTGACGACTTCTGCAATCAGCACCTTCTTCACTCAGCACACTCTGCCTCGGTGCATTCACCTCTTTGCGTTTCATGGCATCATTTCTCCCACTGTGTGCCTCTGAGAACACAAAGTGACTGTCCAAATATTTTGCTGCTGAAGGGAACGTTGGCCACGGGGACTGCCTTTTCTTATTCCTCACTGACGCCATTCTTCATGTGGCTCCCAGCCTGCAGTTCAGAAGCGATAATTCAATTAATGTGGCCAAGGCCTGCATTTCAAAACCTGGCCTTTTTGTCTGAGAGATTTGCATCATAAAACTCTGCCACACAGCTGAAGGTCCTCTAACGTTTTTTTTTTTTTATGCTTTTAAAATGTTAAGACGGAGAACTGGAATATACATTCACTTTCAAACAAGGCCGTTACCCCGACAACAAGACGTCCCCATTGTTATCCCGTGGAAATGTGTCATAACTACACAATGTCAGTTCATTAAAAAATACAAAGGCATGTCTGTGTTTTTATGTGTATAGATGTTATCTTTAAGTTTTGCTCCATCAAATCACAGAGAATGATGACAGGAGATGACTTTTACTTCAACGATCTGGTGGAAAGTTTCTTAGACATACAGCTGATAGAATTTTATGTTTGGCTAATGTATAAGCTGCCAGATTTGAATATGAAAGTCCCTTTGGCCGTGGTTTGTGTCTGCAACTCTCAGGGTCCAATCAGAGATAAATAACATCAGTATTTAATCTAAATGTTTTAGTTTATTCAGCGAAACCTCAGTGAGAGTCAGGATTCTTCTCAAGATGATTAAGATGAACCCCAAGAGATATGAAGCTATGAAGATTGGAATGGGTCCTAGTAGATTATTTCATTTTATGATTATTAAATTAACGTTTGCAAGGAGGATGCAGAGACATAAATACTTCTAAATCCACAAGCGAGAGTACAGATGCAAGTGTGATCTTAAATCTATTTAATCTGTACAGTTATCTAACATTTGTGATTAGTTTTTTCCACTTCTCCTGATACATTCAGTCCAGGCCTGCTCCATCTAGTTTAATTACCTCGCCTCATCTTCCACTCAGGTCTGTGGAGCTTGTCGACTCTGGTGACCTCTGACCTGTCATGCACTGTGGGTTTAGCCTGACGTATTCAAGGTGTTTCCATCTGTGCCGTCCCCCCCCATGTCCCCCCCACCCCTCGCCTCTCTCTGAGGACAAGTCCTCTGTGTCCAGGCCCACTGGGCTGGAAAAGTTGCTTACAGTGGACTGTTTGTTTGGCTTTGTAAATGTCTCAGCCTGGAGAATGGATGGACAGAGGAGTAGCAGGGCTCCTGGAGGACACTTGTGCTGTGTTGCTGCTTTTCTTTTTGGTAAACAGTGCTCCAGAGGGCTGTGTCTCCGCACCTACGAGTTAACTTGTAACCCGGTGACCTCTGACTCTGAAAGTATCTGATCAGAACAATAGCTGTTTCCAAACTTTACGTATGTGTGTGTGTGTGTGTGTGTGTGTGAGAACTGCCTCAAGCAACTAATACATTTAGCAGCGGAAAAGCAAGTGGTGGTCAGAAAGTCTAAATTATTCAAATGGTTTAAACAACTAAATACATATTATGAATTCATATGAATCTCAAAACATTTTTCATGCTTTATTCATATTTTGGACCAAAACTTAAGCCAGTTTCGGAGTCATGTAAAATATAAAAGCAGGCCATGTATCATGTAAAACATACAGCAATCTTTAATTTTAAAAATTCTGTTTAAAACAACTCTTTAGAAACATTTAATGTGCTTTTACAGGAGCATGGGATCTCGTTTAGCACAGTGATTAAACACAAACAATAAAAATACTAAATGTGTTAACATAGAAAAACAAGAAAGAAAATTAAATATATGGTAAAATGCAGATAAGAGAAACTTTAGTAGGAAAACTAACTAAAAACAAGACAAATGATGATGCCAGAGTTGCATTAGAGCATGTATTAAAACTCTGAACTGAGGAACCTTGTTTTCAACTTGACAGCTATGCATTTTTGAGGTAATCTAATGGCTTTTTAAATATGTTTCTGAAACCCCAAGTGTGGTTGAATGTTCTGAACCCACAGACGAGCCTTTAATCCTTTGATTGACATTTTAATTTCTTGTAAAGATAAAATATGGAAATCATCAAAATTCGATGGCAACATCTTGTGACCAAGAAATTGCACAACGTTGCAACACTGGCAGCACATACCCACAATGATGAGGGCAACTGTCTGCACAATGAATGTTGAGCTTGTTTTAGCAGCTAAAATGCATTTTAATATGTGACCTGGACTGAACAGGTGTCTTTATTTTTACCGGTCAGCTCTGTGACAGAAGTATTTAGATCTTATACTTAAGTAAAAGTAGCAGTAACACACTATAAACACACTCCATTGCATGTTTAAGTCTTGAATGTAGTGCAAAGTATCAGAGTAAAATGAATTTGTGAAGCAGATAAGTAATATGAATGCAATCAAATCAGCATATTAATGTTGCAGCTTGTTGAAGCCTTTTTTTTTAGCTACTTTCTATATTGTTTGGTGGTTTCATCAGACTTTTTGTTTGTAAAATTCTAATTTAACCTACAGAATAGCAAGTAACTCTAGCTGTCAGAATAATGGAGAGGTGTGGAAGTTTAAAGTAGCTTAAAATGGAAACACTCTCCTCGCATTGGACTGTACACTGTGCTTCGATCTGCCAGGACACTATGTCTCCGTTGGACCTTCCCTGACCAGTCATGGTCTTTCTTTCTGCCTCAACCTTCCTGTGGACACATTACAAACTGGTGTATAATTGTACTGTCTTCCTCCATCTGGCAGTGTTTTCTCACTTATCCTATAATCCCTTATCATCATCATTATTATTATTGCTACTATTTTTATCATTATTTATGTATTTATTTTCTATTTTTTGTCTTCGTCGTTGTCTTTTTCTTTTTTTTCTGTCCTGTATTTCTTATGTCTGTGGTTGTGTGTTCTTACAGTGTTAAAAACTCATGAATAACATCTATAAAAATCATGGAAGTACTCAAGTAAAGTGCAAGTAACTTGTACCTACAGTGGGTACAGTGTTTAAGTAAATGTAAAATGTAAGCTACTCACTTTCCAGCACTGGAGTGTTTCGTGTGTGTGTGTGTGTGTGTGTGTGTGTGTGTGTGTGTGTGCAGCCCCTACCTGAGTAATTCTCCAAGTTAGCAGGGGTGCTTCTGCTGTGAGTGGGGCTGTCAGGCGCGGCGGCCTCCTGCGTCATGAGGTGACTGACACGTTGGGCAAAGTGCACCTGATGTAAGATGATCTTGTCAAAGATCCCAGAATTCAGAGCAGCGCCGCCAGCAAATCCACAAGTGCAAATCCACCACTGTCATTCATTTTCCAGCCATTTGCATGCCTGAAGTTTCCCCAAGCAGCCGCGGCATTCACTGTGTCAGCCCGCTGACGTGTGACTGACGCTCGAGGTCGACTGTTAAATCGAGGAGCTCCTTTTGAAGGGAATCTCGGTGACCTCTGTGTGGTTTGAATCATTTCTGATGAGCAGTGTACAAATCAACAGCTTAACCAGCTAAACCATGTCCCAAAGCTTTAACAGATGCCGCTGTGGTGTCCACACACACATACACACACACACCCAGGACATTCTCTGTGACTGATGTGTCATCGTGTAGTAATGACACCACAAACAAGATGAGTTGGCCCAGACACTGAGCGCGCATCAGATGTACTCATATTCATCATATTCATCATTCCCTCTCCCAAAGGACCTTGTTTTGTTTTGACATGTTGATAGTGAAGAATATTTTGTTCCTCTCTGGCATCCACTGAGTACTACAGTGCTCTGTGGTATTGGTTATGTATTTAATAACATGCAGTGCATGATGCTTCTTGGGTGGCAGTACCAGGGACTTGGCGAGGTTTGATGTCAAGTGTATGAAACATATCACTGTCAGCAGGAGGACACTGCCACCTAGTGGGCAGAAGTCTGCACAATCTGAAGGTTATTCAACTGCTCATGACACCAGTGAAACTGAAGGAGGAACTACTGTTTGGCTGGAAAATATTTGATTCAGAGCTATTTGAGTCATTACACAGGGATCTGCTCTGCAGCCACTAACTGTAAACTGTGTGTTTGTTTGGTAACGCGTTGTTTAGTCGAGGGTTTATCCCTCTATAATCATTTATGGAGGCCAAATGAACGTGAAAGTAATGAGTAATCAATGTAATGAAACTTCCCCTCTGCATAAACAACAGTAAACATACATTTGTCATACAGAAACCATGTTTTTAGATAGGAAAACCAGACGGGTGTTTTCAGGTAATGAAGTGATTGGATAATTGACTAAAAATACCATGAAGTATGTTGCAGACAAAACATTTTCATTTCTCTAATTATCAAGTCTGCAGAAGTAATGGAAAAATCTGACAGTGAGCTGTGGTTTCGACTGATCTCGTAAAGTAAAACAGCACAGTAAAACATAATGTCACTGCTTCATGAGTAATACAACTTATTTGTGTAAACACATCATCGCTAAGGAAATGACCCCAGATGCACATGTTTCAAATCAGTCTGCAGTTTAACTCTGAATCACTCGAGCAAAATGTAAATCTGATTTTCAGGAGAAATCATGTTTACTGACAAAAAAAAATCCCCAAAACACAACAGCAACGTTTGGCAAAGCGGTGATGTGAAGTCAGTGTATACTGTAATAAACAGTCTACTGTTACTGACTTTATTACTGTTTAACATTTCATAGTATGATTGCTTGTGAAACCTAAACTAACAGTGACTTTATTTCATCCCACACATTTAAAAGTATTTTACAAATAATTTTATACAAATACAGTAATACATAGCAATGTAAAGTTTAGTACAGTATCTGAGTTACTGTAAGTTTGGGCAGCAGTTTGGTCAATGTGAGTTTCCATGAGTGGACTCTCTATATTCTTCTGATACTGAAGTGCCCTCTTGTGGAAGGACTCAGTAATTGCACCATGTGAAAGGACACCCGTGTATGAAGTGTACAGGGTGAGGCGTTGGAGTGAAGTACAGATTATCTATAGCAGTAATCATTATCATTTTAAACCATATATCCAGTACATGGAGACTTTTTTTTTTTTATGTGAACTGCGTCCCCACAAAATTTTAAGCAAGTGAAGCAGAGTCATTCGTTGTCCTGTTTTCCAGATGATCAGATGATACTTAAAGCAATATGTTGACAAAGATTCTCAGTCATCCAGGTCGTGGTTATCCTAAATGCTATATTGTAGGCAACTGGACTTGCTTGAGTTTCTTGAAGACATTTCACCTCTCATCCAAGACGCTTCTTTAGTTCTCTGAGAGCTGAATGACAGGTGAGTGACAGACTCCTTCAAGTCATTCCTGCCTGGTGCCATAAACCTTTAAAACTCCTCCCTCAGAGTAACAGCCTCTCTAAATTTCCTATTTCAATTTTATTTATAAAGTCC
Source organism: Chaetodon striatus (assembly GCA_029783705.1). Taxonomy (NCBI): domain Eukaryota; kingdom Metazoa; phylum Chordata; class Actinopteri; order Chaetodontiformes; family Chaetodontidae; genus Chaetodon; species Chaetodon striatus. Next base: position 15,937,552 of record JAPZEB010000021.1, on the reverse strand, counting down.
AACATCACAAATCACAGTTTGCCTCAGAGGGCTTTACAGCATATGATACGACATCCCTCTGTCCTTTGGACCCTCACAGTGGATAAGGAAAGACTCCTGGAGGAGGGATCCCTCTTCCAGGACGGTCAGTAGACTGGCATCTGGAGCCTTATTCACCTTCTAAATTTATAATTCATGAGTATCTATTGGGTGCTCAACTGTGCAGTATTTTTCAGTCTACTACTTTATCATGCACATAACTGTACTATTTACTTTATTCTATTCTTGTTTATTCTATTGATGTATATATGGTAGATAAATACCACACTTACAGCCTCAGTGACTATATATATTTTTTTTTACATCTTAAGTACTTGTCTCAGACACTGTAGCATAATGCACATTCTATTTTTATTTTTATTTTAATGTACATTTTCATTTTTATTTTATTTTATTTTATTTTAATTTAATTTAATTTAATTTAATTTAATTTAATTTTATTTTATTTTATTCTATTTTATCGTATTTTATTTTAATTTATTTTATTTATCGTATTTTATTCTAATTTATTTTATTTTATCGTATTTTATTTTATTGCTTTATATTTATATACTTCTCTTCCATAGTCTTATTATTACATCTTACAATTCTCTATTCTTTAAATTGGAATGACTGTAACAAATCACAGTTTCCCCTCTGGGATCAGTAAAGTATTTGTGATTCAGATTCTGATTCTGAGACGTCTTCAAGAACCTCAAGCAAGTCCATTTGTCCATGATATAGCAATTAGGACGAAACTAATCAGCTTTTGCTGCAGATATTTTCATGCTTGTTGATCATCTTGCTATACTGCCATGGAAATACAAATCTAGAGAGAGCTGGCTTTTGCTGACCACTCACCACCTACTCAGCTACCACTTAGCAAGATTATGTCAAGGAGTCTGAATAATTTAAGTTTTGTGATGCAAAATTTGATTAAAAGAACATGTCATGAAAAAAAGAAAACCGATACCCAGCCACACTGTTCACTACACTGTTCTCACTTTTAGGGACTTCCCAGTTTGGAGGTGTTATGACAACGCCGGAAACCTGTTCTGTTGTCTCAGTTTACAAAAGCACATGGATGTATTCTTCATCCGTCCCAGTCAGTTAACTGCAACCTCACTCCCATTACAAGCAGCTTCACCAGACAATTGATAATTACCCTTGAAATATCTGATTTAATTCTAACTAAAGCTTTTTTTTTTTGGTAATTTTTAGAGTTAAGGTAGTTAAACCAGTACATTTAAAAGTCTTTTTTTTAACATATACCTTATTTTTCTAAGCCTATTTTCATATATTCAGATTTTTTGCTTTTCAAAATAAATACAGTAAAATATGAAAGATATAAATAACCAATAAATTCACAGTATAATAATGAGAGAGAAAAAAGGAAAGAGACGTGGGCTAACTAATAGCAAAAAAAAGTTTTAACATCTCATAAACTGTACACATTTTTCTACATTAAATACAATGACAGTATAATTACTCACATCTTCTATGAGCCGTTGTTTCTCAAACACATCTAGTGCATTTAAAAGTCTGTAGAAATGTTATATATGTTGTTCTTAAAGTCACTTTTGACCCACATATGGATATGATTTATGAAGCTCTGCCTCCTTATTCCTGCGCTGTATATCAGATGAACAGTGGCATGAATCCAAGCTGTTGTTTTTGCTTTACTATACACATACTATATTGGATGCAGACTAAAAGAGGCATCACGTCATTTGTCCCAAGCAGCATCCAGATGCTTAACAAGCAGCTAATGTCCTTTATCGATTTCCCAATGATGATGCTTTTTATTATGTTTTATTATGTTTTAATGCTGTTTATGTTTTGTGTTATGTGCTGTTGTTGTTGTTGATGTGTTTTTGAGATTATTTTATGCCCAGTTGTGCAAATCAAAGTCACCTTAGACAAGTCGAGTCAAGTCATCTTTACATATAAAGCACATTTAATACAATGTAAGCTCGATGGGCTTCACACAGCAAATGTGAACAATTGAAATAAGGCATGAATACATAGAGGGCAAAAAGGTCTCATTCATTCATTCATTCTTTATTCTTCCATATGTTTGATGAATGTACAAAATTCCACGTGAGCAAAGCTGATTTAAGGAGGTCAAAGTGTTTGTTGCATGTTTGTACTGTATTGAGTTCTCTGTTGTTCATTTCTCTTTCCTGTTTTGATACTGAGTCCCAACTACAAACTGTGCTAGCTTTAATTTCATGTTTACGCTCAGGTTTTCCAGATAAACTGTGTTACATTTTAATGTTTTTCCCCACATGGGACCACCACTCCCACCTGTCACAGCCTTTGTGAGGAGACAAAGCATGGCTGAAACGTAATCCCGTTGTTCCAGGTCTGTCCTGTTGTGTATTGTATAAAACTGGGGCATTGTAATATTTCTTCCCAGAAACACCTTGCACTGCTGCACTTACCTGTCTACTCACTATGACCAAGACAACAGCTTGTCTGGGGGCTCTGCAGATAAAGAGGTGGACCACAGCTGGTTTTGGTCACTTGTTTTTTGCACTGCTTCTTGGAGCTGTAGTTGTTGGTAAGCAATTTATATTTGATTCTTTTTTTTAATAGAACAAGGTCAGTTATATAATAATCTTAACATTTTGTTTTGTTGTGATAGTGTTCAGCACTACACTGATTTTTGTGATATTAGAGCACAAGTGCAGTTATTGTCCTCGTAAGAATATCTAGTATTTTAATGTAACTTGCACCATTTTTCACTATGATTCTTTAAAAGAGAAAATCCATTAAAAATACTGTACAGCCATTTATAATTCATGTATTTTTCAGGATTAAATACGACATGTTGTGTTTTGCCAAAGCGAGCGCAGCGGTAGTTACCAGCAAATCCCAGTTACTGTCAGCCATGTATTTATTTTTCCGAACCCTGCTTTGACTGATGTGGAACAAGTTCACATTTCTCTTCTGTCAGAAAGTTGCACAAGCACAAGTAAAGTGGAGGCACACAAGTTAGGATATAAAAACATTCCCAAAATGCAATGAACATCACACTGTGATATGAAACAGTGTAAGTTTATGTATACTGCAGGCTTTGATTTTTAAAAAAGGCTGGTTACTGTCACCTAAAATAGATTCAACATCAAGTGTCCTCTCTGCTATAGTCCTCTAATCAGTGTGGGGTTTTTCCTCATCTGTAGTTTCAAGTTTCAAATCTCTCATGTTCAATGAAAATCCATATAATTATAGATACTGTTTTGCAGTGTTGTTCTGTTGGTTTCAACTTTCACTCAACAAAATATCTCAGGTTCCTGGGGGGAGTCAGGGTCAGAGAGAGGAGCCGCCTCCAGGTCATCAGAGGATCAACCACTCCCGCAGCACTCCTTCACTCCAGGTTATCAGTGTTTCTGTGTACATGCCTGAGGAGGGAACAAGGCCAAGTTAATATTAACGTATTCCATCAACACACGCATTACAAATGTGTTTTTTAACTGTATTAAAACTAGAAAATCATAATCAAATGTCCTATCTTTTTGCTCATGTATCCACAGACTTGGCAATGATACATGACACCAACATGACAGAAAACACCGTCAGTAGAAGAAGAAGAAGCCCTTCCTCTGCGGACACTGTTTTGCCTCCAAAGTTTCTGACTGCCGCTCATCTGTCTGCTCTCAGAGACTTGGTGTCAGACAAGAAAATAACAGGTGGTGAGATTTTACCACACATTATCACTCAACTCGAAATGATGAAATCAAAAGGTCTTATCTGTGAACTGGAGATAAGTTGTCCTGGACCAGGTGCTATTTGCAAATATTTAGTTTTGTTGTTTGTTTCACTCTGCTGAAGTGTCATGTGAGTATGGGGAAAAACACTGTGGAGCAATTTAAAAAGAGATTTCTATACTAGGTTTTGTTTACACCCTTTAATTCAAGTAAAACTTTTCGTAGGTTGAGAAAGCAGTAATTGAACCATATCAACTCTAGCAGTGATTAAATAACTTGTCAGTTGCACTTGTTAGTGAAACTCTGAATCAAACTAAACTGAATCAAAAGCGTTATTATACTTCAGTCTTTAGGTTAAAACTCTGCACTGCAGTGACGCTGCCGTATAACCTCTGGTGGAGGGTATACACAGGCATACAGGGTTTACCTGTCTATTTTTCTGATTGTTTACAGTATACCCGTTGGAGAGAATGCCCACCTACTCCACAGTAACCTACCAATCTCCCCAGTAGTACACCTGCCTCATGAACTACCACTACACCACTGTCTGGTGTTAGGGACTGATGGTGTGTAAAAATATTTAACCACAAGATGGCAGCAAAGGAATGAATTTCAGCTTCCGTGCTACTTATTAAACCAGACTATTATTTATGCCAAAGTTTGACCATTTCCAGCCTGCACCCTCTGCGACCCAACCCTCCAGACTTTTAATCAAAGTTTTATGGTACTATGACTTTTTATGACATTTTTATGATGCAACACTATTACTTTTTATGATATCTTTATGGCCTACTAACACTTTACAAGAACTATCACAGTTGAAAGTGATGCAGCCTTTGTAACACTAACCCAACACTCATACTCATATGCTAGTTTTCCACTCCATTAATACATTTGAAAGTAACAAAATAGAGAGAGAGTACAGTGTTTCGTGTGATTGTAAATCATATCAAACACTTCTGCTGGGGTACGGCAACAATACTTGAACAAACCACAAGGAAAACTGAAGACATTGTAATATTAGATCCAGTAGTACGAATAATAATGGCAATTTGTTAGATTATTTATGATTATGATTATATTTGCTCATGATGATTTCAGATGGTGGCACATGGTTGCTTGTCGTAGCACTGTTTTTTTTAATTTGTATTTTTTTAATCAGTCAATATACACCAAGCACAAAAGTAAGGAAATTTGTGTTTGGTAGATTATTTCTTTGCTGTAACAATGCCTCTAAATCTTTTACTGTTGGAAAGCCTGTTTATTTCTCTTTTGAATGGTGCCACATTTGTAAGGAACATGCATTTGTGGGATGAGCAGCAGAGCTGAGTATGTGGGTTGGGCCCATGAAAGATTTGCCAAATCTTCTCTGCCAGTGCCAAACAGCTTTTTCTTTTCTTTTTTTTTTTTTTTTTTACTGTTGACTCTTGTTTGGTGTTGTTTGGAGGATTGGATGATTGAAGTCTGAAGAAACAACACATATTGGCAATTTAACAATTTCTTCATTTAACAAACAGGAGCCTTAGTAGCGTGTGGAAGAACCATATACAGCTACAACAGCCTGGCACCTCCTCCTCATGCGGGTCACCAGCCTGGTCATATACAACTGTGGGATGGCATCCCATTCTTCAACCAGTATTTGTTGCAATTCAGCCAACATGGTTTTTTTTGGTCACTCTGGCACGACCAGCTGATCCAACAAGTGTTCAACAGGGTTGAGGTCAGGACTGCTGGCAGGCCATTCCATCCTCTCGACTCTAAAATTCTGGAGCTAGTCACTGATAAACCTCGCTCTGTGGGGGCAAGAGTTGTCATCTTGGAGGATAGAGTCCGGTCCCAGACTGTGGAGACATAGGATTGCCACTGATTGCAGAATTTAATCTCAATATCTCTGCATTTAGATTGCCTCCAATGATGTCAAGCCTCGTTTTTTCCAGTGACGGAGATGCAGCCCCACACCATCACACTGCCTCCACCAAGAGATGGTGCAGCAATCAGCAAAGCATTCTCCACATCTACTTCAAACTTTGAACCTACGATCCAAATGCCATAGGCAGAATCTGGACTCAGCGCTGAACATAACGTTCCTCCACATGTTCAGGTTCCAGTGCATGTGCTGCCGACACCAGCACAAATGGGCCTGACAGTGAAGGGCAGTCATGGCAGGCCTCCTGGCATCCCTATGAGACTGGTGATTGACTCCATCCAGTCTGTTCCAGATTGTCTGGGCAGAGAGCCGTCGGCCATATCTTCCTGCAAACCTTAACCCCTTTCCCACCGCAGGAACTTTTTTCATTTACCCACGATTTTGAAAAACCTCAGCACATTTCCACCAAAATTACCCGGAGAAAAAACTTTATCTCAACCCCCAACTTTCCCTGAAAAAAAGTATCTAGTAGGGGGGTAGGACTTTTCAGATTACCCGGAATTCTTGGGGGGCGGGGCTGTGTGCTGAAGAACACTGATTGGTGGAACACACACTTGTAGTGTCTGCACTTCTGTGCCAGTGTGGCTGCAAACTTTATTTTATTTCCCAGAGCTTAATTATCAAAGACCGTAGTATTGATAAGCGCTAACGGTATTGGTTCTTTTACACATTTTGGTTTAATTCATTATCATCCTGCAGCCTCTCCTCTGCTCTCTGTGCCCGCGCTGAACATACACAACACGCTACGGTAATCTGTGAACAGCTGAGCGGCCCCAGTGGAAGTTAAGATAACTCAAAAATTACTCGAGTTGACGGCAGCTACACTCGTTACTGTAATTGACATTAACCCTTAGCGAGTAAGATGCCAATAATTTATCAGTACATGTGTTCAGCAAGCATGAACATGTAAACATGTAGACAGAGATATTCAATATGCTCCGTCCACAGTCTCTAATCCACTGACACCAACGTTATGTCTTACATGCTGATTTAGACAGCACGCTAGTTCGGTTAAC
>JAPZEB010000021.1:15884622-15911274 GCA_029783705.1 Chaetodon striatus | reverse complement strand
GTTGAAGGTGATGTTGTTGGGAAGGTGGTTGTTCTTGAGCCCCTTTATTGGAATCGGGATTGCGATACCTGGAAAATGAGAACGACAGTTAGAATTGGCAAACGTTGGCAATTATCTTTTTTTGTAATATTGATGAATTCTTTTGCTTTTGATGTTTTCAACCCAAACTACTAGAGATGATCCAATAATATCTTTTTCATTTCCAATACCATTTCTGATACCTGAACGTGCGAATCAGACGATACTGAGAACAAATCTGAGACCATTGCATTAAAAAACCGAAAAAATTACAGGTGTACACTGCTAACCCTGTATGATTGCTGTCATTGTTGTATGACATGTTTCAGGTTAAACCCTTTTTTAAACATGAACAAATACATACAGGGAATGAATGCCACAGAAACTGCCAAATCTTTGGCCTTTTTACTGACGACTAACGTTACACTATTTATCGTAAATCAAGTCTTCTTCACTTCTCTAATGCAGTAGTTGGCAGTGGTTGCACAGCGCAACTTGGTGTTAATGCTACCATTTTAGAGCACAGAATATGATTTTATCAGGTGTGACACTATTTTAAAGTTGATTAATACATTATATTCTATCAGATCTGTGCATTGACTCAGATACTCGCTGATATGCGATCCAGCATTTTAGGCAGTATTAGAGGCATTTCCGATCCTGGTGTCTGTATTGGAACAACTATTTCAACTAGTGTTTCTTTTTCATCTCGGTTAAAGACATTCCCATGTTTATTTTTTCGCCTTATGTGTATGGTAGAAGTAGAAATAGACAAAACATTCACATCTAACTAGGGTAGTGGTGTCGGGAATAACCAGACACATACTGATTGAACAGAGATTTTCTTTTCTTGTTTTTAAAATCAAGTAAACCAATCACCCATGGCTTGCTATGATCTCTATAAACACTGCTAACAGCAGAACAGTTTTTACCCTGACTGTATACTGGTTCTCAGTTTAGGTGCTGCTCACTTCTTTCCATCTCATCTTCAGGCTTTGGCCATGAAATGAAGTTCAAATGAAATCAAACCCATCAGCCAAACCGACTGCATTTAGTGGTCTGAGTACTGGGCATTGAGCATTGAGCAGTAATGCCTCGGTGAATTCAGCCACATTTTTACACTCTAGTGTTAATGGACAGAAGCTACTTTTTAGTTTCCTACTGTAGAGTTGAAATTATTAGCAGATCTTGAACAATGACTCAACACTCATGCAAGGCTTTTGTAGGAAAAGTACAGAAAGATGAGTAAAGTTTCAAGTTATTTACTATTAAATCCACAACAATTACAGATGCAGTCGTCTATAAAAATCTTGGGTCTCAAGCTCCTTCTAACAAAGCTAATTAAATATGTCTAGAAATAGAATCACACAAGTAAAGACTAAATGAGAATCTAAGAAAAACATTTAACAACATTAGTGACAACACAGACTTCCATCAAAGGGACTGGGAAGCAGCTAAACCAGCCTCTCTACCAAAGCTTTCTATCCCTAAAATGAACGGTCATAAAACAGTAAATTAGGAACCCATTTAATTAGCTTGCTTCAAATGCACAAACCACATTGCCCTTTGGACAAACTGAGTGATGCTACTGCCCCAACCCTTAAGCTACCCCATCTCCTTCCTGTATACACTACAGCTGGCAGGTTGCTGTTTAAATAGTATTTGCTTTTATTGCATCCGGCATATATTCTTGGGTCTGTAAACCAGCTTCGACTTGGATATTATGTAAAGACTCTTGAAAAATAACCCTATTAAAGGAAATGGCACTGCAGAGTTGGAAAAGTTAAGGAAATCTAAAATGATATGCTTACCAATGGATATGAGCCACACCAGTGCAATCTTCACCATCGCTTTGGCTCTGGATTTGTACTGGCTGTGTTGGATTGGCTTCTTGATGGCAATGTAGCGATCCAGTGAAATGGCGCATAGGTGCATGATGGATGCGGTAGAAAACAGCACATCAAGGAACAGCCAGATGGGGCAGAGGGGCTCCGGAAGAGGCCAGTCAGAGTCTAAGGAGAAGATGAGAAGGAAATTAGTCCAGTAAGAAAATAAACTGTTGTCTTGCAGTTGTTTTTAAAGTTGTACGTCACTTATTTGTGGTTATGTCTCTAGGATCAGTAATTCCCTATAATATATTCATGTGGTTTAACTATTTTTTAATCCAAAAAACTTTTGTCTTAAACACCACCAGTTATGGGAGATGAACCACAATGGCAAGGGATTAGAAGTAGCACTCATGCAAAAGATTGGTGTTTGTTTATCCCTGTGAGGAATGACTTTACTGGAAAAAGGAGGGTTCACTGACTGTTTATGGAGCTAAAAGCTCTTTATGTAGATGTGCTGGAGACTATGCTCAACAGTAGTGTTTATTTTCAGTTCCAGGCATAAAATTGGCAAGTAATTGTTCTGGCTTTTGTCCTGTCACCCATTAACGCTGCAAAAGACCGTTGTTGAAAATATTCCTTTACTTAATTTTCTTTTGTAATGCCACCCTCCCACCCTTTTCCTCGCACTGCTTTCTGGTGACACTTGGAACTTTTGAGTCATAGTTTTGATTAGGTTTCATCTGGAAAGCTTATTCATTGACAAATACTTTACGCATTCTCAAAGTAGACCCTCTGTACGTGTTTTGTGAAGTGTTTAGTCCCATGCCAAATTCAATAAACAGTGTAGCTTGCAAGATCCAAGTAGCTGTGCAAGGGAACAGATTTTTATTGTGTTTAATTGAATTAAGAAACTTTGAATGAGTACACGCAGTTGGCCAGCACAGGGCCTTTGTGTTTTTGTTCTGTATTTGAGAACCAATGAAAAACAGCAATGCAGCTTTATTGTTTTTGAATTTGTGGTTTGCTTTTGAAAATGCCCTTGTTCAAATACCAGCCTATATAAATTGTTTCATGAATGGTAATGTATGTCCAGCAGTTTCTGGTTACACAAGGCTGTGGTCAGTGCCTTACATAGGAATTCATCTTATTGTTCTGTTTTTGTTACATTTGTTGTTGTTTAATATTTGCAAAACTCATCCAGATCAATTTTAAATGTTTAGAGTATATGGTCACAGGTCAGATTTGTTTTATCTAGATGGTTCTGCCTTTTGAAAGAAAGCTATGGAGTTAATTATCAAAGAAACATACTATGTGTATTAGCTGTTTGTTATCCTCCCAGAGATGTCTGTCTGCTGAAAACATTATGTATGATGTGTTTTTGTGATATTTTTGTTGTTGTATATTTTCTTTTTTTGTGGCGTGTTTATTCAAACAGAACTCATTGCCATATAAGCATACAGCACAGCTACAGCTCTTTTAAGAAAAGAGGGGAGAGAATAGAGAGGCAAAGGAAATTTATATTTAAAGTGGCTAGTTGTTGAGAGAGATGAAAACTTTGACTCAGTTGGCAGTGTAGTGTGCTGAGAGATGATGCCTTGCAGGTGTGACACTTAAGGAAGCAACACCAAATCATCTGTCCTTTCAAAAAAATATATTTTAAGTTTACAACTGTGTCTGTTTACACAGCTCACATTTTAAAGAAGCACATCTCGTATATTTGTCAAGGAGCTCCCTGTATACTTTGACTTCATCTGCCCAGCAGATGTGGAAAATGACCGGCAGTCTTTACTGGTGTAACAGTAACCCAGTCACCCTCTTGTCTTGCTTTTTCACATGAAGCTTCTTGAACTTTGAATGTCCCCTTGTGAATGTTGAGACCTCTGTGGCCTTGCTGTTAGCTTCATCTTTTATATAAACCCATATCTCTACCAGACTTGTGGTAGTTTGTCTTGTATCAGGCATTAGAGAGTGTTTGCTGCAGCACTGTAGAGCACTAATGTTCTGCTGGTAACTGACAGTATAACCTGTCTTATACTGTGTGACTGCTACTTTTATGTCATCCAGTTAAGGAAGGTCCACACTGTTGATGGACTTGATCTGCCTCACACCAGCCTTTTAGACTGTTTGTGTATGTTCATGTCCCAATAACCCCTCTCCCCTCACCTCAGTACTTTGAGCTATACTTCCACAAAAAAAATAATCATTTGGAAATGTCCAGATTTTGAAGATATTTAAAAAAAAAAAAAAAAACATATCAATGTATTTTCTCAATTCACCTTAACCTACAAATATGAGAACATTCACTTCCCTGCCTAGTTAGTGTCAGTCCAGTGCACCTGCTGGGCAGCTGCTCCACACTAACTCTTTTATCGGTCACATTAGTCTCATGTTTTACCTGTAAGATCCACCTTTTAAATGCTTTTAATTCATCATCTGTGATGTGGAAACATTGGATTTCCACGTAGAAAAAGTAAAAGTGTACGTCCCGGATGTTGTTTAGTTAATCCTTGCATGTCATAGTGCTTCTCTCCTGCCGGCCTGCTGACACTGTTGTTAGCTGCCAAAGAGTCCGTCACTGTGGACGGCAGTAATGGACGTTGTACCAGGGTCTGGTTCAAAAGCAGTTTAGCCGACTTTATTAATCATCAGCGTCAGAGCAGCAAATGGACTTGCCCTTGCCTTGCGGCGTTACGCTGCCCTCCGTTTCATCTACCTCTCTCTATTTCTTTCATGGTTAGTTTTGTGGTTGGGCCATTTTGAGATGAGACTGGGTTTGTGAAGTTCAGAGTCCCGTGCTGTTGCTCCTGCATTGCTTGGTTTAGAATGTTGTTGCAAAACAAGTGCAGGGATTCGACTGATAAAATGTGAGCTTGGTCTTCTCAACTGACAACTCAAATCATCGCCTTTTAGGGGACATCCTTAATCACAATTAAGAGAGTACAATCACTGTCAAAAATTTTAGTGTTAGAGAAACTAATTTTAACAACCCACTCTGCCAGCTCCCAAAATAAAATTGGTGTAATTGTAAACACAGATATGTTCTTGTACAGGCATGAATGCTTTCACATTTAACTGCATTGGTTCTCAACATAAGGATTGGTACTTTTTTATCAGACCGTGAGATAAACTCTTGGAACTGAATGTGGACAGCCTGTACACAGATTCAGTTCAAGTACAGATGCAATTGTAGATTATTTGCATGGTCATCCTTCCTCATGTAGCCTCTTCATTATAATAAGATGAAAGCAGCACATGTGACCAGTTTGATTTGAGCTGGCCTTTTAGCAACACATCCAGTTTTCATGCAAAATATGATCATTAAGACAGGCAAGACCACAGACAGCCCTGCATCACACTACACTCCTATGTGTGTGAGAGACATAATTATGATCCGGCCCATTATCCCCTAGTTGAATTAATGAGGAATAACAGCTTGGCCATAGTTACGTATTTAACAGTTTCATTAATAAATGGAGAATCAAAGTCTTAATCATTTCATATGCAGCTGTATTTAAACAGCACTGTCAGTGGAATTAAATAAACCAGTTTTTGTATCTATGCGTAATGATCCCTCAGGCCAGTGGATCAGTCCAAGCTGTGCTACCTTAGCCCTGCCAGAGGAAGTAGCTGTTTATTGTCCACTATCTCTTGGGATATTTCATTGGGAATAATTTGATTTGCATCCGTCAAGATTGTATCTAGGGTTGCTGACAAACTATTTTTATCCGTCTTAGCTACCCGCAAGTGTTTTTCCAGGGAAATGGGGGCAAACTTTGTCAAATGTCAGAGGCCAGTTATTACTGTTGCTATACTGGTACACTCACTTAAAAACACTGGTATTTTGAGTGGTTGTTAATAATAGTTTGCTGGGTTTGATGGGACTTAAAGATTAATGGCATTTAACATTTAGGTTAACATATAAGAGTGTTCTCAAGGAATCGATCTGGACATTGGGTCAAGTCTTTATTGCTTTTGAATCTCACAGGTTTGTTTCAAACATATCGCATGTTTCCAACACAAGGCTCCATGCCAAACTTACTGTAGAGAACAGTGACGAGGGCAATCGGCATCACCAGGAGTCCCACCAACAGATCAGCCACAGCAAGCGACATCAGAAAGTAGTTGGTGGCGTTCTGCAGCTTTCTCTCAAGTGACACAGCTAGAATGACCAGAATGTTTCCTCCAATAGTGGGGATGATGACCATGACAATAAGCAGGGCAGCCCATTTCAGCTGAGCCCCGGGCGTCTCTCCTGACTGTGAGCTGTTAGCCTCAAGTGGAGCCGCGACTGCTTGAGACATGGTGCTGCAGAGGTTACAGCAGGCCTTAGCGTAGGTCGTGGCTCTGATTTCTCTGGTGCTGGGCACTCGGTCAGCATTGTCACTGCGTCCCACAGGCAAGGACACAGGGTGGGGTGGGACAGCTGAGGGTCAGTGCACAGGATGCTTCATCCTTTGTGCACTGTACAAACCAAAAGGAGTTGCTCAAAATCAAAAGCGGATCCACTGCTTGGAGGTGGCAAAAACAAGGTAAACAGGTTCAACACTAGGAACTCCAAAGCTGGCAATAATCCCAACACGATAAGTACTTCCACAGTGAGATGTTAGCAGGGGTCCTCACTTTCCCAGGCAGTTGATGCTCTTGTCCAAGTCTTCCACTTAAAAGAACAAAAAGGTCTGTTAAAGGAACTGCAAAACCATATTACCTGATTGCTTTAATTTGTCTTAATGATCACATCAGACGTTTATCGTAACAAACGAGGAAGGTCTTTGCCATAATGTGGAAACAGTAATGGTCACCACGCTGGAAATTTCTTTTCCATAATGTGGAAACAAGGTGGAAAATATTAGGAAAATTCCTTGCATGCTTTTTGAATTTCTGTTGTTATTCTGTAGTTTATTTTAACAATAAAAGTAATTAATAGGAGGTTTAAGTAGTCTTTTATAACATTTCCTTGCAGACACGATGAAGTTTAAAAATGCCTGTTTTTAATGAAAATTGTACATCAGCGTGAGACTTTGAATTTTACATTGTGACGTTTTTTTCAGTGTATAAATAAAACAAAGTTTTAAAACTATTTTAAAAACTTCTTTATGAGGCAGTAGATGAAATATATATGGCTTTTCTCACTGTAATTATGAAGTCTACAAAAGTGTACACATGAATGCACGTAGAGTGGATTACACAAAATCAAAGTGGATTTAAAAAAAAAAAAACACTGTGAAATAGCATTGTCATAAGTTTCTTACCTGCTCCTGAAGGTAACATCTGTTGTACATTTAGGTTCATGGTTGACGTTTCTTCTCCTTGAGTATTTTTCCAAGCCGCTGCGTCTTAACTTTCATGAACACCAAAGAAATATTTTGTGCTGGGAGAACAGTGCATCTTAACGCCCAATGCATTTCAATCTCTGCGCACCTCTTACGGGAGTTTAAGAAATATATTAAACAATCGCATCTTTATATTTTCACCCTCCCCGAAGAAAAACGTGACAGAGAATGCCCTCCCTCAGCAGTAAAACCTAAATCTGTCTCTGTCTGAAGCAGTCCATGATGTGGAATTTGTTTTGCTTCCACATGTTGGAGGAACCCCCAGTCTTGCTTCGCATCACCTACCGCGATCACAGGTTTAAAACTTTCAGATGTTGTGGCTCCTCTGCCTCTCTCCCATTCCCACTCGCTGCCTCTCGTTCACAGCCTGTGATCAGCCCGCACTCTCTCCCGTCTTGTTCTCTCTCTCACTCTTCCCCCTCCCTCCCCTCCGTCTTGCCCGTGAGTCAGACGCTGTGCAAAACAGATGAATGTCTTCGTGCTGGCAGTACGCCAGTGGTTCTGGGAGGTAATTTCCCTCAACACAGCCGTCCCACTGTTTATATTTGTCACTTTCTGTTCTCTCCCCCATTCGAAGTCGAGCAGTGGTGGGGGATGTAGTAGTGGAAGCCTTCTGTGTGGTAAGGTGCTTGAAAATTGTACTTGTACCCCCATAGCCTTTTTTGTTTCGACCTCTGTGAGCTCACATTTTCAGGCTGGAGGAGTCATTTAAATACCTATCCTCATTTCTCCTGGATGATTACTTTTGAAATTTAGACCATATTTGTTTTTCTCCTTTGATGTTTCTGCCTTAACAGGTCAAAATGGGTTTTTTCTCGGTGTGCATTGATTGCTTTTAAAAGCAGATGCAAAACATTAAAAGTAACAAAAAATAAAAGATCCCCGGAGTTTACAGTAACCAGATGATGATTCTCCACAAGAAAATGTGTGAAATACAGCCAGTAACCCCCCACTTGGATCTGTGTAACCTTATGTTTCCTGCTAAAGAGCAGTTAGTAGACCAAATGTTTCAGCTGAAACATGTTTCCTAATTTTCTCATGGTGCCAATACTCCCAAAAGAGCTTGGATAGATTACATGTATCAGGGAGTTCACAACTAATGGAAAGCATTAAAATACCCAGGAGGGAGCATAAGACATTTACGGGTTACAGGAACGATGCCCCCTGCATACTAGGTCTGCTGTACAGTTTGTTGGCTGTACAGGAGGTAGTTTAAAAATGGCGCCCACGGCTTACCCTCTCATTCCCCTTCAGGACTGAGCTCAAGTGCTACATCGGCATAACTTTTAGGCAAAGATTTTTTCATTCAACAGGTTAACAGTAGGAGGTCTGTGTTTAATTCATTGAAACAAAATGCATGCTCTTGCTAATAGGAGAAACTTGTTTTTGTTGGACACTTTTTGGACTTTTTTTTTTTTTTTTTCTTTTTTAATTTCCTTATTTAACCAGGAAAGTCTCTGAGACCTGGCCAAGACAGCACACCATACAGTTTAAACAGAAATAAAACCTAGCAAACAAGAGAATTCAATCATCAAACACATGAGGAACAGACTAAAACCTGCTCAAATAAAATCAGCCAATGCATTTTATTACAACAACAAAGCTCGGCATGATGACGCTCTGTAGTCTAATTTAGCTGCTTATAAGCATCTGCCTTTTTTAAAGACATCTAAAAGCTTCAAAATTTGCAAAGGGGGGTATTTAATGACATATTTTATGTCCTAGAATAGGGATCTTAAGCATTTATTCGGTCAAAGGACCCTTAGCTCAAGAAGAAGTGGATCAGGTACCCTCCCTATTACATTTATAATATAAAATTAAGTTGCATTGCACATAATTCTTTTTCAGGTTTTGCTTTGTTTGTGCTGACCTGTTGCTGCTAAGTCAGCAGCAGTGGCATGGCTACGGGCAGTTCAGCTCATTGACCAATATCTTTAAACCATACATACGTTTTAGCTCTCGTCTCCCCTTTGCCAGACATTGGTTGATTTTTAATTGAGTTTAAGTGTCGCCTAAGAAAGCCATGCAGCCTCTTGGTTTGTTTAATTCAACATTGTCCAGGTACTTTCATTATGTATTTTGGTGACTGGTTGTAACAGACAGGAAGCAAGCTAATGAGATCTGTTCTCTTACAATCCCTGTGCATTAGTAACTGCCACAATCACATTTCATGTGGCAAAATCAATCTGTAATGTGTTTAGCTCAGCTGGACATCGCCTGGGACCTGTAGACAGAGGGAATTATGAAGTTGCAGCTGTATCAGCCTCTGTCACTCACCATAATAAATGTTAGGCCCGCACATCATACAGTCCATTAACCAGTCAAGTAAAAAGCCCTGTGCATTTTTATAACCTTTAAGTCAATATTTTTAATTTGGCTCGTATGAGCAGTGCAGTCTTAAAGTGCATTTTTTACAAGGGTCTGAACACAGGAGCAACACGGTGCACTGCTGGAGGGTTCATTTTCTCCAGGTCATGGTGGATGAGATGGTTTTTCTTCTCCGAAGAATAAAGAATGGAATGTGTTAGGTTTGATTGTCCACAGCAGGCCGAATGTGTTTGCAAGCCTTCACAAGTGTTACATGTAATCTCCTTCTGTTATCTTTCCTCATCTGTTCAATTTTCAAAAGTATTTCTGTTCATTCTGAGGTTTTTAAGTCCATCACACATTATGATGATATTTTAGTAAGGCTTGAAATACGGACATCATTGCATCACTGCCTTTTCAGACTAAACAAATGCTGGATATTGATTTCTTCTCTCCATCTGAGTTCTTCCATTTTGCGAGTTGTTAAAGGTAATTTGCTAATCTTTTACTTTGAAAAGGCTGTAGATTAAACTATATGAAAAGCCACAGCCAAGTGTTTTTCAAATTCTGCCCTTAAGCTGCTGTAGGCCCCTATCGATTTCAGGACTTATCGTAAATTAGGTCTCGGTGTCTAGCAATAAGAGAAAAAAAAAGAACTTTTGATGGCTTGGTTTGTATTTTTTCATGCTATATTGGATAGACAGAACACCCAAAATCACAAATTTACCTCTGAGGGCTTTACATTCTGGTCTGCATCCAAATATCGATTGAAGGGCACTGTCAGACTACCAGAACAGAATAAACTCCTGTAGGTGAAATTGAAAGATGATCTAGATCTCTAGATTGTGATCTCAATAATCCTGGTGTAGTGTTTGAGCTGTGCTTCTAATGTCAAACAGACCAGTGGAGATGATATTTAAGAACATGCCACTGCAGTGTAGTGATGTACAGAACCGAACATAAACCCAGGGAGGCTTTTACTCCCCTTCTTGTTGTACATTATGTACATTTAGGCAGTACTATTAAAGGTGTGTTGAATGGAGACAGATTGGCGCGGACATCTTTGCCACCTTCTATACTTTCATGCGCTATTGAAGGGTCAATAAAATGTAGCTGTGGCTCTTAAAATAATGCATTTTGTTTTAACCGTTTCTTACCTTGCTGTTTGAACTTTTATTTGGTACAGTCCAATATAATCGGAGCCAGTGAAATCAGTTCTTTTTCTCTTTCTTTCACTGACTCAATCACCAGAAGCTCTGTAGAAGAAACTTCAGCAGCCTCTTCAGTTGCAGTGGAGCGTTGTTGGGACAGTTGGTACAATGTGACATTTTAGTGAAGTTGTGAAAAGTCAAACCACAGAGATCTGTGCTAATGATTATAATGGTGTCTTTTTGACGGGACCTACAAGACTCTTTGTTGTTATCTTTTCTATTTTTTAATGGCTTGCAATTACAACCTGACTGGTTCTGTCCCACTGACTGTTTGAGACAGACCAAATCTTTCTGTGAAATTCAAAGGCACGCAGTAATCTCAACCAGTCCATCTGTCAGACCCAGGCAGCGCCGGTGTTATCGACACCGCTGTTCACAAGCAAATTGTCAGTTAACATTTATGGTTATAAAACCATTTACCTCCTCCCTGTACATGTTTTTTTCTCCCATTTTTCCTCTGTTGGACCAAATTCAGAAAAAACTTGGTTATTAAATCTGGCAAATCTGGATAGCACCATGTGGTAGTGCTTGTCATTTTCACCTGGTGACCTAAATCTAATGTGACAAGGCTCTAGTGTGCCCGTTTGTGGTGGGAACTGATTGAAGAGTATCTCACTGACTTGGGAGCGAAGGACTGCACTATTTAAATGTGAAGTAGTGTTTTCCTCCTACTTAAAGCCTTTCATTTAGACCCCATCAAGTTAACTTGAAGTGCTGTGTAATTACGTGTGGTCCTTATCTTGGCAAACCTCTCACGCATAACACTTAAGTCAACAGTACATTAAGTGGAGTGGTCTTTTGCTGTTACGTCACTCATATCTGTATGATGTTTTAGTGCTTTTTTTCCTACCTTTCTTTGCACATTTTAAGTAGCGTCCCTGGCTGTTCACTTCATTCGGCACAAAAACCGTTTATACAGCGCAAGAGGTGGAAAGAAATAATGTAGAGCCAAAGGATTTTCAATTATATCTTAAGTAAATAACGGTTTCTTTTCTCCCTATTTCTTAACAGCCCCATTGGGAGAAAATGAGAAGAACTTGGATAGTTTTGGGGAACATAAATCAAAGCCCCACATTTATACCCATGCTCTTTCACTTTTCTTTTTCTCTCTCCTCTCAACACTTTGTCTAATAACAGTGACTTTGTATATACTAAAATGAATGCACCTGTGGTATCAAAATAAATGTCTTTATTATTGTTATTGCGAAATGCTTGGCCCTTTGTGCCATGTTGTACAATTGGCATTATATTGATGCAAATACAGCAGCCTTGAAAGGTGGCCCAAATAAGCATTCCCTGTCGTAGTCATCTCAAGGTAACTACAACAGCTATGGTTGATGTGGCTCTCTCGCTCAAGGCCTCAAATCGCTTCACATTATATGGAACAAATATCCTCATCCATCACATTGGTTGGGCTTATATCCTTGATATCCTTGTGGGCGCAATGGAAGTAGTTTGTATAAAGCCTCCTGCACACATTGTGTCACAGCTAGACAATAGTTGTGAATAATCAAAACTTCAACTAATACCTAAGTACTAACTGTCTTTAACGCCATGTCATTTTAATAGTTAATATCAAGTGCCTCTTTTTGCGTCACTCTTAATTGCTCTCTCTGTCTCTCCTCAGGACCCCCGAGCAGTGTCCCAGTGTGGTGTCTCTTTTGTCCGAGAGCTACAACCCCCATGTGCGTTGTGGGGCTGCCATGGCCCTGGGCATCTGCTGTGCTGGGACAGGCAACAAGGTGAGTGCTTCCCTCCTTGTTTTTCTTTTCCTCCCATGGTGTTGGGCTGCTATTATTGGAAGCGCCTCAAAATAAAGGCCTGTCAGGTAGCATGAACTGACTGTGTGCTTTTAATGTGAAACATGCAAAAATGTTTGACATAACACTGACAAGTGACAACCTGTGAGATATCAGAACCAAGCTTCTACTTACGGAGACAATAAAAAACAGACCGGATTGAGTGAAAGTTAAAGAGACACAATCTGAGCCTGTCTGTGTCAAAAACTTTTAATGCAGCTACAGTGGTCGTCTTTAATTGTCTCATATGCTGGCAACAGCCCTCTTGTTAAACACTGGACCAATTAAAAAAATTGTTGTTCACATCAGTCTCTCAGACAAATGTACAGTGGAAATTAGGGTCCAGGTTGAAAAATGCACAAGTTATCCTTTAAATCAAATTACCACAAAAAAGGTTCAGACCTTTTTTTGCTAGTAATTCCAGATCCTCGATGTAAATAATGAGTCCCTATTTAATGAGATTTCTGCAAAAGAGCACAGGTTATGCTATGTTGGAATCAGTTCTCATAACTGGAATTAATATTCCTTGTAAAGCTGCGTACAAGAAACTCTTACACAGCATTTTTCTCCACCACAGAGGCAGCATCGGCCCTGCTGTCCTCATTTATCCTATGTGCTTTCTTTGTGCCTTGGCGTAACATGTGCGTCACTGATGCAAAGACCATCTATGCTGCACAAAGGGTGCTCCTTAAAGCAGCCAATTGATGGCTCCTTTGTGAGGCTTATCTAGATGAGCACATACAGACTCATTTTCTGTAGCCGCTGCAGAAGTTGCTGAGAAAAGGTTACCTTTCTCTCGTCAGATGTAATGATGCCACCAGAACAAATGCTGCTGTTCTGAAATGAATTGTAGTTCATGTAATGCTGTTGCACAAAGGACATGCTGTTAGGGGCGTGCAGATCAAGTCTTCTCGCCCCAATCCGAGTCATTTAATATCGAGTATCTGCCGATACCCAGTCTCGATCCAATACTTATATTTTCCTAGATAATACAGCTGCACAGTGCACAGTGCAAGTGAAAAGCTCTGCAATGCATGAAGGAAAATATCCCTGCATCCATACTATTCCCTAATGTTTTTTTAATTTAAATCTTTTTTATAAAATAACAAACTCTCTTTTTAATCTTGGCCTTGTCGCTGTCCCAAGCCAATTTGTCAAGCCCTTTTAATAGAGTATTGACCAGTGTTTGTTGCTTTGCTGAAGCCTTGCCTGAGTTACCTGAATGAACTATATTAGACTCAGTGTTTATTGTTGTTGTCTGTACATTTTTTGCTTGGATTACATAAATAAATCGCTCTTATAGGCTTTTTAGTTGGGGGGCTTTAGTTGCACTTGTAGTGCAGTGCAGAGTGTGGTTGTCGCCTGCTTTCCACCCAACTGTCCCTCCTCTGAGCAGAGTGGTGGAACACCATCGCCATAGATGACAGCAATACACAAGAGACTCTCACGTTGAGCTGAAATGAACAAATGCTCATATGTTAGGTAAATAACATTAAATGTCTCATTATGCATTTGCTGTTGTTTTTGGTGTGTGGTGTTTGACCGCGGGCAGGGCTCAGCCCCTGCTCTTACACACACACAGGAAGCGAAGAGAGAGACAGCTGAGAGTTGGAGAGTTGACGACAGTTGAACTCTGCTTTGCTTCACATGAAAGCTTTGCGAGAACCTGTATGACAGCTGATGTAAAACAAAGGATCAGATTGGACTCCATATGGCTCAGTATTGCCAATCCCAATCACTAAAAAAGTGCCTTAATTGGCCACGAAACCAATCTTTGATTTTTGGATTGGGACATCCCTATAAGCTCTTATTAATCTAAGATCATTTTAAAAAGACTGTCATCTTCTTCTAAATCTCATCTGCTTCAAAACAGTTTTATAAATGCCACAGTTTGATCAAAGGCCTCTAAGCGCGTCAGCTATTATCCTAATTACTGTGAGAGTGATTAAAACATAAAGCAAGGAGCTGTTTCACTTGTTACCTTTTGACATTTGCTTGAATTTTAATGGAGGGTCAGCACCAGGGAGCTCACAAATTGTGGAAAGTTCTTGGTGGATTTTCTGATAAAGTGGTCCAAATTGGCTCACAGTCACCAGGCTGTACCCTGTCATCGCGTTTGGGTTCATTGAAGTCCGGAAAGCAGAGTGAAGAAGACAGAAGTCGGGGGTGCTGCCAGTTCCTGAGTTGTCTTAGTATGTGGGCTGATCAGTCTCAGGTGGCAGGGCCGAGGCAGAGTTATGGCTCATTGCATCCTGAGCCTTGAAGCACCAAAGTGAATGTTTTGGACCAAATCAGGCCGAGGCCTGTTACAGAGCTGATCAGCTCCAAAGCTCCACTGCTAGGTTTTTCCAGAATAAGACCTCGAGCACATTAGGTCCTTAGTGAGAGTAATGATGTTGTGGCAGGAGAAGTGGGTCACCTATTTAGAGGACACGCATTCCCTTACCATCATTTATACACCTTGGGCTTTGGATATTTGTTCTTCATACATAAAAGAAAAAACTGCACAGGAAAGCTGTTTTGACCTTTTTCGGTTTGTTTATTCTGATTTTGCGGCCATAATGAAAATCTTAAATAATGTTCAGCTTATTTAGTGAATTGGATGGAAGCATTGTTCACCAAGAACCATTTCAGTGTTTCAGAGTACTGTCACATGATACACTTTTATAAATATGTATGAAAATGGAAATTATGTTCTCTACTGTTCCATTTATTTACACAAGCTTCTAGCCAGTTTTAAGCAGCACTGAATTGAGTCTTATTTAATGTTCAACTCACGCTGAGGCGCAAGCCTGAAGAAAACAGTCCACCACTGTACGCAGATTAAGAGGAGCAACCACATTATGTGTCGTCCTGCTCTGCTGATTGGGCCTGACAGTAAATACCCTCAATTAAACCCCTCGACAACCTATCAGGAACAGGATGTGGTCGACTGGTGTTGGCTTTACACTCTGACTTATCATCCCGGTACACGGCTGTCTCAGCCAGCTGAGCCGAGAGCACTGATGAAACATGGTTTATTTTACCTCCACTGTCATCATCCTAGTTTGTTTCTCTTTCCTCGGCGGAGCTGACGCCTCCCTCTGAGTCTGGTGGTGTGGGTTACAGCCATTACTGCTCAGCTGAGAACAGAGGAGCGTGCAGAAATAAAAAGAGAAAAGAGGTGGTCCCCTCTTAATTTTTTACAATTACAGTGATCATGGGAGGAATCTGAAGAAGGCGGGGCTTGTCATAACTGTTATTCAGCTTTCCTGGGAAACCAGATATGGATGACACTAATCTCATTAATGTGTGTGGTCTGGTTGCCTCTGTTGATAATACCTTTTCCTGTTTTCAACCAAAGTGTCCCTGTTGCACTGATGTGTTTTGTTGGGAACGGCAAAATATAAAATGTGCTTGGAGTGAAAAAAATCAAGGGTCAGTTTCATATCCACTGCGGCAGGATTAAGAGATCATTATTCCATCTTTTGTAAAGCTAAACTTGACAAATAACTTCCCAAATACATGCTAAAAAATGGTGTTAGCCAGTCTGTCATTGTTACTTTATTAGCATTTTTAACTTAGCTGCCTTAGGTCCTCCCTTATGTGTCTCTGAGAGGTGTAAACAAATATTCCTGAAATCACTTTTCCACCTTTGAAATATGGAGACCACACAAGCCATCTAAAGATCCCAGTTTAAAAATTTTGTAGCCTTCCTACCAATTTAAACAACCAAGCTATGGTTATCAGCCTGGCATCCAGTTATAAAACTTGCTGATTGGCTTTGGAGCAAGTTATAAAACTTGCTGATTGGCTTTGGAGCCCTTCAAAGAACCTAGGCTACAGACTAAGATAAGATAAGATAAGATAGGATACACTTTATTGTCCCTGGAGAGAAATTTTGCTTGGGCAATAGTGCCACACCAAGCTGCAATCAACTTGAAACAATACATAGTCAACATGACAATACAGTGGTTCATGACAAACAAAAAAATGCATACAATGAAAATAAAAATGGAAGATATACAAAGTATTGCACATGCTTAAAGAAAGATATAAATATCAAGGCATTGTAGAAATTAAAGGGAATCATAAATGCTAAAAAAAACCACAATACATAATCTGTGAAACAAAGTGCAACATTGCCTGTGTCCTTACCAAATGTATAAACAAGGATTAAACTACTTTCTTGTTGAGTACTGTTATATACGATGGAAAGCTTGAACCAGTTGCTTTTACATTTCGTGTTGCGCTAGAGCGTAGATCGCCAGCTGAGAAGCGCCACCAGAAGTTCTGTGAATTAACTTGAGAAGATAGCCATACGTGGCACTTCCTACACTGTCTTATTCTGCAGTCAGAAGAGGATCATTATTCACTAAGTTCTCTTACAAACATTTTTCCAACTGATGTCCCACAGATGAAACATGCTCTGTTTTCTATTTGGCTAGTCTGTGTCTGTTTGCCCTTAAGTGTTTTTTGTTTTTTTAGACAATGTGGTTTCTAGTGCAGCATGTTGAATGATGTTTTTGGTCCTAATTTTTAATCAAAGATGCAAACT
Source organism: Chaetodon striatus (assembly GCA_029783705.1). Taxonomy (NCBI): domain Eukaryota; kingdom Metazoa; phylum Chordata; class Actinopteri; order Chaetodontiformes; family Chaetodontidae; genus Chaetodon; species Chaetodon striatus. The sequence continues at coordinate 15,894,243 of JAPZEB010000021.1, read as the reverse complement.
TAACAGTGCAGAGAGGGAGCAGTCCTGAAAGATCAACTTTTTTGTCCACTTCACTTCCAAGGAGCTGGTCCTTTAGCTCGGCATTGCCAGACCAATTAACAAATGCCAACGCAAAAAAAAAAACATGAGCTCACAGATTCGTCTGGTTCCCAGGCTACTGGTCCATATCCTGTCTTGGAATTCATACATGGGAAAATAATTTGATTAAATTGTCTATTTTTTACCTCAAAGAGCAACTCTTTCCTCTCCAAATAATATTAATATGTTCAGCCATTCATTGCTAACCATATTGGCAGTAAATATGGCAGTAGATGATTATTTACAGGCCCCTTAAGGGTTGTTGAGCTTGTAACAACAGTTAACTGGAGTTTCACTTAATGCTAAGCAACATTACCAACTTTGATTTTACATTTTTTTAACCACAGGAGGCCATCAATCTGCTTGAGCCCATGACCAATGACCCAGTAAACTATGTGAGACAGGGAGCCCTCATTGCCTCTGCCCTCATCATGATCCAGCAGACCGAAGTCACCTGTCCCAAGGTAAGATCCAAATGTTTGTGATTTGTTTATTTTGTCATGACTTGTTTGATTGCTTCTCAATTATCATTAATGAAATGGATTTATAGCCAGCAGTCAGAACAACCTGGATCACAGTTTGGCTGCGAGACTTCTTCCATAGGTCTAGCAGACCTTTAGAATAGCAGAGGAATTTTCCAGACCAAAGTGAGGACAGAGAAAAGTTGAGGACTTGACCAAAAGCAGAAAGCATCAGAACTGTTAAGACAGACAAAGAAATCTGTGTCGTGGAAGACTGGAGAGTGACTAGTCCAGGCATAACTGCATGCACTCACCCTTAGAGCACCTCATACTTTGTCATAGACAGTTAAGATTTACCAGACACATTTTCAAAGACTCCTCATCTGCACAGCAACGGTCCTTAAAGCTCAAGGCGGTATGCAGGATTGTGCAAGAGGCCGTTTTTTCAAACAGTGGAATGTCAGGAGGTATTACATCCATGACTGTTTGTTTCAAAGTCTCACTCTTTTTAATTTCCATCTGAACTTCGCAGTTATCGGCTGAGGTTTTAGGCCTCTAGTTGTAGGGTAATAAATTGGTTCAAATTGGCTGCTAATTGCCCAGGAAAGTATTTACCTAAAGTTTCACTGTGGTTATCGAGATATGCTGTTTGTGCTGGGACTCACACAGGTACTACACAATCATCGTGGGTGTGGCCATGCTGATGTGGCTTTGTTATGAATATTGTGCTGACACAGTGCAAGTTTGAGTGTGGCTCTCAAAGGCTGTAGTACAGTTTTTTAAATGTACACCTTCCCTTTAATTTGGAGAGCCTCTAACAAGAAAATGCAACCATACACCCTCTCTGCAGTATTAGAAAGCGTGAGGGGATCCTTAGTTATTCATTGCATTAAAATGTAAAGTCACAATGAAAAATGTGGTTTAGTGAAAGCTGTATTTGCACTATTTGTTTGGGTAAGATTCAAATGTTGCTTGTCAGCAGCCGTATTACCCTGTTTTTTTTATGCATTTCTCCATAATGTGCTTTTCCTCACAGGCACTTGACTCCAGGTTTGGTTTAAAATTAAGGGGCCACTGGTGTAAATTAAGGACATATAACATGTTAAAGTTCACATCTTGACACCTTTATTGGATTCATAATTTCATGATAATGTAAATAAAAAATAGTACCAATCCTTATTATTTTAATTATTTACACTAATTATCAAATTTAAAAATAAAGTATGCAAGATTTTCCTAAAAAAAAAAAAAGAAACCTAATGTAAAGTCTCATACAAAAGTAGTCCTTTGTAATCATCACTTAAGACCCATTAAAAGTGTGTGCGTTGTATTTATCTGCAGAGACTCTGCCCTTAGCCCCTATTGTCTTATTTTCTTATTTATACGTTTGTAGCGACGTACCTCCACAGTGCTTAGGTGAGGTTGGGGATTTATAAGAAGGTTGTGATCAGGTGCTAGACTGTAAGCAGTAGCCAACGAAGAGACACAGCACTGAAAATAAAACCCATATATGGCGAGACCAAATCCCAAACAAGACTGAGTCTGCAATTGGAATTTATTTGCACCTAAGCTGGTGAACTTGTTAACAAACAGTGACCTGCAATCCTGCAGAGTGTACCTTTGAAGAACAGCACCTGTTGTTGATCCAAACTTTTATAACACAAATTGAATTTTTGGTTGGCCATTGGTGTCACGCCATCAGTTATGTGCTACACATTAACATATTTTCCTCTCCTCCTTATGTCAGGTGAACCAGTTCAGGCAGCTTTATGCAAAGGTGATCAACGACAAGCATGATGATGTTATGGCTAAGTTTGGAGCCATCCTTGCCCAGGGAATCCTCGATGCAGGTTAGTCTCCAAACAGATGTGCATGGGACAATTAACCTGTTTCTGCAGGCTTGTAGTTGGAATTGTAATCTGGTTAAAGGAAAGACGCCAGCTTGATCTGGTCAGTAGGCAATGGGTTTATCCATATCTGTCGCTGAGCAAGAAATCAAACCAGTATGTGCTCCCACCTGCCTCTGTGCCCTCACTCCTCGGGGAAACAACCCACATTCTTAATCACACTGTAAAACAAGTGAGCTGCTCTAACTGTAATGTGGGTTTGTGGTTTTGAGTGTGTGTGATGTAATTTGAGTTCTTTTACGCTCAAGCAAACAAAGTAACCCTCTTCGGTTGACCACCCGTGCACTGTGTCTCTGGAACAGATCATGCTAAGGTGCATTAACGCCTGGCGTTCCTACCTCAGCTCCGCTCTGCTCTCAGCCACATGGCCTGTTGGTCTCCCGCTGGTGATTACTGTTTGTCTGATGGTCTCTGTGTTTGTGTGTCTGTGCGGGTGTTTGTGGACACAAGCATGCAGCATGTGTTTGTGTGTGTGAGGTCCTAGAGAGCTGCACATCATCACATGGAGAGGAACACACTAAGAACACACCCATATTCACATGTATACACAAACCCTCAATGCAGGCAGGAGCAGAAATCCATTTTCTAGCACTAACATGAAACCCTGTGTGCTAAGCCAGAAAGAAACCAGCTCTGTTTACACACTGCTGTCTAAATACACTATCAGGTGTTGCAACTTACACAAAGTGAAGCCTATCTCAAGTATTTGCACCGTTACTTGAAAGGATAAGTGCAGTGTATGTGTTTTTGAGATGTTGTGACATTTTTCATCAGTCATTAAATTGCCTCTTGATTAACTCCGCCCCTCCTGCAGCACAATTATTTTTGTTTGGAGCAGATTAACCATCTTGATGACAGTCAGGACCTCAATCAAATCAGGCACATTAACTGTAATAAACTCGGCTAACATGCCGAGATGACCCTGCGTGAGACCATCCAGACAAAACCTCACCACCGGTTTCATTTTTCATCCAGCAGACACTCTCCCCGCTCTCTCTCTCTCCTGCTCTTCATGCCAAACTCCAGCTCTCAGTACTTAACCCATACAGTTCAGTGTGTAGCTTACAGTTTAAAAACACCACTCCTGTTTGAATGTCAGACATGCTCAAGCTCGTGCAGTGTGAATGTTTTAGTATTCTGGTTCCTTTAGGGGGGTTAGGCATTTTGGAGGTGCACGGGTAATTGTATTTTATTTGACGGGCGGAAGCGATTAGAGCTCGGTTTCATGATCACTGGTGCTCATTACCCAAGAAATGTCGGTCTTTTTTGCTTGTTCTCTCACACTCTTACCACCGCTTTTTCAGCCCCCATTTGTAGACTTTCCCTCTCTAATTGATACAGCCATTAATTGGCTTTAAGCAGTGGTTACTCTCTCATTCATGTAATGAAACTTGACACATCTTTCTGTTTTTCTTTTAAAAGCGACACAGAAAGCGGTTTTATTGTTGATATTGTCACGTAACACCTTTGAGGAATCACCTCTATCCCTGTACCTCCCTCACCAACTCCTTGGAATGAAAATTGGCTGACCAAACTAAGAGTTGGCAAAAACAGCGGGTGTGGTGTGTTGGGGGGGGACCCACTAGTCAAGTGCTCTCAACCTCTTCTCAAGTTTTTAAGAGACTCTTAAGCACCGAGTTGTGGTGCAGCGAGCGGACCTCGTGACTCATTTTTGGCTAACGTTCAATCCGTGGGACTGGAATGGTTTTAACACTGATTCAGATGTCAAGATAAGGCCCCATGTTTTTTTTTTAATCATCTGAATGGCTCGAGAAAAGAGTGGGCGCAAAGCAAAACAGCAGATGATTTAACTGGTATTGTCTGGGCAGATCAGCTTCTTTACTGGAAGGGCTACTCCCTGATAATTTACCTTTTTAAAGGAAAGTTTTCTCTTCATCCTTATAGAAATGACAGGTTCATCCTGGTTGCCTCCTACCTTCTCTTCCTCCACCTCCCTCTGTCTTCCTTTCTGTAGTCCCTCCCTACTGTGTGTCCCAGAAAGGCCAAGGGAGGTCTGTTACTTTTTGGTACTGCTCCAAGGAGCACCCTCGACCCCTTTTCATTACTTTGTTTTTAGTCAGACAAAAAGAAAATTGACCCAAGTATGTGTTTGAACGCACACTTCCATCTGTTCATCTGTTATTCTTGGGACAGCCGACGCACCTCTTGTGTTGAAAATCAATTATTAATCTTCTGTGTAGCTCACATCTAATGATAATGACTGACCTTTATTTTCTGAACCACTAAACGCAGGATACTTTAGACAATGCACGTGTGGGTTTAATTGGCTCGCCAGTCTGTCCCAGTAACATAAATCTTTGCTTTGGGGTCAACAGATCAGACAGATTAAAGCCAAAAGTCGACCTCCTCAGGGTGGTGACCATTCTGGTCCGTACCCTTATTAACCTCGCGCTCCTGTATGTTACAATTGTTGTGCCAAGTTGACAAGAGTTTGTTCCACAATTAGTAATCAGTATGATGAAACCCCCCTCCCAAAATTTGTTATAACAATTCACATTCCTTTTTTTATTGCTCAAAGAGTAGTTGGCCTTCACGTTTGTTTGGTTTTGTTTTGGGGATTTTTTGTATGTGCACATGGTGACCTAGATAGAAACGTCAAGGTTTGTTGTATATGTCGAGTTCATCAGCGCTAATCATGGATTCTCATTTCACTCACAGCTTTCATGTAACCAACAAAAGTTTTTACCTTTTTATGAAATTGTCCCCTACTAAGCAGCATGTGTTTTTAACCCACTATGTATCAGGGGATTGCTACAACATGGGATGTAGCTGTGAATAAAACAATCGTTTTTGCTTTGTAGAATATTTTTGAATTGTATTGTAGCATGGAAATATTAGATATATCATTGTCATATCAGAGTAATTTGCATAACCGTTGTTTTTAATGAGCCATCTGCTGACCAGTTACATGTAGGTTTGTACCATATGACTGACACCCTCCTCTGCCCTCTGTTGTCCAGGTGGACGTAATGTAACCATCTCTCTGCAGTCCAGGACGGGTCACACTCACATGCCATCATTGGTCGGCCTGCTGGTCTTCACCCAGTTCTGGTTCTGGTTCCCCCTCTCCCACTTCCTGTCACTGGCCTTCACACCAACTGCTATAATCGGCCTCAACAAGGACCTCAAGGTACTGAAGTAGCTATGATTGCTGTGATTGCTGGGTCAGAAAGAGTGTGTGTGTTTACGCATATGTCATGACCTTTTTTTCCTAATACAGGTGTATAACAGTTAATTTAAAAAATGATTCCTTTCAGATTTTCCCAACGTGAAGCAAAATTGGCAAAAACTGAAATTACTGTAACTAGTTGGCATCATGTCATTTTAGTGGAAATTTTAGGACAAACGCTCAAGGCATCCCAGTACATCCTAGTTATCCTGCACATACCCTCCCCATATAGCAATGATTCATATGTAACATACTTTATTTATATTTCCCAATGTTTTTTGTCTTAATTTAAAAATATAATTGAATTGACTTGCTCTAATTTGTATTTGATGTTTGAGATTGGTTTGAAAATATTTCTTGCCTTGGTTACAACTGTCACCAGCAGTCCATCCATAACAAGGTTGTCCTTATTGTTGGTCTGTTCTTGCACATCAGTGCCGGGGATCACTGAGACATATTGGGGTCTTAAACAGACATTAGATGGGCATTATCTCTTCATTGCTACCCCAATTGACAACATCTGACACCAGGGACACTTTCACACATTTGTGTAATGTGCATCCCTAGCTTTACAAGGCGCTACAGAGTCTACTTGGTGTAAATCCTCAAATATTGCACACTGGATAGAGAGCAGAGGAAAGGTGGGGACAACAGGGTTTAACAGACATTGTACTACACCCTGCCAAGGCTCGTCAACACCTGTTTAACAATGCAGCACAAGTCTTCACAGACTCTGCCTCTCACAATTGGACAAAGAACATCCTCACCATTTAGCAGTTGTTCTTTTTTAGCAACAAACCTGTAGGTTACCTTCAAAGAGATTACAAGAGAAGTCACTTCACTGCCTCACTGCGTCTCTGTGTTCCTCCAAACAGCAGTGAAACAGCTAAATTACGAGGTGATAACAAAGAAAAAGCCCCCCGCTCGGTCACATCTTGTGCTTCCCGGTTGGACCGTAGGGACTGTTTAGTCATTTAGTTTCAGAACGCTGTTATAATTTGAAGGCTCACACTAAACAGAAGGCACCTGGTGCTGCTCTGGCTGGAGATCTTCTTTTGTGTTTGTCTAGGTAAAGATGACAGAGCACTTTCTCATTTTTACAGAAGGTTAAGCCTGCAGCTAATAGGTAAAGAAGGGTGTTGAAGTAAATGCTTGTTCTTTTGTCTAACCAGATAAATGTAAATTTAACTTTGAAACCTAACTAAGCTGTTTCTAGGGACAGCACTTCCTGTAACCTCAGTAAAAGCATGGATGCGTCATCTGCAGTAACAGAAAATTAAATAACAGTAATCACTGACCTAGATTATGCAAAACTGAATGTTTTATTGGCAACTACTTCTTAGTACTAAGAAAAAATTACACAGAGCATCCAGTAGGACATACTCTTCCACTCTTCCTATAAAGCTCCTATCCCACTGCACAAAAAAACACTAACACTAACCAACATCTGGCCTTTGTCCTGAGAAGGAAAGGTTACAATTGGTTTTCATTTCAGGAGTAAATGACTCTGCAGTAGTCATGGGTATTAATCAGATTCCACTCAACAGGGATGGATATATGACACCCAAGTGGACCCTCCAATTTTCACCCCTTTTCTGGCACAATGCAGTTGACACACCGCCAAATATTCTGTCAGTCTCCATCCAAGCAGTACTTGAACATCATTCCAAATTAGTTGGCACCAAGTTTGAAAGAGAGACTGAATAAATAAGAGATATAAAAAAGAACTAACCACTGTAACATTTTCACTGGCCTCCATGCTGCTTCCTACTGTCTACTAACCCTGTTTTTGGGTGCATTTGTGACATTGAATGTGACAAACCAGAAAAAAAACAAAGGCATACTCATCTAGTGAGAGGAGTGTACATGACTGTAGTTTACTGGCAATGGTAAAGGAATTTATCATATATTTTTAGCAGGGTTTTCCCAGGCTTAAAAAAAACTAATTTCGCAGTAAAAAGGGTATAATGGAGAGCTGAAGTCATCATCCCAGTCTAGTCATCAATCCCTTTGTAAAACATGATCCCAGATTTTTCTGTGCTTAGCCTGAGATAAATGGGTGTTAACTACTTTATTGTTTTGAACACCTCATGTTTTTAACAAAGAACACTCAAGTTAAAAATGTAAGTGGAACAAATGTGAGCTAGAAGAGGAGGCATTTCTTCAGCTCTCTGCTGAGGTCAGCATTTAATAAAGTTGTTTTTAGGTTCAACAAGCAAACACACCTTTCTGGCCAGGTTTCAGGGTTCATTCTTGACTTGCAAGTTGACAAAACAGTCTCACCTCAAGCTCCATTTAGCCGCTGCTAAATGGAGCTTGAGGTTTACCCACATTATGGTCTCTAAACAGCACTGAACATCAGGTCCGTCATGGTGAAGGCTATCACCTCAAAAATGAGGTCAGGAAGAAAACCTTAAATGCATAAATATAAGGTAATATATTTCCAGCAAGCTATCTGATTGATTAAAATTTTTAGTGTACAGCCATACTAGTGGCTCTGCTAGTGTGCACTTAGTGGCCTTGCACTATGCTCACAATGACAATGTTAACATTAAATTAATTTATTTTTGTCATTTGTGAGGATTTGTTGCCTTTCTGTCTCATGTTATGGTAAAAATGTATTTAAGTTTTGGGTTATTGTTCGGACAAAACAGTAAATTTGAAGGAATCATCTCAGGCTTCAGGGAATTGTGATGAGCAGTTTTCACTATTTTTGGAGATTTGAGTGACTAAAAGAATATCAAGGATGTAATATCCATATTATTACATAAAGAAAAACATATTTAGTTTCAAGTGAAGTTAGCATGCTGACGTTGAGCAGGTCTAACGGTCCATCCACACCAGAAAGGATAACTGTAAGAATAGTAATAAATCTATCGTTTTAAAAATCATTCAGACTCAAGTAGATGTAGGAGCCAACATCATAACTATAACGGTAACATCAGTGGCAAACGATATTGCTGGGATCACTTTTAAAGTAATTTGATGAGCGATAGAAACACTGACAGCCACTTTCTGAAAGGATGTTAGAGGTCTGTTCCCTCTAAAGTGGATCCAATGGATAGATCATGGTGAGGTTATGTAGGGTTACTGAACATCTCCTCTTCTTCTGTCTTCCTGTTCAGATGCCCAAGGTGCAGTATCGCTCCAACTGTAAGCCCTCCACCTTTGCCTATCCACCCGCTCTGGAGGTTCCCAAGGAGAAAGAGAAGGAGAAGGTGAGACCGTAGGCGCCACGACAGATCCGCTTGTTTTGCTTTCCGTTTTCTGAAATTATTAGTTGAGGAAAGCCGACCTCGCTTCATATTGATTTGTGAATAATTTTGAACCCTCCCCATCAGACTCCTCATTTTCTTGTCCGTTATATTTATTATTTCAGCATCTCTGGCCTATTTTTCTCAGTTGCTTCATTTCAGAATCCTAGATACTCTTGCAGAATGTAATGAAAGACTGTGCAGCGTTTATTTTGTGGTTGACTAGTTTTGTACATTTTAAGCCATGTTTGTAGAAGGTCTGAGTGTCTATGGTATTGTCTTACATTGTGGAAATGTCTCTGCTCTCTCTCCCTGTGCATGGCAGGTATCCACCGCCGTTCTCTCCATCACAGCCAAAGCCAAGAAGAAGGAGAAGGAAAAGAAAGAAAAGGAGGAGGAGAAGATGGAAGTGGTGAGTGGAAATGCTTGAAAACCCCCTCCTCCCTCGTTGCTAATAATCCTATTTTATTTCCTTGTTTGTTTTCACTCCTTTCATTTTAAAGGTCCAGTGTGTAGCATATAGGGGCAACTATTGGCAGAACTGGTATATAATATTCTCAGCTGCTACTTTTTATGAGTTTATAATCATCCGAAAAAACTTAAAATGAGCCGTTTATATCCGTTTTAGATTCTAGATTCCACTTAATCCTTCACACTCCCAAGAACATATCTACACTGCAAAGGTTTTATTTATTTTTTTATTCACAAAGAATTAATACATGGGTATTAAA
>JAPZEB010000021.1:15854699-15865697 GCA_029783705.1 Chaetodon striatus | reverse complement strand
TTGCCATATCAAACTACAAACATTATTAATCATAAATAAACAAGTTTCAACCATAAAATGTGATCAGGTTTTGGATCCTGTCCTCTTTTGTGTCGGGATCAGCTGCAGACCGACTTGGCTGAGATGGCTGCCATCTTGTTTTTACATGAATTAGTGTATTGAGCTCTCACTACCACTAGATGGCACAAAAACGTGTCCATGAACGAGGACAACAGGTCTTAGTTAAGTAGAATGAAGAGTAAGGTCCAGTAATACCAAAATGTGATTTGAGGAGGTTATTATTGCTCGTTTTGTACTTAGATTTTACTGTTTAATATTTATTGTTTCTTTCATGTGTGTCTCATTCTGTATGTAAATATGTTTGAAGTTGTCTTTTTTAATCATATGTACCATTTAAGGAGGACATTTACAATTTCGTTTCGCTAGTATAATGACAATTAAGTTCTTGAATCTTGTGTAAATCAAAGCAATCTCAGTTAAATATACATTTGATAGCACTGAAAGTACCAGAGCTATGAAAAAAAACGAGAGATCTACAATCAGATTTTCAACCCAAGGCTGCACAGATGAATCAACAGGGAAAGAAACTCAACTGGTCCTCAACCTGTGGTCGTTACAGCATTCTTTCCAGTGAACCCAACACGTGACTGGAGACAAGTCAGCCTCAGTATCAGCCAAAAATCTGGTGTCGATATTGTTATATTTCATATGTTAAGTTTCTGATATAACTCCTACACAGAGCAAATGAAAGTGTTTGTGCTTCAAAACTGCTGAGCTCTCTTTCTTCTTCTGTATGATAAATTTAAGTTTCAAAATGGCCACCGTGGGAATAAACTGAAAGTCTTCAGCCTTACTGCATATTTCCAAATGCTCCTGTCTTTCTTTCCTGTCACTGCTTTATGTCACCCCTCTTCATCACATCACAGCGCACATACATTTTGTGACATGTGATGTGTGAAAGATAAAAACCACACAGACACTCCTCTCAGTGTTTCAGGAGGTTAAACATGAGCGTGCTCAGTAGTATTGAGATGAATTACGGCCGTGCTATCATTGTTGAAAAAGTGATGTGTTTTCAGGAACATTAGTTCGGAGCAGACTAAACACACACGTTGGCCTGCTGTACACACACACAGACGACTATAAGTCATTTGAAGTGGTGGGCACTACTGGCCCGCACGCCTCTCATTTAAACTGCAGCAGAAATAAACAGCCTGTAATTATTAAAGGTGGAATGGGACTGGATAATATATCCAGACGTGTATCAAGATCGGCACGGGGAGAAGATCATGACATCACCAGTGTACATTCATGAATGAAGCCTCTTTGTTGTGAAAAAATAAATGTATATATAATCTCCATATCAGTTTAGGGTCAAAGTTCAACATCAGATATTTGTAGTTTGGTTTATTTGTAGTGCTTAAACAGATGGAGTGATTAAAAATGATAAAGTGCTGTAAACTATAAACACACAGCAGACACTCATCTTTGAGGACAAGAAATTCATACAAGTGTTCATGTGAGGTTTAAAACCAGCTGCTCGAGTGAAAACAAATAAAGTGAACAAAATAAAAACCCTGATCAAACTCAGACTCACACAAAGCTGCATTTCAGGATCTTCAGCTGTGTTTTCAGGCGTTACAGGTCGAGATTCTTCCAAATGTGAAAGACTGCAAGCAGCTCTCCCTCTGCTGGACACATCACACTGCTGTTCATTACAAAACTGAACCCAGTGAAGCAGAGGATCCAAACTTTGTCCTGAATCGACACCTTTTCTATCATTGGGTAAAAAGATAAACTCTGACTGGGTGACATATCGAACAAATATTTCCACTATATTCAATGCATAAAAAATAAGAAATAAGAGTACAGACCAACTGATAAACTGTATAATGAACCAAAAAGGTGAACACAATAACTGCAGGAAGTTTGTGCACGACCATGATTTGGAAGAATTTTGAGCAGGTTACGTCCTGAGATGAGTTTTCCTGTTATTTCTAACAACTTTGTATTTGATTCTTTGTCTGCATTATGTTTTTGTTTTTTTTTTTAAAACAATAATACTTAATAGGCTTCTTAAAAAAGAAAAAAAAAGCAGTGTTTTCTTTTTCTGGACTCACGGCCATTATTATATTAGCTCTTAGACTCTTTAAACTGCTTTAACTCTTAACTTTTCTGATGCAGGACGAAGGTGTTTAGCAAAGACTGACGGCTCTGTGAATATAACTTGTGTTCAGGTCATCATGCTCCTGTCCTGTGAGATTTTTTTTTTTAAGTTTGTGTCTTGAGTCGTAGTCTAAACTTTAAATAAGTAACAATTTAATTTAGTTTTCTTCACAGAATCGAATAAATACTGATATATAGGCCTGCTGTATATTTAAAAAGAAGTTTTGGTGTAACCTTTAATTACCCCTGTGAAACCTGGAGCGACATCACTCTTCTTGTGCTCCTTTCAGACGCCTTTCACAAACATTTAAACCTTTGAAACCCGAGCAAACTCATGCAATTTCTTTCAAAAACATTTAGGAAAAATGCAAGAAATTAATAGATTTAGAAAATTATTTTTTAAAAAGTCTGGGGAAAAAAAAGCTGGGGAAAAACTTAAATTTAAAAATGTATAATTAGCATTGTTACATATTTGAAATTGTGTTACAGGATGATTATGATTTCCAAGCTCTTTTTCCAGGTTATTTCCTTGTTTGATTGTTTGTTCTTGACTTTTTTACTTTTCCATACTTATTTATTTATCTTTTATTAATTTTATCTTTTTAATTTTTTGGGTCATTTCGTCTTTCGTTGCTCATTGCCTTCTTCCCGTGTTTTTGAAGGAAACTACAGTAAGCCAAGTTGCTCAGTTTTCAAAAGGTTAATAATCAAGAAGGCCTTGTGACCCCTGTGAAGCTCTGGCAACCCCTAGAGGAGGTCAGGAACCAGTGGCAGAAAAAGGCTGAAAAGTCGTAACAAAGGAGGTAAAAAAAGGTTGCAACAACAAAATAAAAACATCACTAACTTCCACGTGGCAGGGGAGCTGCTGTACACTGTAAATATTGCCCAAATCCCCTAAAGTGAAAAGCCTCACCAGTGTGGATTTAAATTTTTACACCACATACATGCATGTGTGTGAACAGATGGATAAAAATCACTTACTCTTCATCTGCTCAGAGGAAACCTGCAGTAAATGACATTTGTACAGTTGCAAATTCAGTCTTGCTGAGGCAGATACATTTTTATGACAAAGAATGGCATCTGAAATTCAGTGTTTAAAAAAAAAAATAATAAAAAAGATCCTGTTTCTGGGTGTGTGTGTCTCACATTTAAGTTTAGTCTTTGACTGACACACTCATTCAGCGCGATGTACGAGGGTGAAATAAGCTGAAATTACACATTATGTGCAACAATTACAGAGAAGTGGAAGTGACACAGCCTCTGCTGAAATCATCTATTTATAGAGTCCTTTCATTGTATTTTTAATCATCAATTATCTTGTTTAGAAAGAGAAAAACAAAACAGGTCCAACTCTGTGACACTGTTAACAGAACATGATGTGTATAATAGCTGGCTGATGAATTACTTTGCCTCCGTCTTGACATCTTAACCTGTGATTAAGAGGAAATGCTCTGCTTTCATAGGATGTGAGACGCTTTTATTTGACTTTCGAGAGAGACTTCTTGAGTTATTTTGGGCAATTGCCTGTATTAACACTATTTATTTTCTTCTTGAATATCATTGTCAATGCCGTTACAGAAGCCTAAGTGTATGTAAATGCAGATGTGAGGTTCGACTGGGTCTCCGTGCGAACGTACTTCAGAATTTAAATTAATATTTAAGAAGAAATGAATGCCAAAAAATAAAAGAAATAAGCACAGGAAAGTAATAACACAACTTTTTCTTTACACTAGCAACTTTACAAGAAACTATTTAAACAGTTTAAAAATACCTGTGTGTGGAACATGGCCGCAGTGTGGCGTCACATCAGCTCCGTGCTCGCAAACACACTCCTGTAATGACTTCTATGATGCTAAAAAGTAAAGTGGCTGAAATGAAACCTCGAGACAAAGCAAATCAAATGAAGAATCGACATTCAGTGACTGATTCTGAGTCCATATGTATTGAAGTTCTTACATATTACAGGTAGAATATACAGTACATGTATACTGGTGTACAGACAGGCAATATAAAATGGGCTGAAATGACCGAAGGATACAAAGAACAGCATATACAAAAGCTTATTTAATGATTCAAGTACCACTAACTTTATACTTCAGTTCTCTGGAGAATTCAAAAGCATCTGTACAAAATGTACAAGAATTGTATCCCATGTTGGCCGAAGGTTTCCTCTGCGCTTCATGTCATGTCTTACGACGTACTGTTGCTGTCAGAGAGGAGAGTTTACGGTTTTGTTGAAGACAGATCCTGCAGCACAGAACACGTGACGTCTAACGGGAAATTTGAAGATTGAATTTCTGGATTTGAACATTTCAGTGCAGCTGTCTGATGTTGTCTGAACTATATCTAACACTCTTTAAGTCAAAATGTTTAATTAACAGCTCATCACAGGAAACGACAGCGGCTCTGCAGCTCGACTCTTTACACACAGTGAGTAATATTTCCAAATGTATCTGGACATTTTGCCGACTGTATGTACTGTATTTCTGGAACGCTTTACTTTACAGGTCTGTAATTTCAAAGATAATTTCCTGAAAAGTTTACTCAAAAAAGTCGATCTAATTTGCATTTTATTTAAAAATGACATGCGGGCTGAACATACACTTCACCGCATATGGAGAACTAAAGGTAATTCAGTAATCCTGAATCATTTCATGAAATCAATGTTATTTAAAGTCTGTATTTATTTCAATTTAGCCATTCAATGTAGTTACATTCATTAATTATCCCTCTATATAGTTTCCATTGTTAGTGGCGTGGTCCGCCATTCACACACTACATTCACTTTGCCTATCAACCACGACAGGAATTTCTCCAGCGGTCTTGACGGCCTTCTGAATATCGTCTGCTCATCGACCACTGTGGCCTTGATGCCTGCTCTTATCCTGTTTTACTTTTTATTCCCGCCCTGCCTCTCTGCTCTCTCCTGTCGAAACTGCCTGACGACAGCTTTTTCATACATGTCAACTGTAACGTTATCAACACGTGTTGCTTGAACAATAGAAATGCAAGAGTGAAAGATCTTTAGTTTTTAAGTTTCTGGTGGAGTTAGGAAGATTTGCCCTGATCAGTGCTCTCGACAGAGATGAGAAGGAAGCCAGATGACTCATCATGACCTCTGGGAAAAAAACGACCTGTATTATGAGTATTATTGATGACCTTAATAATGTTATTGACATTTTCTCCATAGGGAACAATCCCATACAAAAATCTGATGCATGACAAACTAGTCAAACTACATACAGTGTAAATGTCTCACACATGAATAATAAACATAAATCCCCATATAGACTCAAGACTCTAATTTAATCCACTTTTTGTTTTTCAATATTACTTGTTCCTTTTGTGCCCTGAGGGTTCAGAGATTGTACTGATGGTGGTATCCTAAACATTTTCTAATAATTCAAACTACAAATTAATTTTTCTTGTAATAAAAATTGTGTTTTTGCCTCTCTGGAGTTGTTGCGCTGTTTATTTAAAAGGCATTGATACTTTTACAAATTGATTCGTCTATCTAAATGAAATCAAAATGTGGTTTTACAACTTGTGGTATTTGTGTACCGCTGCAGGCCAAGTGGCCTTAACCCTAAAATTACGAAATTTCATGCTTGCCACCATTGCTCAAAGCATTCACAGGAAACTAATCCAGTGTCACTGATGTGAATTTGTTTGGCTGCGCTGTAATAAGATAGACCAGTTGAACCCAGTGTCGCAAGATTAACTCGGACTATATCTTACAGAGGTTAACTTCAAGTTTTTAGAATAAAATTAACATTGACTTGAGTTATCTGGAGGTTCGCTCAGGGACCAAATGACACGATTCTTTCTGGGAAACTTCCTGTAAAAATTATGAAACTACAAACCTGTAAAGGTCGGCGTTACTATTATTTCTAGAATCAACAGCAATAAAATGGCTGTGTATACTCTATAGATCCACACTATTGCTGGGTTCTTTCATGCTACTTCTTAACTTTTAAACATCAGCGTGAGGCTGAATCTATAAATTAACAATCATCTCAACTGAAGCTTTTTCAATTCCACAAAGATCATGACGCCGATGATGATCATGAAGCGCCGATTGCCTCGCTGACACATACTGCAGGTACTGACGTGGTGACGACACGGAAAATTTAAATCATTCAGAGGAAAGTGGTCAAAAAAATGACAAGCATGTAAAAATCAAAAAAATCTATTTGCACCATTGCATCAATAAAACGATCACTGTACACTGTTTAACATGTCGAAGTCTTACCATCAGAGCTGGTAAACATCAGTGGCGATTTAAGACAAAGGGATCTGTGCAAACAGGTAAAAGCATATTGTCGTGTATACGCTGCTGAGAGTTCACTAAGCGAAACTTTGATATAAAAGAAGATGCCTATGATGATAAAGAGAATCCTATTAAAAAGAGGAAGCACTTAGAAATTGAAATGGAGTATTTAACAGTCTGTCATGCACTCACCTCTTTACAACTCTGACGACGCACACGTCTTTCTTAATATATTTATAAGTGTGACATAAACGAGTAAAATAACTGACAGCCTTGATGGCAGCTTTACATTCAGACTGAGTTCAATTTAAAAAAATCATTTTTTAAGACTTTGCAAATCCTTCGAAGGATTTAACACTGTACCATTCACTTGTTCGAATAAAAAGATCCTACAGGGAAGCACAGTTTAAAACAAAGTGAGGTTTACTGTTCACAGAAGTTCTCCTTCACTTCGGTGAAGTGCCTGTAGTTTTCAAAAAGGGGCTGTAAACACAGCTGCAAGAACACAATTAGTTACAAAGGGAGCTTCGACGCGAGTCCAGCTGCGGCAGCACTAACCGGCTTTAACGCTGGATCATATTGGAGGGAAAATGGACAACGTCTCTCCAGACGTCTTTTTGCCGCTCTTGGGTTGAGCAGACAGAGTCTCTGAGTGCTAGTGGACGGCTTTTATGTTGCGTCAGGGTCGCTGCGGATCGTACTGCTGGTAGCGGTTCAGCTTGTCCGGGTCATTGGAGGCCATGTGGGTGAAATCCTGGAAAATGTCCTGGTAGGTTTCATCTCCTGTAAGAGAAGCAAGGACATGAGGTGTCAACAACGACAAAAGAGAGGTCAGACAGAGCACTGGTTCCCTGTAGAAACTTCACCAATTACACAATCTGAGTGGGAAATATCTTTTGATAAATGGTTTACAACTTGAGTCCCAACTCAGGCCCTTATAACCTGTGGTGACCGCTACAAATAAATATTACTGCATTTTAAAGGAGCCACAAAAATGTTAGGAAACACAGAGCTAGAGAACAGGGCTGCATGAACCTAACCGTAACTATGTCTCATAACAGGGGACTTACTTACTAAGGATGTGTGTAATTAGAAGACCATTCAATTAAACGTTGCTACCTGCCCTATTCGACACCAGAAATACCAGACGGTTTAACTCCTCATCAAAATTATAATATTATACGATTGTGTTCATCCAATGAATCTACTGCTGTAATAATCAGTGAGGATGGCTCCATGATACGATATTATTGTGATACTTAAGTCACGATACAATATTACTACGATTTTAAATATGTAGCAATATGCTGAGTATTGGTATAAAATATATTGCAATTTATTACCTTTTTTAACTGTAATTTAAGTCCCCAGAGTGAAACTTTGTCAACATCTGTATTATCTAATGAGAAAGTTTTCACTCTCTTTATCTCACTTCAATCATTTAATTTGCAGCAAAATGTTTCTAGTGGACGGAAAAGGCAAGTGATTATTTTATATTATATTTAAGGAGGCTACCAATTAAAAAAAATGAAAAAAATCGAAACTTGGCACTGTGTGACGATACGATATCGTCACAGAAAAATATTGCGATACTATGCTGTATTGATTTTTCTCCCACCACTAATAATCAGGCACATTTCCTAAAGATTTTTTCTCATGAGTCATATTGTTTTCAAAAAATGTTTCTTGTCAACTTCTATTTAGTGAGCTGTTGTTATTTTTAAGACCATTTGATTATTGAAAAAATGTGATTAATGATTTCAAATTACTTTTTTTTTAAAAAAATGTTGTTGTTACGTATCTGTCCTTTGTGGCAGACTCCATTCTTTATTATTTAACTTTTTTCATGTTTTTACTGTTTTTTTATTGCTCTTTATGATTCTTGATAGACATCGCTGCTATTTATTTACTTTTATGGACTTTTTTTCATCACTTTTTTGCAATTAAATATTTGTATCCTTCTAGCTCACTGAATGTTAACTCAGGGCATTGCTATAAAGGGGCTTAATGCTCAGTCAATAAACAATGGTTGATGAAATGACTCTTACTATATACACAATACTTTTTTGTATGTTTCCCCTTGTAGTTAAAATTGTGCTAATTTTGGAGTGTTGTTTTATTTCTCGACTAGGCGACTAGTCCGAGTTTAAAATTCTGTTTACATGTGATGGCACAAGAGCATTACACGTTGGTTTTCTGTACAGAAGGGCACAATGCATCATTTAAATTACAAACAAGTATGACTTTAGTCAGAAAAATTGTATGTTTTGTCAGAAAAATCTGAACTTTCAAACAAGAAAATAGTGCTAAGTGGCTGGGACAAGGTAATGCTGATATAATGACAGTCCCTTCAACACCACACCAAAGTCTGAGCTCCTCTCCCTCCTCAACACATCAACCTGCTGCAAATAAATAATACAAAATGATATTGTGAAATAAAATATTACTAGTGTCATCAGGAGTAAACTGTGTTGCAACTGTGAGGGAAAGGAAAATAATGTAGGAAACATTAAAGCCTCATCATGCAGGTGTGCAGCAGGATAACATATCAACAGTGTTTGCAGAGTGGAGGGCTCATGCACAGTGACAGTACCATCAGAACAAGAATGAAAAAGAAAAAGTCGGCCATACCTGTCAGAGTGTCAGCGTGGCTCGAAATATGAAACAGAACAACGCAGGGGCGGAAAAGATGGGAAAGAACAGAAGAAGCAAAAGGCAAATGTTTGAGGAGAAACAGCCAGAGAGATCGACTCAGAAAGAAAAGACGAGCCCACAGAGATTCATTTTTGTTAACAACTGTATTGTGTTTAAAGTGCAGGAGTTTATGTACAAAAATACAGTTGTGTTGGCCTCAGCACCCCCAAAGAAAAAAAGAGAACAGAAGAAAGGCACAAAACTCTGGGGAGGAGAGTGAGAAAAGCAAAATACAGAACTGAGAGAGTGAATTTACAGTGAGAGAGAAGAGAAGTGGATGAAAGCAATAAAGAGGAGTGTGTAATAGAAGACAGAGAGTCTCCTCTCACACCAGAGCGGCGGTTCTCAATCTGCTCAAGTTTCAAGTGTCACTTCTCGGGTTTTTAAACAAATCCTACAGGACTACAGGAGACAAGTATTCATTAAAGAAAAAGATACTTGTGAAAAATATTTAAATAATTATCATTGTGTTTTAAAAAAATATACAAACTTTTCCTCAAATTTCAGAAATCAATGTTTAGACACCCACAAAAAACACAGAGCAACCTGCAGGCTGAGAACCGCTGCTCTGCTCTTCTTCTACACACTCAATCAGGTAGAAACACTTGAGTTGTCATCTTAATAAAAAGGGGCAAAGGGTGCATTGATGACGTTGGTTCTCCCTCACATTCATTACCCCTGAATATCCCTCATCATCATTCTTCAACTGATTAGAGGCGCTGATGAAGCCCTCTGCGATCAAAGAGGACGGCAAGCTGATGCTGACAAGAGGCTAATCCTCTCGCAAAGCAAAACAACGTGAGGATCATTCAGCGACTGGAAGTACGTACTTCAGACTCTGCTCCTACTGCTAAAGACAAGCCTCCTTCTGCTCCACTCAAGGTCACTGCTGCTGTGTCTGCTGTTGACCTTTAAGCAGTGGTGGAATGTAACTAAGTACATTTACTCAAGTACTGTACAAATTTGAGGTACTTAACAACCTCACTGAGGTAAATACTCCACTACATTTACACAGATGTTTTTCAGATTATAGTTTTCTATAGATTTGCTGTCCAACGAAAAGCAAGTGTCGCCATGTGAATGTTTGTGATAAACTCTGTGTTGAGAAAATTCTCCCACTTCTTAAGCTTATAGACTCCGTAAAAACCCTCTT
Source organism: Chaetodon striatus (assembly GCA_029783705.1). NCBI lineage: Eukaryota > Metazoa > Chordata > Actinopteri > Chaetodontiformes > Chaetodontidae > Chaetodon > Chaetodon striatus. The sequence goes on along the minus strand of JAPZEB010000021.1, from coordinate 15,855,414 downwards.
AGATCAGCTGGAAAATGCATCATCACAAAGCTAAAAACAGTGCTGTTTTTCTGACACCATTAAAGGTTGACTTGTACAGATGCCTGGTTCTCACAGGACAGCAATGCTACAGACACATGATGATCTTACAGAGCATAATGCATCGCTGTAAATTTAACACAACGGTATATAAAGGAGTTAAAACTAGCTCAACCTTAAACATCTACAGCAGTAAAATGCTACATACACATCAATGCAGCAGTAATCTAAAAACACTGACAGAGGACATTTTACTGCACTATGAATCATTTTTCATAAAGGGGTACTTCACCTGCAAAATGACCATTTGTATATCAATGACTTGCTGCATGTTACCTTGAAGAAAACTTTGTTTTTTTGGGCATGCTTTCATGACAAACACAGAATCCAAAAAAGGGAGCCAGTTCTTAATGAATTGAAGTAAACAGCTACAGCAAAACTATTTTGAAACGTTCATTTACAATCTCTCTCAAAAAACTTGCACAGTATAATCTAAGTCTCATTTATCCATTTGTATACTCAGTTTTAAAACAAGTCTGTGCAAACAGTCTCATGTAGCCTTTGGACTCTGCTCAAGCTGAGCACATACACACACATGTGCTCAGACACACTACTGCTCCTTGGCGAGCTGTTTTAAATACTAAGGTTTTCGTGAAAATGCATGTGTTTGGGAAATACTGAGCATACGACTGGATAA
>JAPZEB010000021.1:15787914-15799423 GCA_029783705.1 Chaetodon striatus | reverse complement strand
CACACACACACACACACACACACACACACACACACATACACACACACACACACACACACACACACACACACACACACACACCAGGAAGTGTGTGGTGATACATACTCCTTGAAAACTAAACAATCAACACAGCAAAAATACAATTAAATTCCACATATCCACAGAGCAAATCACTTCCACAAAATATATGCAGGTGTCAGAGAGAGAGAGGACAAAGACAGCATCATGAGACAATCAGAAAATCATAATGTACCTGAAATTTCATAGACTAAGGGTGAAATTGCACCACTTTCAGCAAGGATTGCCTTGACAAAGAGCAAGAAGGGAGACTTCTTTAGTTTATTACACCTATAGTACAGCTAGAGTTCACACACATACGGCAGTTATAAAAATCCAGAGAGACACATGAACACCAAAGTACACAGATAACAACTGCATCTTGAAGTGTAAACTAGCCAATAACCCTGTGATCTGCTGCTCATGTTTATAAACTATAAAATACTTGGTATAAGAAAATCAGGTGATAACATTTTATTGTGTGACAACTGTTACCCAACAATGCTCAAAATCACGTACTGTATATATGTTTTAGAAGCAGTGTCACTTGTGGAAATAAACACAGCGCTAAAGCAATGTCACACTATGTCCTTAAGTTACTGTACAATAAAAGACTGATAAAAGGAAATCACATGGTTTACGCAAACCTAAATCTCTAATCTCAAATTCTCAAAACGTGATAGTGAAAAGAGTAAGATACAGAGTAGTGGTTTGTTGTCAGCTCATAAGTAGCATTGTATAGATTTGAGCACAAGATATTAAACACCTACTTAATCAGTGAGGATATATGTTTATTAATACAGTAGAAGTGCAACATTATTGACCTGCAATGAATACATTTTGGTTGATAATGTCAAATCTAAAGTGAAAGCCGCATACTGATTCACTGAAGTTTAGCTCCAATCTTGCCAGTCGAGTCGCCTCAGTTTCATTTTAGCTGTTGCGTCATTGCACACATAGCAATATGGGAGCAACAGCATGGCAGTCTGTACCCTTCACAAACAGACCTCTCCACAAAGCTAACTGTGATTGGAGTAGTGAAGGTAAATGGAAATGGAGGGCAGCACATTGCTGGACAAGGCAGGGCAGCACGACTCATGTCTGTCTGCTGCTGCGGCGCTGAATGTTAATGAAGTCGCTTATATTAAACTACTTTAGAGCCACGCGCTGATGCAAACTCCTCTACTGCTCTCCAGTGTGAGTGACTGCTCGGCTGACAGTGCTGTCAGCAGCTCGGGAGGAAAGCCAAAATCTGTTCATCATCTGTGATGTGAAAACATCAAAGGCATTGAAACATGGTTCTTACAGGTAAAACATCAGACTCACACAAGCTGATATCGGAGCTGAGTGTGGGAGGCTGCAGCTGAACTGAACTGACACTATCTGGGCTGCCGGCAAGTGAATAATATATTTCTCATATTTGTAAGTAAAGTGAATTTATGAAAAGACACCAGTAATACTGTTGCGAATTTATAATAATAAAAAATGTCTACGGATAGAAAAAAGATGAAACAATGAACCACAAACTCTCATTTTGGTGGTTATCAAAGCAAAGAGTCTGCTGAAGGCCATAAGAAATCATTTTCATGCTCTCTCAGGCACGGCAGAGATTATCTGAACACTCTCAGACTTAAAAGAGCCTTAAAAAAATAAAAGATGTATCAATGATATATTTTTCCCAGCTTCAAGAGGATCCATGTCTTATACGACTACTAAACAAGTCAAACAGTGAACAGGAGGTGCTTTGTTTTCCTTCAACATTCGGACACACTTCACCATTCTCACTATGGTGTCACAGTGTGGTCTCAACATTGCATCGTGGCGTCAATAAGCTTGCATCTCTCAACAGCACGCACTGTGATAAAGTAGACTGGGCGATAAGCAGACAGCCCGGACGATGCAGGTACTCTGCTCTGAGTGTGAGGAGGTTCATGCCAAACATCTGATATCTGGTTTCTGCAAATGAAAAAGAGGCAGCAGCTGCCGCCAGAGCAGACGATAAAGAAGGACTTTATGTGGTGAAGATGTAATCAGAAGATGATATCATCGCACTGAAGTAAATAAACCAGACAGTCATAATATACCATGTGGGGCTGTGTGTTATGTACTACGCGCGATTAGTGTAGGTTGTGTTGAAACATGGAGTCCTGAATCGTGGCCGTATTAACGTGCTATCAAACATATAAATCTTATAGTTTGGTCCAACTATCAGTCCAACTTTGAGCGGATTGATATCAACTTGCACGGTTGCATCTTTGTGTCACTTTGTGCGGCCCCAGACTCTGCATGCTACTGAGCCACCTCTAAATGTTACCCCACATCCTGTCTGACCACACAGTACAAAAAATAAAAAAACCTGACAACATTCATATTTAAGAAAGACAGAACCAATGAATTTTGTCGCTTTTATTTAAAGGAGCAGTGTGTAAGATTTAAGGGGATTTAGTGGCAAGTAGTGGTGAGGATTGCAGATTGCAAGCAGCTGAAATGTCTCCCAGTTAGGATTTTTTCAGTGTTCATTGCTCAGGACGTCTTTTTACCTTTATTTGATAGGACTCATTTTGAGCGTGAAAGGGGAGAAGAGAGGGGACGACATGCAGCAAAGAGCCCCAGGCTGGAATCGAATCCGTGGCCACTGTAGCAAGGGCATAGTCTGCTCTACATGGTGAGCTACTGGGCACCCCCGGTAGGTTTCGACTGGAAGCTGAATTATCCCCAGAGGTCTCTTTCTCTCCAAAATTAAATCCCCTAGTGATTTAAGCTGGTAAAAACACCAAATAAAGCAGTTTCATGTTACAAATCAGTATTTCTCTGATGCTGTTTGGCCTGTATGAGTTGGGACGCTAACATAGCATCTGCTAATCTGTGCTCTTTCTTATTCTCTGATAACTTAAGATCCAGACGGTAAGGAGGTTTGACTAGGAGCTGAATTATCCGCTGAAGTGTCTTCCTCTCCAAAAACAAAAAGACCTGGTGGTTGAAACCAGTTTGCGGAGGGGCTACTACCTAGAGTGTCTGAAGCTAAAATTTGAGCAGCCCTATCTAGAGACAGTCAGTACATTCACATGCAACTTAAGAAAATCGAATTATTGGCTTAGTCCGACTGAAACCAGACTTTCAATGCATGTAAACAGCTTAGTCTGACTGAAATTGGACTATCCGTAGCTCGATTAACACACCTAAATAATTCCATTGAAAATCAAACTATTGCTGCATGTATCCACTTAGTCCGACTCGGTGTTCTGCGCATGCACCACTATTTCTTTCGCTGGCTTTCACCTGGAAGAAGAAGGAGATGACAGCAGCAGTTCACTCCCGGAAAAACAAACAAACAAACACCATGGCGACCGAGAAGCAGAGGACACACTTCTGGATGGACGAGAAAGCTACATTCATGCTCCATAGCTAAAGGAGCTAAACATTTTGAAGTTTATGGATGATAGCAAAACGCGAAACGCGGATTTATTTAACTCAATTTATTATTCCTCTTCGGGTCAACCAGAACTAATTCAATACGCACTATATTAAAAAGGACACAGCGTCGCCTATTGAGGTGGAGTCAGACGTATGGGATTAGCCCGACTCCTGTGTGCATGTAAACGTACTGAGTGTTTGGTTTGTCCGTTCTGGGATGCTATAGAAACATGGCAATCGCTGTAGATGAGGACCCGCTCCCTAAGTATACATAAACGGCTCATTCTAAGGTTATTAAAACACAACAATTCTTGTACTGGTGATCATTCACTAAGAAAAGACATACTAATTATATTCCATTTTTGCCTATATATCCTTCTAAATCCTACAGACTGGATCTTTAAAATGACTTACGAGTATTATGTCATTATTTCTACATTCTTGCAGATATATTTTCTGTCAACTTAACAGACTTACCAATGGTTTTAGCTCTAATATCCCTTATGTGTCTTTAACTGCCTTTCAGAGTCGATTCTGTTAAACTGTCAAAGAAAAGTTTTTAGGAAGAAAATGCTCCGGAGTTCATGTGGCAGCTTTAAGTGTATTTGCTGTGACTACACAGTGTCTGGTTTTACTCATTCAGCACCAAAGAGAAATCGTATCCACCGCATGTGTTGACCTTTACAGCTCAGAGAGGACTCTCCCTCTGTGACAAAGCGAAGGGTGGAAGGAGTAACTGCCAGCAGACATGTAAAGGGAAACGGCAACATATGATTACTAGCTTTTTCACTAAATGGAACAATATAAATTAGGGAACTAAGACATCCTGGTTTAAGTGCTGTTTGGGTGTGAGGGTGAAGCTGGGGCTAAATAAAGACAGACGTGTGGTATGAAGGAGACTACAGCCCTTAAAGAAAAGAAGAAAAAGAAAGCCTGCCATTTCGACCACATCAGTGAGAAAGAGGCCAATTCAGCATCACTGAGGGAATGTTTGGGTCCTATTTCGCTTTAAGTTGACCAAGATCACGCAAAGGGACGCTGATCCACAGTATATGCCATACAGACATTCACAATACTATACATCTAGAGGAGAAGCTACCTGCTTGGATTATATTAGTTCTGATTAAACTAATACACATGTAACTTAGTAACCAGAGCCACCAGCTACCAACATTTTCTTTTTCTGCAATTTTCTACTTTGGAAAAATCTATACAATTTGAATCTGGTGAAGGGGAGTAATTGTGGATGGTACTTGTACTAATCCAGAGGAGGATGACAACTCTGTTCTTGTTTTTGGTCTCTTATATCTCTTGGGATTTTTTAAATGTAATAACAGAATGTATGCTTAACTTCTCTCCTCTGTGAAGCAAGTTTCTAACCACATCCCTGTATTCTTCGCTGTAAATGCTATAAAAAAAATTATCAAAGAAAAAAAAACAGTTTACATTAGTCGCATAATGCAGATCAAGTCTGATTAAACCAGAAATCAATATCGTCTTCATTTAGGATTTCCTCATAGAGACATGTGTTTGATTCTTGTAGTTTAGTTTAACCTGAGATGACAGAAATTGTTCTGTTTATCAGTCAAGAATTAGCCCGTTAGCCACCCTACGGTCTCTCCGCCTCGCTCCCCGCTACTGTGGACTGCTTCCCCAAGAAGAAAGCAGCAGCATCCCTGTTGATGAGCCTCACATTCAGCCAATGCAAAACCCCCCAGCACAGGGTGTCGCAGCAGGCTGGCGGCTGACAACAGCGCCAAGTCTAACTTGTGCAACTGCAGCAACAGAAAGTTTTCTGATGGGGCAGGGAGTCTAGGCTGGAAGTTGACTGAATGTTGCTGCCTGCTCTTCTCCGTGTGAGGTAGTCTGTAGTGGTGAGGGGTGAGGTGGTGAATACGCTTTGATTCGAGGCTCTATTTAACATTAGCTAAGCCTTCATACAACAACATCAGCCACAGCTATGTGCTTTTGGCTACAGTAAGCTAAACTATTAGCAACATTTACTCTCCATCTCTGAGACACTATGCCCTTACTGAGACGTGTTTTATTGCGTTTATTGTCAGACTCTCTTTTAGTTTCACTTCTTGTTAGGGCCATCTTCCTTTTTTGGGTTGCTTTGCAGTGTAAGCAGTTGATGCCAATGCTGGAAGAACGTCGGCAGGATTCTCCGCCATTAAATCAGGCTTTCACCGAAGGGACATGCCAGTGTATGTACTTTTTTAGAACAGCTAAAAAGACCTGTGATTGGCCAAAGTCTCCTGTCACGGACTACATTTTCTAATCTTGAAAACAGAGCCAAGAGGAGGTGCAGAGGCCTTCTCTCAGAACACTTGAATTACAATATTCTCAAAGTTTATTTGGGGATTTTTGCCCAGTGGCACCAAAATAAAACCGCCCACCCCAGCTTTAAATGTCAAAAAACAGTGAGCATTGTTCATCATAATTTCCCAGAATCCAAATTGCTTGTTTTCTTCAACCAGCAAAACTCAAAATAGTCCATTTACTATTATATTAAAAAGGGAAAAGCAGCACGTCAACATTTGAGAGGCTGGAACTACAAAATATTTGGTTGATTTTGCTTGATAAATTACTTGTCTTTATGTATTATAATCCACTTCCCTAAAGTTAGCAATTCATTCTTCCACCACAAAAAAATACAAATACATAAAAAATCTATGAGCAGGCAAACAGTCACAGACACAATACTACTTTAAATTGTGACGTGCAGACATGGCAACAACACTTAAGGGGTTGCCCGGGAATCCACTTAAATCTGTGCATGTGTTGTTGTAGTTACTCTGAGTAAACATCTATATAAATGGTGTTATTTTAGTAGTAGGTGACTAAAATTTTTACACTGCCAACAACCAACCAAAACAAACAACAGAAACAGACAAAGCCTTAGATCCTTTCTGTGCTACTCACCCTCCACCTATAAGTTACGGCTCTGACTACACAGTAACATCTTCTATAAAAACGGAGACACCTAATTCTTCTGCAGTGATTCAGTGACCATGAACCAAAACAAAGAAGGCCGCCTCTCTGGCTGAGTGTTGGCTGCGGCCCAGGAGGCTGTGAGCACTCTGCATGCAGGAGCGAGGCCGTTGAACAGGTTTGTCGTTCACGCTGCCAACACAATAGAGCCTACTGTGGGCCTGTGGCACAGACCTCGGCACTTCAAAGACATAAGCTGACACTCGAAGACCATCTGCTCTTAGCATATTTTCACTATCCGGCAAATTGGACGATATATTCTAATGCAGATGTTCTGCACTTTGAGGGTTGGCTGCTGACTGGAAATCTGTCTCCACTGCACAACTATCTATTGTGAATATCATATAGAGCTGAAACGATTCATCGATCAATTGATTACTTGATGAGACAGAAAATAAATCTACATTTTTAAAGCAAAAACGCCATGATTAACAATTATTTACTCTCAGCTACTCAGTTGTGAGGGCAACCCTGTCTCCTAGAAATTACTTTTGTATAGACACTACATTCGGTTATGGTTGTGATATCAGTTAAGTTTTAACATGAAAGGTAATGGTGGCAGTAGCTCAGTCCATAGGGACTTGGCTTGGGAACCAGAAGGTCGCCCCCCCTTGGCATTAATACACTCAAAGTGTTTTGCTGTTTCAAATTAGTTGTACATAGACGTAATTTCCAGGAGACAGGGCTGAATGAGGATTTGCTGGAACTGTAAACTGAATATATCTGGGTAATAGACTGTTGTAAAAAAAAAAAAAAAAAATCAATATGAAGACATCACTTTGATGACCATTTTTTCACAACTTGCTTTCCATTTATAAACCACAACCATATTCTGATTCATCAATTTAATAATGGGCAGATTAATATATACTGAAATTAAGCAGTCCTAATGTCATGACACATTATCGCCCCGTTCCCATGAGTCATTTAATGTTGAGTATCTGTCAGCATAAAGTCTAATCCCATATTTATATTTTCCCACATAATACAGCTTCAAACTCCACAGCTAGCTCAAAGCAAGCTTACTTCCAAACGACGACAACTAATCCAATTTAGATATGTCTGACAGCTGAAAAGCTCTGCATTACAACTTTCCTTTGATGTTTTCTAATTATATTTTGTATAGTGTCCAGCAGCAGTGTTTTGTCATCTCTTCTTCCCTCTGGTGCCTTCAATAATGTTTTAATATATAGAGAAGAATCACATAGGGTTTGTTTTTTTTGTTTTTAATTTACAGCCTCGTGTCTGCCGTGAAGGAACGGACAGTTTATTCCACTGGACTGAACTGACAGTGGTGGTGGCAAACAACTCAACACTTTGAATGTGCTGCTGTGGATGGAAATGTGAAGAATGGGGTGAGCTTCAGCACTGTGACGTAGATCCTGTGATTGTTAGAGAGTGGAGCAGTGGTGATATGGAGGGGGGTCCCGCTGTGGTAAAAACCCACCATTAGACGCACGAGCTTCGACAACATCAACAAGATGAGGTCACTGCTTAAAGATAAACAGTTACACGGGCTATTGGGAAATTCTGCTTGTTGTCGTAATGAATGAACATTTAGGCCAATTTTGTATTTATCGCACATCCTCATCCTTCCTATTTCTTACACAGGCTGTAGGAAGGAAACAGTCATGGATACAGCACTTTCAGAATCTACTGTAAAGTACAAAAGCAGTGACCAAGATGACAGCAGTAAACCAGGGGTCCAACTAACCATTAGATAAATTGTTCAGCCTACAAACGTAAGAAGTTGGTGAAAGAAAAATACTTTTGTATAGTGCCTTTTATTTATTATGCTGCCCCATACTTAGTGAAATACGACCGTATCTAGTTGTACCAATTGAGCAGGAGCGCAGTAAGTCCTCACATTTCATTAGCTGTTAATTTCCTTTATTAATAACCATTAAAAGCAAACGAACCGCAGCTCAATTAAATCAAACTGCAACAACCTCGGCTTGCTAACAAGCCTGCAGCTGGACTCCCCTGGGAAACTAATCACTGAGAATCGCAGCACGAGGAATTCTCCTCATCAGGCTCTGGGTTCTGTATTAGAGGAGACTGCCAGTGATCTGCCGCCTCTACAGCTGCTGTCAATGACTCAGGGGAAACTGCAACCGGGGCTGTTTGACCAATGACTTCATATCACGGGACTCGGCCAAGCTCAGAATCAGCAAAACCAATCAGGAGCAGGCAATCACGTTATCATGATTAAGCAGCGAGTGAAGGCAGGGAAACAGGGTGCTGCTAATTACAGAAATTAGCTCACTGCTAGGCAGTCCATGTCGACTACTTGTAAAAAGACATCCATCCTACTCTTGTGATGTTTTCTTTCCTGATCTCTTGGTGTTATGCCTCCTTGTGTGGCCTATGTACAATCAGATATTGTAACATTTCAAATCCACAGATGTTCAAAGTTTTGGTCAACCATCTGTCATCATTATTGGGCCTCATTCACCAATATCCTTCTCCGTCTACGTTAGATACATGACATGTTCTTAAACGACAGAATTGTTCATACCTGAGTTCTTATACTGATAAACTCCCTTGTTCTTGTTAATTGACAGGGCCTGCCAGTTGATCCAAATTAGCAAAGGTAAACGCCAATCCCCATAAAAGGGCAAGAGACTAAGGGGCCACGTGCACAAGCAAAAACTGTAAAGACATTTAGATAATTAAGTCAAGAATGCCTTGACAAAAGTCTGAAGAGGGCTGAAAAACCTTCAGTAGTCCTGAAGTAGAGGTACTCCTGCAGAAAGTGAACGCCAAACGAGCTGTCAGCGTTAGTGGGTTCAGTAGTGGGTATAAAATACCACAAAAAAAGATACAGAAGATGCTGTTACTCCTTCAGTCTGTATCCTGAGAGGAGGGATGCAATACAAAAGGCTTGATCTCACATTTGAGGCCAAATTTATTTTGCCAAACACAGAAGGTAGATGCTCACCGCTGGAGGGGGACGGGCTTGCCCTTGGCACTCTCTGCAAATAGATCTACATGGTCCTGGAAGATGTGTTACCTCCTCAGGGCACTTATCTACAACATCTTGCGAGTGCGAGTAGACGAAGGGTGCAGAGATACGCTTTATTTGGGCCTATAAATAATATAATCATCACTAATTACTGGATGGCATGGACACCAGTTAACATAACTGATATGAAGTGAAGTGTCAGTGTGGATTTTATTTAGTTTAAAAGCCCTTAATGCTTTGTAAAGAAATGAAAATAATATAAATGATACAATTTTATTTTTAATTTAAACCCTATATAGTACAGCTGTAGGAAATACAATAACTGATTATTTTGCACAAACATGTCACCTCACAGTGGTGTGCAGGTGTGCTAAAGTGAGCGTAGATTCTGTTGCTACCTGAGAACAAATCCCAGATAAGAAAACTCTGGTGAATGTAAAAACTGTGAGTGGGTGTTAAGAAGAATTTTTTTCGTCAGGATGGTTGGTGATTGAGGCCCATTCTTCTTAAACTACCAATACAAACAACAAACTGCTAACTTAACATGTAAATTATAAAGTTTAGGCTCCTCTGGGATCTTGCAGGATAAAAAGGCATATTAAATAATATGTAAAACATTTACTCCTATACATGTGGGGAGAAAAGCCACGGCCCTCTGAAGGGAATTTTCAACTCTCATAGTTGAAGAGGAGCCAGGAAAGGCTGAGTCTAATGTCTATTCTCAAGTGGAAAACTAGGCTACCAGGGTTTACTGCCAAAAATACATAATTTTTGCACTAGTGCATCTCTCCTCTGGGCTGAAAGCATGGTTTATGACCATAGACAGCTTCCCAACGAAAACGAGGATGAGAGCAAAAAAAAAAAAAAAAAGATGTAGGGTGTGCCAAATTACCACTTGAAAACAACCCTCTCCACATTTGGGGGCTCCATATTCTCTGGCACTAAGTTGAAAGCAAACACCAAAATGGAAACAGATGTTGAGCGAGTGAGAGCTGCTCCACGCTGGTGTATGTATCCATGTTTTCATCCATTCTCTCTTTCTCTCTTGCTATGTCCTCTTCTCTGGCCAAACAAAACAAGTGGGGGGTGGAAAAAATAAGAGTAAAGCGATGGTGGTCGGAGTGGAAAACTGTGCTGTGAAAGTCTCTGATGAGTCCCAACCCATCAGGATGAGCCTACAGTGGACTTTGAAGTCAGGAAACTTTGAGAGATGACTCTGCTGGAAGGACAAAGGGCACTAGATATATAGATAGAGATGGGGCTATATGCTTAGCTGGACTCCTGGTTGCAGAGGATCATGGGATGTGGCTTCCTGTCACACTTACATGATAAAACACAGACTGGGGATCCATTATTTTCATATTTAGGTGGTGCAAAACTACAGAGACAAAGAGAATTTGACCAACTCTGAATCACATGACAGACTTCTCTCACATGCAACTTAATACGTACGGTGGGTTGAAAATACGATACAGAACCAGAGCGGTTTGTTTAGGAAAAACGACTGAACCATATTCCCTAAAAGCAGCTACATTTGGAAACTGAAGTTATATATAGTAACTCTGATACATAATTATTTTTGCGTGAGAGGAGTAAGAGTCTAGTCTGGGGCGGGAAAGTTTGGACTGACTGTGCAGTGTGTGGGAGATGTTGTTCGGAGAATACATGTTATTAGGAGACAGACACTGTTGACTTTCTTTCAAAGAATACTATTTCATTCAACAGTGCAGGAAACATGTGACCGGCTGAGACGGTAGAAAACTGGAGAAAGAGCAAAACTACATTTGTAGAAACACAGAGTGAGCTACTGGACTTTAAAGCTGCAAAAAAAAAAGACAGTTCTCATTAGCAGTTATCCTGCTAATTAATTTCCTGAATAATCATTTGATCTGTAAATGTCAGAAAACAGTGTAAAATGCCCCTGAAAATGCTCTCCTAAAACCCTGATCTTTTTAAATCGCTCAGTGTGTCTAACCAACAGTTCAAAATCCAGAGATATTAGGTTTATTGTCCATGGTTCCTTCACATTTTAACCCTTTGAAACCTGAGCAAATTGGCATGATTTCACTGGAAGAAGGC
>JAPZEB010000021.1:15759965-15771407 GCA_029783705.1 Chaetodon striatus | reverse complement strand
TTTAAACAAAGTGACAATTCTTATGTCAATACAGAGCGTTTCTCCATACTGCAATGACATTAGCGCCATTTGATGACTTGAAATTGAAAGCCCCCTGCAAATATTGCAGACTTTTGTTGAAGTTGCGTTAATTATTGCAACAGATTTACGTAGCTAGCATTAGCATCACGCTGGCATTCCACTTAGCACTTTTGGGGTTTATGTGTTTTTTTGTATTTGCAGCGTGTTTCCTGTTAATATATTTGTTTTGGCTTTCTGTGGCACATTTTTTCATTTGCAGCATGTTTCTATTGTTGTATTTGTTTGGGATTTTCATATGTGTTTTTGAATCTGCAGCACATTACTCTTAATGGGTATGTTTCGGGCCATTGAAAGTGTGTTTGCACTTGTCGGCCAGCGTAGCAGAACAATGTTCCACAGCAACAGCATAGCAACTTTTTTAGCACTGCAGTCTTTTAATGTGCTGTCCAAATGTTTCTTTGTGTCATACTGCAGTAGAGTGGTCACTGCGTGTCTTATGGACGTCAGAGGCAGTACAGTAAATCCACTCTTATCAGTTATTGTTCCAACACATTCTTGTTGCAGGATAAGGACATTGGTGAGTGTGTGGCCTATCTGGGCTACACCCTTTCTCCCTTTTCATATGTTACATTTCTACTTCACAAAAAATCTAAAATGCTACACACTGCAGCAGCAGCTACAGCGCGATAAAAAATTAAAGGGTAGCAGAGCTGTTACAGCAGCCAAACCTAATCATCTTTCTTTTCATTGCTTGCTTTCTCCCCCTTTCTACCGCTGTGCTTGGTTTGTTTCCTTCCATTCAAGTTCCTTACTTTGATGCCAGGTCGTCAGCTGTGAGTCCACCGTGGCCGTCCGAGTCACTCAGCGCCCCTTCATCATCGTCGTCCCCCACCATCCTGAAAGAGAGACATTAACTGAATAAAGATAAGCTGAGAATGAGGTGAGGGACGGAGGATCGACACGGAAAGGACATCCGGAAATAAACAGAAGCAGATAGCCGAAAAGATAAATTGGCAGAGGGGATGAAGGGTAGAGAGGAAGGAGAGTACAGAGGGAAATGTAGACAGGAAAGAGGACCATGAGGGGAGAGAGAGAGGAAAGGTCTGTGACAAGGGTGACCTTCCCTGCAGCAGCCTGGCATATTGGATTACAAACCTGCTGAGACACGCACCAACTCAACTCCCCTACATTGGCACGGGTTAGAGCTCAAACTGTCTGGGATCATTTATGTGGTGTTAAACATATATTCCCAATGGAAATAAATGCCCTAAGATATCTTTAAGTTTAAATATTTTCAAAATGGTTACAGATCAAATGAATCACATTTTATCAATACAAAGAGACAAGCAGAAATTTTGACAGAAGAGTCTGACCTGTTGTAAGGTGTGCTGGGTTCATCTATCTTCATCAGGCCATAGTCTTTGTCAGCCGGATGGTACGTGGCCAGGATGTTCATCTCATCCCATTTCTGGGATTTCTTCCTGTAAAAGGATCAAAGAAAATACAGTGAAAAGGGAATGAGGGCTAAATGGACACACACTCCATTTGGACCACCAGCCACCCACTCACAGATTCCTCCAGGGAGACAAGCGACCAGATTTAATCTAGGACTGAACCTGCCCCACTTTGCACTCAGACTGCATATTTTGGGAACACACAGACGAAAAAGCCCGGAAATGTCATCGGCACCAATTTCTGGAGACTTCCAGGATTTGCTTTCGTGTCGAGGTAATCCATCACGGATGTGAATAAGGGTCTGAGTGAGCGCTAAGGCTGATCAGCTGTGAGTGAATAAGGTCAAGAGTCGAACAACAGTCTCATTTGGTACAATTGTTTTTTCTACAGTTGATTTTTGTTCCACCTCTCTGAAACACCTGTTCCAAATCCCCCAAATGGTGTCACCTCTGCATGCCCCCTCGGGCTTTTTGTTCAAAATTACTGTAATCCTTGCTGCCCTTTCAAATCCTTGGAGGAAATGAACAGAAGCAAAGACTAAATCAGCACCGAATGAGACATTTTGCTCAAGAGGATAAAGAGATAACACCTGCCACTATAGTCAGGAGAGAGGAAGAGGAAATATTTGTTTTAACCCGCAGGAATGAAAATGTGTTGTCCCACACTGCCATATTTTGTTTTGCATTTTGTTATATTGTATTGTTGATCTTTTTAAGCTTTAATGTCATTTAGTTTTTGTGGCCCCACTTGATTTTTTGCCTGAGCAGTTTTCACTGTCTTGATAGCACAAGGTTTATTCCTTCTTTCACACTTTTTTTTCATCCTTTTAATTTCCAAGCAAACTCAGCTGAAACCTAAAGCTATAAATCCAGGGGCTCATGAGAGTTGAACCTCCTCTGTTCTCCCAAGCCTCTCCTGCAAAGGTGCTGTACATCAGCCCCGACCTTGTTCCTGAAACAAAAGGTCGGGTATCATGGGAGACAGGCAGGGGGTGGGAAACAGGAGAGAGATGCTAAATCCACTGCCTGCAGAGCTCCCCTACGCCTCTCACTCAAACACAGACCTGAGCCACACAGACCTGAGCCACACAGACCTTGCAAAAACACCGAATCATTCTCTCTGTCCCAAAGCACTAAACAGGAGGGAATCCTCCTAAGGCCCCATAGCTGCAAATCCGAGGAGGAATAATAAATTAATTCTCATATTCTTTTGAGTTGATGCTCTATATAGACAACACTCCTTCTTAGAGAGGAAAGTAAGGGTGTACAGTATGGGTGTAGCCTGCACAACCTTAGTACCTGCAGGAAACAGTGACACACATGTACACACACACAGAATAGTCAATAAGGCAATCAATTTGGGTGTGGATGCTGAGCTAAGTAGATTTCCCTGGATGCTACACCGACTCTAATTCTCATGAGTCTGCTTTGGTATTTAGCTTTACTCACCACACTTGCATGTACCTTAAAGGCTACATAGGTGGATGAGAAGGCAGATGCACACTCAGTTGCCAGTGTTTGAGGTACACCTAACTAAAATGAACATAGTCTAATATCCTCCTGAGACCTGTGTCCTCTTATGAGGACATCACATTTGGGTTTCCTGCACCTTATACTTCACTCTGGTAGTGAGACCACAATCCACTAATTCATGTAAAAACAAGATGGCAGCCATCTCTGCCCAGTCGGTCTGTAACATAAGCAACACTAGGTCTTATGGCACGTTTTGAATATGCCAATTTAATTGAATTGTAACCACACACTACATTCGGCATTCATCTTGTTGACGTTCAATAAAAGTTCAATACTCATTTAATTTAAGGTCAACTGAACTGAACTGTTTTTTTTTTATTTCTATTACAAGGGTTTGCAATTATGTCTACTTATGATATGATACAAGGTTTGTTTAAATGACAGGGTAAATACAGCCTGAGCAAATGACCCCCATTTTTTTCTCCTTAATTCCCCCCAATTCCCAGTAAGTTTCTAACCTGAGTATGCCTGGAATTTTGCAGCCCTAGTTGAGACTGACATGTGAAAAAGGTAAATGGGTTTGGGCACCAAATAATTCAGTCTAGTTTAAAAAGGTTTTGGCCAAGACTCAAGCACATTAGGTGACAAGAACTGGCACTGTAATGAGCTGCTGGCCTGCTTATGAGCAGCGAGGTGGACTCTGTAAACACACAGCAAATAGGCCAGTGTTGTTCATCCTGATAAAATGTCCTTGACCAACATACTGAACATGCACACTCACTGTATTAAATTAGCTACCTTGTTGGATGAAACTGGAGCACCTGCAAAACTGGAAATGCCAACGAGAGCGGGTAACTCTGCAAATTTCACATACAACAGGACAGCTTTGTTTCTGAATCTGAGTTCAGGGACTCATAAGAATATATAATGCTGTCTAAGTAATATTAGGGCTTTGTTCAAGGATGATAATTTTCATATTCTGTAACTTGGAAGACAAGACAGGAAAGAAATCTCTTTCATAGAACGTTGCCTCGAGAGTAAAATAAGAGAATACCATGACAGTTTCATCAACGTTTTCTAAAGCAAGCACAGACCTGAGAAATAAACACCACTCCAGAAACTTCCTCAGCACAAGGCTCAGAGTAACATCTGGGAGAGTGTGTGTTACGATGTTAGGCGTTAATGAGTCTGTAGTGCTTCACTCTTCAGAGTGTGCAGTTACACAACACATCCCAGAAGCAGCCAATCGTGTTCTATTTCCGCCAAACTGCAATTGCCCTTAAATCCACTCCAGTGCACTCACTCATTCAGACAAAATCATCACCAAAACGGAAATGAAATGATGCTGCACCTGCCACTGCAGGAGGAAAAAACAAAAACAACTACTAGCACATACTAAATATAGAGCTGTATCTCTTATGTGATGATTATCTGTCGAGGGTGGTCAATGGCTGGCGACATAACGCTTCAGGAAAACTCATTAAATAGAGTGAGTCATCATTGAGAGCTGAGCTGTGCTATCAGGTAGCATAGCCAGAGGGTAGTGGGGAAAGGTCCAGCCCTGTGCTCTACGCTACTGACTGAACCCACCGACACTAACAGCCCTCCTTGTTTTACACTGAAGACAGTGACTGGTCCAGATGCACAGAATATACTACTTCCACATAGTGTATCAAGCCAGGGAAGAAAATGAGTACCAGCTACGGGGGCAATGCTCATCAGTTTTAACTGTGTCTCTTTCCTAACCAAACAAGCATCACCTGAATTAGTCATGTCCTACAAAAAAGTAAATTAACTTTGGTTGAATGACATGGTTTCTATCTTGTTTGGGTTTTTTTTTTACCCTTTCAAATTTGAAGTTTTCTGCTTTTTTCTGTGGTGCAAATCACTGCCTCTTAGGCTCCTTCCTCAGGCAGCAGTGGCTAGAAGTAGATTTAGGGCTAAAAGCAGTTTCTTAAGCTCCTGTCATGAGTCCAGACATTAGAAAGTACATCAGCTGAGATCTGAAGCAAAGTAATAAGGAGGGACTGCACACTGAATTCTCTGGCAACATAACGGGTCATGATAAGGTCATGAGGTGGATAAGAGGCGGTGTCCTCTACAAAATATGCACAAGGGTTTTCACTGTTACACTAACAAGTAAAGTCAGTGTTTGGTGATGTGAATCCAAATCTGAGTTGGGATGTTATGTACCCCCTTTACATCTGGCATTAACATGCGTTTTTTGTGATCGGATTGCTCTTGGCCACATGAAAGCACAGGTGTAAATACACTTGAAATGCACTGAGGACGGATTGTTATCCAACCTGCCAAACCACTTCTGAAGATGGTCAGGGACGCTTTGTGACCACATCGAACACAAACTAAATGCAAATACGTCTCAAATCCACATGCAACAATTCCGTGGGTGGAAATACGTAAGCAAGGTGCACCAGCTGGACACAGGAAGAAGGAATAAGAAGACAACAAGAGCACAGCTACAGCAAAAGCGGCGGCTCAACACCGCTGTCTCCTCTGCTTTCGTCAGTATTCCGCTTGTCGAAGACGGTTTCTTCCCCTGCTTCGAAAAAACAAGGAGGAGTCCATACAATAACGCGACTTAACGGGTGGCTAACATCTTGTTGTTGTTGTTATTGCGGCGCAAAGGATATGACGTTGTAGTCTGCTGCTGGAAATGCTTGCAGAAGAAGAGGAGGAGGTGACATCAGCAGCAAGGAGCGTGATCGGACAGATCTGGATGTGGACACCAGAGACGCATGTCAATACCAGGTGTAATTGTATGTGGTCATTCAAGCACTATCTGATTGCAACCCTATCACAAAAAACACAAGTTAATGCCAGGTGTGAAGGGGGTATTTGGGAACCGGTTCCAGTTGAGAACCTGGTTCAAAATCCGCTCAAACACCTTTCTACCAAACATGGTCTTAAATTCCAGGAATGCTATGTATTTGACACTCAATGCATGACTGCCACTGCTTCCAACCAAGAAACACACCCTGTAAGAATAAAATTAGACCCATGCAGGCAGTAAATAAACACTAAATAAACTTCACAAAAAATTAAACACAACACTTGTTTTAGCTTCCATTTTGCACAGGTTTAAGTTAAAGACCTAAGACTTTTTAATGCACTCATTAGATATATTTCTTTTAAATTCTGGTCATACATTTGGTAAAATCCCTGTTAGTGAGCACTTCTCTTTTTCCAAGATAATCTATCCATCTGACAGGTGTGGCATATCAAGATGCTGGTCATTACTACACTGGTGTGCCTTGGGGTGTTCACAACAAAAGCCCACTCTAAAATGACCAGATTTATCAGATTTGTTTGTTTCACTATCTTAAGCTGTCTCCAGTGTTGTTTCTGTTAGTTTGGCAGTACATCCAACCAACCACACACTGCAAGTCTTTTACGATGACAAACTGCTGTGAGGTCAAGATCATAGTGGGGATGACGAGCATGCAGATGAGCTTCCCTGAGACAGTTTCAGAGAATTTGTGTAGAAATTCTTCAGTTGTGCAAACCAATTGTTGCATCAGCTGTTGGTGCAACAATGGCTAGTTGGTCTCTGACAATCTTGCGGGTGAAGAACCTGGATGTAGAGTTCCTGGGCTGGTGTGGAGCATGGATTTTAATAACTCTGTTACCAAATATTGAGTGCATAAAAAAAGTCTTAGATTGTGTAAAATAGAAATAACACATAATTTATTGTTCAGTGTATATAACCCTCCTCTGTACCAAGGATACAGAAGATAATAAAGAGGGAAGAAATTAGTTTTACTGCGCTGTCCTAAAGCGGTTACTGCTCTTTATCTCTGTAGACCAGAGGTGTTCAGAACCTGTTGATTCTGACTATCAGTTCCAGACATTTCTCATCAGTACAGAAACTGCATTAATTTTCCAGAGTCCACAGTTGACCTCAGCTGACCTGCACACAGGAGGGTAAAATGTCTGAGTGGTATTTTTCTGTCCACATTATGGAAAAATCAGAGATTCACTGCCTGCCAGTCAACCTGTCCATCACACAGTCAGGATAAGGCTGGCAAGACAGTGAAGGAGAGATTACGTTTCATGGAAGCATCCATGAATTATGTATGGCCGGGTGTGGGGCCCATACATCACTATTAACTAAATAATAGTGGGTGATTGAAGGGATAACAAAAGTGACAGTCTCTAATGGGTTAAAAAAAAAGTGGCCAAGACCGCACAATGCCCAGCTAGGTTTTAGTTACGTTGACTTCTGCAGGTTGGGGTTGTCTTTCCACTGAATAAAATTAAGAAACATTTCAAACAAGCATCAAGAAAGTCTTGCTCTAATGATTGTAACCAATAGCAACAACTGAGAGTTTTATTATCTGGGTACACGTTCCTCCTATAAATCTAGGAAGGCAGCCGAACTGTTTAAACATGGACAGGTGTTTGACCAAGTTTGTAGAGCTGGTTTATACCATCCTCTGGGTACTATAGAATGAGTTGGGAAGCCAATGTGATTAGTTAGACACAATTAAAGCAGATAAGAAGGTTGTCAAGCTCAATAGCCCTCATTTATCTCACTGACGTACAAACCAGTGCAGATCTGAGTGCAGAAATCATTCTACGATAGGGTTCATGTGGATCATGAAATGTTCTTTCGTAGAAATAATCGGGCGCTGATGGTTGGCTACTGAAAACAATCGTCATTTAAATATCCCGCCCCAATATATTCTCGATTTAGAGGCCTCGCCTCTATAATGCTACGACATGGAGTAGCATTATACAGCCTTTAGCTAACCCAGACCGAGGAGTGTGCAGCTGCTCTTGTTGAGTCTGCTTCCATTTCAGGCATAACAGCAGATAAATATGTTGTCGGGGCCGTACAACAGTAAAAAATGTAACTTCTTAGGCAACTAGTATTTAAATAAATACACTGTTGCGGGGTGTATTTATTTCTATTTCACTAAATGTGCTTTGGTTTGTCAGTGTTTTTTTTAAAAAAAAAAGTATCAGATAAATTAGAGTCAAACACCAGAGCCAGGCAACTCCAAGCTGCGATAGAGAGCACGCGGCAATGGGTACACATTTTCAAGTGATTAATGTACGACTGTAAATTGTTGGATGTCAGTCAGAATATGGCCTAATAACAGTTCTCCAACTCAGTGAGATTTACTATGCTGCACCGCAAGTCCACGCTGACTCAAACTTGCGTACACGAGTTGGGACCAGTCATGAGATTTGATCATGGCCTCCGCTTACGTCCACATTGATAAATGCCGTGCTTTCCTTGGAAATGACAACACGCCCAGTTTTGTGTCACACGTTTGTTCATAAATGAGGGCCACTGTGAGCACTGCTGACAGTTACAACAGCAGCTATAAAGCTTGCCAACCTTTAGTTACTCTATAAAACGCAGAACACATCAAGAGAGTTTGTTAGTATGCACGGGGCCAGAGCAGTCAAGACCTGTCAGAGTTTTAGCATACCAGACAAAGAATGACATTGAAGGGTCATTTCTCTATCCAAAAAATGCTGACTTACACTGACATGGGGCTTATGAAAAAAAAATCACAATCAAACTGAATACAAGGAGCTAAAAATCTAACTACATTTAAAAAGTAAAACAAGAAAATATCAAAATATTTGTGGAGGATTATGTACCGATTTTAAAAGCATGTAAGCCATGTAATCATACAGACTGAAGATTGTATTTGCTTTAAACTCAGAGCTGACAGTAACAGCATGGCACAGCACGGTCGGCCCTTGTTCCTCTCTCTATTTGGTGCTTGGCTGCACACACGATCCTTCCAGAAAACTCTTTTTCCTCCACTTCCTCGTCACTCAAAGAGATACTATTTTTGTATCAACACAGAAAAAGCTCGATTCACTGTTGGGACTTGAATTCACTAATAACTGCCGTCCCATGGCCTAATTTCTAAAGCTGAAGCTCAGAAAGGAATGGTGCTAACGTCTAGACCTGCTGGCACATTCAACTTTACCCAAAGAATGGCTGCTTATCGTCCAAATTAACTGTTGGGACATAAGAACAATAAAATCCCAAGGCTGATTTGTTTTTTAATACTGTACACTATGCCTTGTGTTACGCATGTTGATCTAAATGTTCAGAAGCAAAGTACAACAACACATTTTTTCTAATGACTCCCAATTTGTTTCAGGCTGTATCAGGGATTCAAATCTTAGTATGATTCTACATATAGATTTAACTGATGATGCAGCCCAAGCCAACTGTTCCAGTGGGCAGACTCTCCAGTTAGCATCAAAGATTTAGCAGCATTTGGCAGGTGGGTGGTGTCAATACATCACCCTCTAAATCAGACGGAATTCAATTCATAAAAATTCATGTAAAGCTATCATATGTATTTATTTTTTATGAGAATAGATACTGTTTTAAGATTTTGGACATCATAATATCATAAGTGTCGTCTTTTCCTGGTCATTATATCCACAAGACTGATAATTATTTACCAAAAATCTCACCCTATAAATATGTTGTGAAAGCACCAATAGTCAATCCTACAATATTATCGTAATATCGATATCAAGGTATTTGATTTTCTTATTATTCTCGCACTGTATTGTGTACTTGATAGTATTCTTAAGCAGCAGATGTGCTTTGTAAAGGAACACTTGCTCAAAGGCACTTTAAAACATTCAAACCCTGATGGGATTTAAACCCAGCAACGCAAAAAACATTCGACAACTTCCTGTGCAGCCTTGCGCATCTTTTTCCCTCTGGCATTTTTAATCCAATTACTTACAGGTCTGTTCGCAGATGACATACATAGCTAAAAATATCCAGAATTGTGTTTCTTTCACATTATATTGTGTCACAGCTATACAGATAATGTAACGTAATACATAACTGTATTTTAGCAGGTTTTGTTTTTTTCCTTTTTACCGATCATGCTGTGGCAAAATAGGCTCCCTTATGCCTGCAAATCTTTAAATAGCAGTACAGCATCATTCAGGGAACACTGCATGTCCAGAGTTTCCTGGGGGCACATAGGAGACTGAGAGGTGGCTGTGGGAGAGCAGAGCACTGAAAGACTTAACAGGGACAGGTGATCTGAAGCGTTATGTCTCACTGCCACAGCCAGAGTGTCAGTACTAATGATATCAATGCATTGGAGACAGTAAGGCTCCAGAAAAAGAAACCAACTTCCAATTGTCGTCAACCCGAACCTGATATTGCGCACCCATAAGACAGCAGAAGAGCTGACTTAGCAGTCCCAGGCCAATTTTGACAAACTGCACAGCGGTAGTTCATCATGGAGCCGTGTCACTGCCATAAACTGTGAGACTGTTGGCAGACCTCAACTCATTTCCCTTGTAATGTTCATGACCTCGACTGAGGCATCTCCATTGCCATTGAATACGCTTGTTATTTTAGCCGGGCGTCCTCTGCTGCAAGCGGAGTTTGCCAAACTATTATTCTGGCTACCATCAGGATGGAATGCTGAGCAAGGTCAGATGTCCTCTGACGAAGCATCTAGCCTGCCCTGGACAAACTAAGGGCACGTGTGATGTGTTCAGGAAGTATGAGATTTGACAGCAGTTTTTTGAGATGGTTTGTAGAAGAACTGAAGCAGAAGTGGGTGTACGGTTATCAGATCAGAATAGTCTTGTTTACCACAGACTGCTACCTCTTTTAACTCTGACTAATGCTTCGGTGCCAGCGAGGGTCTGTAACACAGTTGTCGGTATCAGATATAACATCGAGTGTTTGTTGCTGGAAATATAACTTGGGTTACACCCAGCTCTGCTTTGTCTAACACTGGTTTAGACTGATTTCAATCTCAATGACTCACAAAGCCTGTCATAGTCTGTAAGCAACATACATTTTACAATTTCTAACTGAAAACTGTCAATAGCTTTAAACTTTGGCTCCCAACCTGGGGTCCAAAACCCCCTAAAGGTCACTAAAGATTCCCAGGGGGACACAAGGCCTTCTTGATTTAAAGGGGCGTAAGAAATTTTTTTTTTTTTTTTAATATACAGGAGGCCTGTTTCTCAGAATTCGATTCATTGCTTTGAAGAAAACTAAATGAAATGGATTTAGACTTCTTACAAAATCTCACAGGATATGGGCACGGTGAAGACCTGAACACAAACTATATTCACAGAACCTTCACTCTCTGCTAAACAGCCTCATCCTGCAAAAACATTTAATACAGAGAATCGTTAATAAGTCCCTACAAATATGCGGAAAACTCATCTCAGATGCAATATTCAGAGAAATGAACTGCTTTTATTTCTCTGAATACTGCGTCAGAGAAGTTAACTGCCTTAAATGAATCTAAAACGCCAGTTAGCTTACGCGAGCTGCAATTGTTGCGTTGACTGTTTGGATATAGTTTAGCAATTGTTCTGCACTGTTATTGTTATGTCCATCCATTCATTTTCGTAACCACTTATCCTCAGGAGGGTCGCGGGGGGGTGGAGCCTATCCCAGCTGACATTGGGCGAGAGGCAGGGTACACCCTGGACAGGTCACCAGACT
>JAPZEB010000021.1:15744558-15759865 GCA_029783705.1 Chaetodon striatus | reverse complement strand
ACAGGCAGTGGTGGTTGTAATATCGAGTGTTGCTTTAATTATGACAGTAGATGACACTCGATCATAAAGACAGTGATCGACAGTAAGAAAAGGCTACATTACAGGTGAGGCAGACTCTGCAGTCGTGTTAGCATCAGATCAGAGAGAGACCACTGTGCACCCTGCAGCTTCAGCATCAGGTGAGGGAGATCATAGAGTTCTTTTTTCCTTCTTTTTTTTCTTGTCATGTTGACAGGTGGGGGTAGAGCCAGTTTAGACTGTGGGACCACCTAATGGGGGCTGAGGTGGTATACTTTGAGGGCCAGGTTATAAACCCTATATACTACTGATAAATGCTAAATATGGGGACCATATAAAGTGTTACTTAGATTACTGTTTTTAGACACTGAAGTCTTTAAATTTATTCCTGCTTTAAGCAAAATACAGATTGATGCAACAGCATCTAACTCTTCGTAATCTGTCAGCAGTTAGTGGACATTCTTTTTGTACAGTTTATCATGACTGAACACCTGTTAAAGTGTACACTTGTTTTTATTTACCAGCACATTCTCAGCTTAGCGGCATCAAATCTTTTCTGTAAACTGCAAGGACAAATGCAATGTTTAAACACCAGCTTTGTTCCTCAAAGCATCCAAAATAAATCTAAGTTGACTGGAGTCCTGCCCAAATATAAATATAACTTTGAAAACCCTGATTCTGTCTGTTTTTTCTGTCTAATTAGTTGATCGGAGGAGGACTACAGCTCATCATGAGGAACACAAATCAAAGAGTTTTAGTGGCTTATGATGTATCTTGGATGCTTTGCTTTTCTTTTCTTTTTTTTTTTTGAAGATTGCAGTGAAAACAAAGCATTGAAGCAGAGGCAAAAGCAAATAATCATTGATCATCATCAGAGTAAGACAGTCAAGCATCAGATTGAAGGACACTCCTCTCTACTTTATTATTTATTATTCCAAAGAGCTTTTAGTTGAAAATCCACTTTTCTGTTCCAATGCTTTCCAAACGTGCCATTTTGTGTCCCCAGCCGAACCGTACAGATAAGCAGCACACTCGCTCCAGTGTTATTACCTGAATGGACTAACAAATGAGTGTGAGGTTGGAAGAGAGAAACGAGGACAGGCACATATGATTTTTCTCTTTTGTTCTTTTTGATGATACATTAGGTCAAAAGAAATTCTAGTTGTTAGCGAGGTTTGGAACAAAGTTAGAAGATCAATAACGTCCCCTCCCTGCGTGTAGCCTTGTGTGTAGTGTTGATAGCTCGTTTTGCTTGGCCAAGAAGGAAATTGGCAAGAGCGCGCCTTCCTTTTTTCTCCTGAGAATAAGGAACGCGAGGCACAAAAAGACAGTGATTAAACACAAGGCCAAACTCTCAGACTGAAGCATGCGGTAAGTCTAACAATGGGGAGCAATGAATGTGTTAGCAGCGGGGATTAGACAGTGAAGATAGAACAAGGATGGAAGAGAAAGAGTCATGTGAGGAGAAGATAAGACCTCATAAATCAGGATTTAAACATTGTTATTGGCATAAAACCACATATGGCCCCACCAATAAATATAAGTAAACATTTCACGTTTAACTGTGCAGCAACTCCCAGCCAAAGGCAACAAGGCATAAGCTAAAAAACACACAAAAAGAGACACAACAAGCCAGAGCTCTGGCCTGTGAAGCCAGACCGAGAGCAAGACAGATGGACATGGACAGAGACAGAATGCCAAAAGAATGAAGGAGGCCCACAGAGGAAAGAGAAATAGATGAACAGGGAAGCAAAAAGAAAAGAGATCGATGCTTTATCAGTGTTCCCAGACCCTACAATCCCTTTTGGCTCAACATCAAGATAATTGCAGTTGCTGCTGTTTTTTTTTTTTTTTCCAAGCGCTGTAACAATTGATTTTACAGTTCAATTAATTAATATATTTCCTTGTTGTAATTGCAGACTCATTCACACACACCCTCTGGTTATCTTTACACAGAGAGGTTTTGCTTTTGTGCTGAGAGGAAGATATAGAAAGGATGGGGCGAGGACAAGAGTGAAAGTACAGAGGGAGATGGAGGAAGTGTTATTTCACAGCACTGGCTGTGACTAATTAATCGTTAATGGCAGCATTCCATTTTGGGCATAGCAGTTCCAGTGTCCGGGTATTGTGCATGCTGCTCTCTCTGATGGCTCACTGGTACACCTAAATGGAACAGAGCCGTCATTAGTGGTTTTAGTTACGTGTGTGCTTTTGCTGCTATGACGAGTCAAAATGTTGTGAAAAAGGTTTAAAAAAAAATAAATAAATAAATCATTATGGGTTAGCTCAATGTTCATTACAGGTGAAGAGTTGGCTCCCAGATGAAAGTTTAGAGTATGATGGACTCATCCACCTTCCCTCCCACCCTCCCTATTGGGAATATAGTGCTCCTTACATTATGTTGTTACCAGTGGTGTTTCAAACTGATGCTGTCCGGTGGCGTTATAAACTTCGTCCAACATACCACCACGAAAAGTGCCTTTTTGTGATGGTGTCTGACACTGAAATCACTGACCACGCAGCAGTATTTGATGACTTGGGAATGAGAATGGATTGATCTACAGGATATACCCACCTGTCAACTATCAGCCAAGAAGCTATTGGAATATATGGGAGTGTATACCCACTTCCTCCTCGGTAACCTCTCCATCTACCTGGCGGTACACCCAGTTCATCAACTACCACTACACAGCTGAGTATGGTATTGCCTTAAATACAACAGCACTCAAAGTGTTGCAGAGTATTGAACTACATGTATTTAAACAAGTAGTTTAACAACATTTTGCCACAGCTTGCTTGTAGGTCATCTACATTCATATTTGCATAATGATTCAAATAGTAAAATGACTTTCTTTTGCCTTTTCTGTGTAGTTAACTACTGAGGCTATAAACAGTTATGGGCAAAAAAAGGAAAGGATCTTTTTTTAAATTATTTTACCATTGCGTCTCTGCTGTAATGTTAATTGAACCCCCTTTTACCACAATTAATCGAGGTATTAATTATGCTATTCATTCTGAAATGTTCAGAGAAGTTGTTATATGCTATTTTAGAAGTTACCCGTCTAACTGAGTAATCCTACTTGGTGCAATCCATCCGCCTGGAGTTTCTGAAGGCAGGTACCTGACTGATAGATGTTGTATACAAAACCAAAGGTGACATTTCTTGTATTTTCCCATATATATGTATTATATGGTTTATGACATGTAAATAAGTAAGTACTTTCTGCAATAAACTCAACTGAGTGGCATTTTATGCTGACATGGGACCTATATATGAACTATATTTTTCCCAAGGATAGCTTTGCTTTTCAGCTTCTTCCAGTGTGAGGTAATTGGTAGCTTGCAAAGCTATGCCTTCAAAATATCCTCCCCAACAGTACTCTTGGTTGGATCTGGGATAGCTTGTAAAACATCTCAACTGACTGTCTTTCAACTGTTTAGCTGTGGTTCTTGAAGTTGTTCCCTTTAGGATTCTTGGAACCTTGGTGCTATCTAGTGAAGCAGGCTTTGTTTCTAAGTGGAACCACTGTAATCAAGGATGCATCATCAAAGAAGGGCTTTGCATAATGTATAAAGGAAGTGAAGTGAACTGACACCCTGGATAGGTTGCCAGACTATCACAGGGCTAACCCAATGAGACAGAGAGACAACCATTCACACTCACATTCACACCTACGGGCAATTTAGAGTCAAAAATGTCAAAGAGTCACCAGTTAACCTAACCTGCATGTCTTTGGATTGTGGGAGGAAGCTGGAGTACCTGCAGAAAACCCACTGCTGTTACCCCGCAATGCTGTTATAAAAGTGCAACATGGACATGGCAACTTTTTCTGACACATGGAAAGCATCTCTGTGTGGTGGGAAAACTGAAGGCAGCCACATTCCCTTAATAGCACCAGAACTGTACCCATGTGACCATTACAATAGCAAAGAATAACATTCCATCATACTACAGGCTTTTGTTGATGGAAAGAGTCTGTTTTGAGGTGTGTGTGTCAGCTGTCTGGGGAGTGGGCATGATGCATGACTGCTGAAACAGTCACAATTGTGGGGGATGGTGAACAATGGACAGTCTCTTAGCCATCACACTGTCAATATCTCTGGACTTGACAAAGGACACTCTGTACTTATTGCAAACTTGGATGACCAAGTCTTTTTCTGATACAGGCAGACTGACCGTGCAGCAACAGAGACACTAGCAGATTAAGCTGTTACTGGGTAATTGTGGAGACGACCTTTGGGAGACAAAAAGGTAGATGGAGGTGACTCCTAAAGAAAAATGACTGTCAACTGGACCTTACAAAGGAGTTGTTTGTGGCCTGTTTTATCTTGCACTATTTTTGAGGAGCATGGGGATCAGTACTTTGAGGAATGATGCATGTGGACGTTGAGCCTCCTGTTGGCATGTACAAGAATGTTAACAGCAGGAGAAAGCTGACTGATGGACTGAGCAGAACTGAACTAAAAACAGTTTTCTTTTAATAATTCGAGTGTTTGTATTGTACTGAAACATTTCTGCTTTGCATATCTTTTTTTTTTCTTTTACTGCATATGCGTCCACTCTATGTGGCATATATTTAGGTATTGTGCACTTTGTAACACAGTTGACAGATCAGCGGCAATTTGGCATTTCACTGTACACAATGTTGTAACAAAGTTCCTCCATTTCCTGAAACTCAGGAGGTGACCAAAATATCACCAAGCATTGGTTTTCATCACATAACACTGCATTTTATTCATTAAGTCACTACTGCAGCATATGACAGACTTTTCATCCATAATGCTAATACACATAACATGCCTGTTTAGAGTTACCTTTCTGGAGTACCAAATGCTTCCCCTTGTGACAAAATAGAGGAAAACAGCTTGACCCTAAACCCATGATAATGCAAAATAATTTGATAATAAATAATCAGATCTGATGTTTTCAAATAAAACTTGTTGCAACCGACAAAGCAATGCGACCATACCTTTATAGGTGTCACTCTAGGATAAGTGGAGGGGCTTAACGGCTGCTCTGTGCACACATGAAGATAACATGACAGCACAGAGGACAAAACAAGCAGTTTTAAATGCTATAAATGTTAACTCTCCACTACACCTTTGAGCATAACTCACAGGAACAAAACAATGAAAATCCGACCTAGGTTGTAAAAAACTGGAGTTTTCCATTAAAACAGACTTTTTTTACGGCGCATTCGAGAGCTTTCATTCCAGCCACAGACCCGTGATCACTCATGGGTGATGTTACCACCCAGGCCTTTGTAATAACTACTGAACACTGATGTGTTCAACTTTATAGCCAATAAGCAGTGGGACTCCCATATCCCTCATGTGAACTGAGCACCTCCACTCTTTTTCCTGCTCGTCTCCCTTGTGTTTATCACCTCCCCCGCATTCATCTTCCCATCCCTCTCAAGGCCTTTCCCTCCACCCACTCCTCTCTACACACCTCCACGCTTTCTCTCTCTCCCTCTGTAGCTGCTCAGGATGGACATTAAAGTAAGATCCTCAGTTAGCGACAACCCACCTCCTCTCCCACACACACACACCTTCGTCAGAGCCCACGCAGACATGGAGCACGACTTCCTTTCAAGTCTTCTTTTAAGTCACCAGAGTGCATTAATATGAATATATGTCTCATTATTCCACACTCAAAGTGCACATTCAAAGTCATCAGCCTGCCACTCAAAGGGGAACATCATAAAGTGGTGCTTTATATAGAACAAAGACAATTATCTGAAGTATGTAGGAACACATTGTGGAGACAAGAAAAGGATGAACAAACAAATGTATAGGGTGAGGGAAGAGGGCAGGAGTTGAGCCTTTAAATCTTTTTTGTTTTCCCGTAAGAGGCAAAATCTGTGTGACTACCTTTCACTTATTCCAAACGCAAGTCAGCTTGTATAAAGAATGTTCTCGCTTCAAGTGTTATTTTCTTGATAGCAATGGACTGAAGTGCCTTTTTCTTCTTTATTGTTGCGAGCCTCCAGTGCCTGTGTCTAGAAAACAAGCTCAGCAGTATTGGAAACAAATGGAATTATCTCACTCTACTGGCAGAGACCTTCTTTTGCTTTTATAAACATCAAATTTCAATAGTGAGATGAGAATAAAATTCAATTACTTATTTAAGTGGGTGTTTCAGCAGAGTAGGTTACAATCTTAATCTCTATTTACTCTCTTTGGATCCTCCTCATTCCTTTCAGTATACACACGTATATACATGTATGAAGCAATTATGTTGTAGTGTGTATGTTATTATGGTACAGTAGGCCCCTCCAGGATTTGTTTTTTAGGATTGGTGCAGGCTAAACTGACTGATTTCACGTTAGGTTTTTTAAGAAAAAAAAAAATGTAATTCATGTTGCAATGTTTTTTGCTTGTTTGTTTGTTGGCAATAAAATTACGGGAGCAAGTTAGTTTTGTTTTGTATAATTTAAATAAAATCAAAGGCAATTTGTTCCAGTGAGAATAAAACCACACTGTTTAACCTAACTCACCTCAGGCAACAGCCTTCATCATGGTGATTTGTCTTGTCTGTTGTCAACATATGATAATCCATTTCTGTGTCCGTTTTTGAGATTGAAAAGGGTCCGTTGATCCATCATTTTCTTTGTGTTCTGCCACACATTGCACATAGCGCAAAACAGCAGGGTACACCCTGGACAGGTCACCAGACTATCACAGGGCTGACACATAGAGACAGACAACCATTCACACTCACATTCACACCTACAGCAAATTTAGAGTCAGCAATTAAGCTAACCTGCATGTCTTTGGGCTGTGGGAGGAAGCTGGAGTACCCGGAGAAAACCAACGCTGACATAGGGAGAACATGAACCAGGAACCCTCTTGCTGTGAGACAACAGAGCTAACCACTACACCACCACCATGCCGCCCTGTTATTGTCATGTATTCAATATAATATGTTATATACACTGACAACCGCTTAGCCAGGATGGCTCCCTTAAGGAAAAAGTTTAGGAACCACTGCACTAAAATGTGGCTTTTTTGTGGCTATTTCAGAAAGAAATATCAATGTAAGAACCCAAACTCTCTGGTGGATAGCAGGAAAAGGAGGACAAAATATGCATGAAGGCATGTGGTGTTTTCATTCATTAGAAGTTCAATTATCATGATACTTTACATCATATAAAGGAGCAGTGTTGGTCTAGATCTCGATCACTTTAATGTACATTACATTACATTATTTGTCCGCAGTGTATTTTTACTCAAATGCAGAACACAAATATTCAGTCAGTGTTTGTAACTTATGAAAAACTGTTAAAAACTTACAGTGAGGTAAGCTAAAGCACCCAACTACTGATACCGTCAGCGTAACGTTACGTTAATGAAGGAGGACATGACAGCCCGGTTGGTTGTAATTTGCCCTATTATGGTCATTACAGCCTGAGGTTGTCACTGTTAAATGTTGTTGCCCCTGTTTTTAATTACCACTAAGTTAAGCAAGTCGCCGGTAAGAGTTTGTGTTTTAACAACGTGTGTTACCTGTCGTGACTCTGACAGTCTTTGCTAGCGAACAAGCTAACCTGACAGGCGACTCATGGCGGTAAGCGTTAGCCCTCTGTTACACATACCATGGAGATTTTATCAGGGTGGAGAACCCATGTCATGGTCGTTAGAAACAACGAGAAAGTTTTCACACAGACAGCACACACTGCTGACTAATGTTAACAGCCGAAGGATGACTTTCTGTTAGCCTGACAGGGGAGTAACGCTCGAGAGGCTAACAAGTGTTTAGCTAGCTAACGTCACCTGTCTACCAGCCTCCCGACAGCCAAGCAGAAAAACTTACTGTTGGTCATCTTCCGAGAGCACAGGGGCTTGTTCAGTAGTGTCTCCCGGTACTTCGTCGGGCAGCGATTTGACGTTTGTCCCGGTGTTCTTGTTTTTCAGGATGCCTTTTATCGGCCGGGGAGCTGCCATTCCCACACGCTGACTGTCAGACCCGGCTGCCTCAACTATTTCTCTTCAACTGATTTTCCGATCCTGTGATTTCTGCGACTCAGTAACCAACGGCTGGTTCGGTTTTAATCATGCTCCCCGTCATAACTCAGTGGTCTGCCATAAAGTCGGGACAAACCCATGCAGGATCCTATGTGCACTGGCTGTTCAGCATGTCTACTATCCGTTTGTTGTTCCCTGGACTGGTGGGGCGACAGCACTACTAGCGGGTCGGCTAGGCTAGCAGTATCGCGAGACTTTGAAACGAGATTTCACGCTGTCTTATAAATGCTGTCTTTGTGTGCTCGGAAATTTCAATGTCGTGAAGGCGTCTTTATGCAAGTTTTCATAAACAATGCAGACTGCAACAGCTGTAGTATTTTTACGAGTATGTTGTATTTTCATTTATTTTAGAAAGTAATGTGAAACTCTGCTGAATAGCAAGAGAAGAGGACAAAATATGCATGAAGGCACGTTTTCTTTCATTGTAAATTCAATCAAATTCACATTTTTGTTGACAGTTATTTTATTGACACAAACAAATTAAATATTTGGGTCTAAATAATATATAAAATATATCTGAAAAGTCATATTGAGATACACCCATTAATAAAAACGTTAAAAGGTAATACAACTAACCACACAGAGTCCCATCATTCAGTAGAGGCCTGCTGGTGCTCCAGCACTGCCATGCATCTAACATGACTATCCATCCATTTTCATAACCACTTATCCATTGGGCTGAGAGGCGGGGTACACTTTGGACAGGTCGCCAACAACCAATCACACTCATGTTCACGCCTATGCTGATTTAGAGTCACCAAATAACCTGCATGTCTTTGGACTGTGGGAGGAAACCGGAGTACCTGGAGAAAGCCCACGCTGACACGAGGAAAACATGCAAACTCCGCACAGAAGGGCTCCCATACCCAGGATCGAACCAGAAACTCTCTTGCTGAGGCGACAGTGCTAACCACTAAACCACCGTACCGCC
This sequence comes from Chaetodon striatus, assembly GCA_029783705.1. Lineage (NCBI taxonomy): Eukaryota > Metazoa > Chordata > Actinopteri > Chaetodontiformes > Chaetodontidae > Chaetodon > Chaetodon striatus. The sequence goes on along the minus strand of JAPZEB010000021.1, from coordinate 15,750,888 downwards.
ATTGACATGACTGAGATTCTTTTATTAGTGTCTACAAAGAGTGAGCTCAGTTCAGTGGAGTCATGTCCATATTGTGTCCATACTTCTCACGGATATCTTGTGTATAGGGGCACATGAGTGTCAGCAGTGTGTAGGGTTTAGTGGCATCTAGCAGTGAAGATTGCAGATTGCAACCGGCTGAAACTTATCCGTTTTGTGAAGTATGAACTTTGGTTAGAATTTCATTAGTGTTCATCTATTGTTTAAGAGATTTTCACTGGGAGCAGAATTAACTGCAGAGGTTACTCCCTCTCCAAAAGAAACAGATCAGGTTAAAAAAAAACACTGAATAAAGCAGTTTCACATAAAAAAATTTTAAAAATCTGTGTTTTTCCAACGCTGCCCATCACAGAGGGGCTGCAAACTGCAGTGGTTGACGCAAGAACGTGAATGTCCCTATCTAGAGCCAGTGTTTGGTTTGTCGGTTGTGGGCTACTGTAGAAACCAGTGCAACACGGCAGACTCTGTGGACGAGGACCTGCTTCCAGTGCAGATATAAACTGCTTATTCTAAGGTGACAAAAACACAACAATTACTCTTTTCAGGTGATTATACATTAAAGAAAAAAAACTTAATATTTTAATTTATTCAATTTCTGCCAAAATAGCCCCCTGAATCCTACACACTGGACCTTTATATACGAAACACTCAACCTCTGTAAGCAGAAATGGCTGTTAGCTCTTTAATAAAAAGAAATAAACAAAATTGATACCCGCTTCTTTAACATTTAAAAACACATTTCTTTTCTTTCCTAGACTATCTGTGTGTGCACAACCTATCAACACGTTAGATTTGTTCACTTCTGCCTGTTACCATCAAATACCACTTCCTTTTTGTCCTCACTGATATCGCAGTGGTGCATTTTGAAATGATTCCTTCCATTCCCTTCAAAAAACTTGCTATAATATGCTAAATATATCCAAATTGAACAAATATATCCAAATAAGAAACAATATTCTCTCAAACTTTGTCACTTTAATGAACAAAGATACAACAGATTATAAATAATTCATGTCAACAATAGCACAGTACAAATTATCATCTTTTATTTTATGCTCTTTACCCTTGTAAACGTCATATCTGTACAGCCTCCCACCATGTAATAACATGTTGTTGGGTCATTTATCTAATTATTTTTCCCTCAATACATGAAGTCACCATAAAGTGAGTGACAGACAGATGAGTCATGAGACAGAGGGAGAGAAAGAAAGAAATGAAAGCTCTTTGTAAAAATATTCAGTATTTGCATCTATCCACGATGCCTGTGTCTCTTTTTGTTAAAAGCAATAAAAGGCAGAGATTTGACTAAGCACATAAAGACAGGGAGGTTTAATTTCAGTTAGCCTGAGATACACTCCTCAGTTGTCACTCTGAAGGATCCTTCGTCGTCAAGCAGCCAATAGGAGTTCCACGAGCAGTTGGGCTGACATTTGGGTGAGAGTATCAGGTCATGGTGTGGACATGCTTCCTGATCAAGGTCCGTGCTATGCTCAGCTGCTTCAGCCAAGGCACCTCAGTGAAGGTACTGCAAAAGGAAAAAAAAATGCAACACACAGTAAATTAAAGCTGACATGTTTAGCATTTGATTACTATAATTAATTATCAATCATCAGTCAGTCACTTGTGGAATATAACTACAGTAAACAACAAAACAGGCAATTTATAGTCTCTACTTTACATCTTATTACAAAAGCCCCTTCAGCAATTATAACAGTGTCCTGATTTTAAAATATATGTGGCACCTTTAACTTAATTTTGTCGAAATATTTTTAAGTTTTCAGTAAAAACATATGTACAAAACTTAAATTAATAACTAGTAACAGACAGAATTACAGACAAAACATTGTGAGATGTAAATAATTTGACTAAAAGTAAAACATTTTGCCACAATATATAATATATCACAAAAACAGAGACCTGGCCATAGTCAAGCAGTATATGGCGTTTTCTCTTGCTGTTCGGCCGCCATGCTGAGAGGAGGACTTCAGAGACGCAGTGACAGTATGGCAAGATTTTGGTGATGCGCCAATAAACACCTGCCGTGGAATGCCTTCTCTGATTGGTGGGAGTATAAACTTGCCCCTGAATAAGCTGCTGTCATCCTTTCTGATTTCATTCAATAGGCCATCTCCTGTATTTTCTCCATCATGCGTCTCTTCACAGTCAGCAGGCTTCACTGCCTGCAGGCTGGGGAGGTGAGACAGGAAGTTGTTGGTGGGAGGTAAGGGCTGCACAGCTTTAGACATGATCCTTGTGCTTGGTTTGGTCACAGCTCTCCTTGATTTAGAAGACATGTTTGGCTGGTTGAAGCCATCCACCAGCAGCGTATCCTCCACCCTGGCTTTGAAGACAGCACTGATGCACTGGCATCGATTGAAGGCTGCCCTTTTCTGCCCTAAACTCACCCAGCGTTTTATCTGAAGGTAGATACGCATGGGCAGGGACATATTTGGCAGGGATACCACTGAGCACAGCTTGTTGGCTAAGTAGCGCACACAATCCCTGTGACCACACTGAATAGCAACTTTCAAAGGGTCACGACCTCCGGGGTCCCGACAGGCCAAGGTCAAAAGGTTGTTTGTGAAGAATAGTTTGAGGATGAGGAGCTGGCCGTTCTCTGCAGCAATGTGGATGGGACACTTTCTGGTGTCTTGGTGGGCAGTTTGGTGGCACCACTGGCGGTACGGATGGACTCCCACTGGTTCCTCAGCACGTGCCCCCTTCTCCAGCAGCCAGCTTGCCAGATCCAGGTGGCCTGAAGAGGCAGCGATATAGAGCGCAACCTGCAGCTGAAATCTGGAGAAGCAGCACAGGAGTGATTCATTTTTTGTGTTTGAGATTGCACTCTGGCTCATTATTGATAAGCTGTCACACTTTGATGTAAGAAACTTCTGACCTCATTACTGGCTTCTTCTGTGATAGGTGGCTCTGGACTGTCAATCTGTGGCCCAGGAGGCAGCCCTGGAGGAACTTCACCCACCCATCCCATGTATCCAAACGGAGAGTAGTGCCTTTATTTAAAAGAAAAAAAATGTTTGGATTGCAAAATAATTCATATTAATTTGATTCTTATTCAGTTTTAACGTCAATATCTTATGTAAATGGCCAAGGAGAGGACCGAAAACTAATGTAATGTGCAACACTGCAACTTGTTTCTTTGTTCATATGAAAGTTAGGATGTGTTAGTGGGCCATACCCACTTCAATGGCGTAGTCTTGCAGCTGGTTGCAGTCGTAGAGCTGCACACCTGCAGCTGTGCTCAGTCTGAAGGCGCTGACAGGCAGGCCGCTTTGCATGGACACCACAGTTTTCAGTCTAGCAACGCACATATGCAGAAGAGCCTCACTTCCCATGATTGGTAAGGTTTCTCCTGTCACAGCATTAAACACGTGCATCACGGGCCTTTGTTCACTCTGAAAAATAATAAGAATGGCCTTGCAGTTAGGTTAATAGGACAAAAGAGTGACAGTAGTCATAAGATAAAACCCTGTTTATCTAAAGTAATATATTAAACTTAAAGTCAGTGGTACATGAGTCAGTTTCACTTGCATACATTTTCACTTTGTAGCTCATTAAACTGTTATTACCCATTTGTTTAATTTGGGACTATTTTCTGTATTGCAAAAGTGCACAAGCAAAGATTAAAGAGGAGTTTGCTGCCACTCTGTGGTTGACATTAGGTATATCACATAAAATTAACAGCCACCTAATATTATTTGATTGTACTGTAGGTATTGTAGGCACATAATGCTTAATGTTTTATTGTCTGTTTGTGTTTTTTACGTTTAATGTCATTCTTGCTTGATGCTTTTGTATTTAATCTGCATTTTGTACTGCAATTAAATATCTGTCATTATGATCAGCCTGTCATGTATGGTTGTAAATCTAGTCAGATAAATCGACTATCCACCTATCTATCTATCTATCTATCTATCTATCTATCTATCTATCTATCTATCTATCTACCATCCTATCCTAGCCTACCATGCTTCTTGCAAAAGTTCTGTGCATGATTTACCCCTTTTATGTAAAGGATTTTGACTGAATATACACATATAGATACACATGAGTACCAGAGAAGAACCATTAAAGGGGCAAAAGATGGAGACTGTCAAAGCAAAGCAACCTAGGTTAAGATTTTCAAAAGTCTGGAGAGTGAAATGAGACCAAAACACTAAAAGATCAATAGAAAACAACTATTTTTATGAGAGGATGTTAAATGGTGACAAAGGGAGACACACACATGCTTACTACTGTCAGCTTTTACACAAGGTTGCCTGGTGATGAACCTGGTATGTGTCCTATTACTATAGAAGTGACTAATAGGGACAAACTAAAGATCTCAGACAGCCATAAACTCATTTCCCTCCAAGCTGCCGCTCACATGGGAACATCATGAAATTCACTCACTGTGAGAAGGATGTCTTTGATGAGAGGTAATCCCAAGTAATGAATATGTGTGCAGTGAGATACTAATTTTAGCAGCTCTAAAGTGAAAAGATGAAGAATATACTGAAGTGAACTGACAGTGATAGTACGGTGTGAGAGGGGACTGTGCCTCAACATATAAGTCCAGCATAAGAACAGAAAAAAATGAAGCAAGTTTGAGGCAACATTGCACTTTTGTAAAATATTTTAACTGATTGGAACATTTTCCCATCACAGAAGTCTTGTTAATGTGCAAATAAAATATATGAATTGCCAATACTACACTGCAATAATCTGTTCTGAATCTCTAGACTTTCATGCTTTATTACCTTTATCAGGCATCGGATGGCGCTGCCACTTGTGATGCCCACGTCACACAGAGCCCAGCTGTCCTGCAGCACTGCACCGCCATAGCTCAGCTCCAGGTACTGCTGCTGTTTGTCATCTGAGAGTTGCACCAGAAAGTTATCCTACAGAAAGGGACGGAGTGGGAGTGTTTGGAGCCGTGACAAAGTACTGACCAAGAAACACTTTAGCAATGCATAATATTTCACCATTACAATCAACAACATGTGATAAAGCCAGGGTTAAATCAGTCAGACTCTCTTTTCACTCCAGTAAGATGTCCAAATCATTAGGCACATTTTCAAAATGCAGTCAAAACTTGTCAGGAAATTAAGGTTAATTAACAGTGATGGCAGCGGGCCACTACTGCAGCTTGTTTTTACCTTCACCATCTGCTTCGTGGCCCCCACAGTCTGATCTGGAGGAACATCCAAAGGCTCGCAGGAGCCTGCAAAGCAGATGAAGACTCTCATAGTCAGGACATCTGTCCTCCGGCTGTGCAGCTCCTCTGTAGTGCTCTGGTTGGACAGAGGAGTGTGTGTGGTGCAGTTTGTCTGAGGCAAAGTTTTTGTAGGGAGGGGGGCAGGGGTTGAGTGGGTAGGATTTGGGATGGCATGCTAGTCTGCAAATTTTGATTTGGCTAGTCAACAAAAGACAACTCTATATAACAACGATTCTCAAAGATCAATCTGAGGTGTAAACTTAAACATCTCATTTAATAAGCTCTTTAAACATGTTATTACACATTTTATATCTAAAGTTACAATACAGTAAGTGTGAACTGTTTTACGTGTGTCCCCAGTTGGAAACGGCCCCAACACAGTCTGACGTCAGTTCTCACTCTGCCTTTTACTGAGAAACAAAAGGACTTGTTTTACACGCTTTGTTGGAGGAGCGTTACAGTAACTTGAAATGTTCTGAAGTTTTACAGGGGACTGCTATTATGCATGTGACCTTTTAAAGTCTGAAGCTGTCCACACTGTTTTTGTGTTCAATCTTGGCTTGAAGCAAACAGTGACTCCGTTTCTCATGTTCAGGACCTGCAAGTTTAATGATGTCTGTATTGTTTCCACGCAGAAATCAGAACACACACAAAATCTAGGTAATAGAAATGTATAAGAATATTGTATAATCAATGAATGGAAATAAAAGAAAGGAATACCACGCACAGGTTGCTTTACTCGCTCCTTTTTATCCCCCTCAGCTTTTGATTTTAAGAAACGTCTGTCATTATTTCAATTTAAAGTCTAGTTTTTGTTTGTTTTAGGTCGTTTGTTATGCTATAGTTTGAATGGTTTGTTTGGAGAAAAGGGAATTTCTGCACACTGTTCTGTTACTTGCAATGGACTTTATTAGCATTTCTGTCTTCAGACCTTCATCAGGATAAGTAAATATCGTGTATATATATATACACACACATATATATCTCACTCCCCTCACCCTCTCAGGGTGGTATCTGTGTCTATACACGAAGCAGAAGGAGGGAGGCAGAGGACTAGTGAGCATCACAGCCACTAT
>JAPZEB010000021.1:15727719-15741999 GCA_029783705.1 Chaetodon striatus | reverse complement strand
CATTTTATTAACCTTGTGTATTTTGATACACTGTTAATGTATGACTATATGTATGATGTCATTTTAAATTTTGTCCATATTGTCATCTTTGTGTGGGTAAATAAATGGAGAAGAAGTTAATCAAGGGCTGCACAATCAATCGCAATATTATCGTGATGTCAGTATGGCTAGGTGTAATATCCAAATCGCAGGAGCTTCAGCTTTTCATAGAGGCAAAGTGTTTAACAGCACACTATTATAAATAAAGCACTGTGGTGCTACAGAGATGCCCCAGCCTCCAAATTGTATTCCAGATGTAAGAGGTCATGCATTTGTTTTATGTGCCCTGGTGAAAATCCCATCATCATCTTTTTTTTCCAAAGAAAATTAAATGCAAAAATTGCCATTCCCACTAGAATAGTGACTGAAATCGCAATCAGTGTCTGTCAAAGAAAATTGCAGCATGATTTTTTTCTGCATATCATGCAGTCCCAGTTAAAACTGGTCTTTACTGCACTCAAAAGAAAATATTTTTCACCAACAGCCTCTCTCCAAATCGTATAATGGTGATGATAATTAGATGGCTGGCTGCTTTCTTTTTTTTTAAATCTTAATTTAGGAAATCAGGTTCTGCCCTCACAGAGCGACATACTTTACTGGAATTACTCAGTGTGTAAGACCTTGTTTCGTGGGACATGGCAGCAGCAGCAGCAGCAGCATTAGTGGGACAGGAGGGATGGAAAGTTACATAACAAAGCCTCACTCCCATTTTACACAGATGTGATTAAGGCTTAGAATTGAACCTCAGTACTTTTTAAATTTAATTGTACAGATTGGACAGATAAAGGAGGTGTGGTTGCATTTTTGAGCTACAATCCCTAGCTGGGGTTGAATGACATATCAGTTAATTACTAGTATGCAATACTAGTGTATTTTTTAAAGACTAATTTTAGCCATAAAACTATTTTTTAATATGACATGTAATATTTGAATGTGTAAAGTTAATTTTCAACTGTATTGCTAAAAGATATTTACAAAAAACTTGTTTGTTTTGAGGCAACAGAGTGACAGTCAGGATCTTACAGGCCGCCTTTCAAAGAAAAAAAGAGTAAATTTGTCTGAAAATGTCTCACAAAAATGAATTTTGACATGTTTTCCATATTCGAGTTGAAGCAATTAAGTGATTCCAGCTGCTTAGACTCAGTGTGGAGTTTAGGATTAAATGAGGACAGGTGCTGCTAAAGCTGTTTTTTCTATGTCCCCATCTGTTTGAAGCATTTCCTGCTACAGTATAATATATAAACAAGACAAACACTGGCACTGCACACGCCTGTGGTGCATTGGCATAATTAGAAACATTCCTTGTTTTCCTCAACATGTACAGAAGAAACTATGTAAGCCTGAAACTCACCTTCCCTACTTTGCAGTGTGATAACACAGCTTAGTGGTCTAAAGCCAGGCTGTTGTTTTCTCCTGACCTGATCACATGCTGCCCTCCTCTTTGTGAACTTGCTGTGATGCTGTGATGTTAGGCCTGAAGCTTGATTCAGTTTTTATGAGGCAAGGGGCTGGCTAAGAAACACAACAGACAAGAACACTAAGCCTCTCAGGGGCTGGCAGCAAGATAGCCCTGACACCAAGTCACACCAGCTTAATGGAAATGTACTCAAAGGACAATCAGAGTTCCCACAGTCATGAAATTCCTAGAAAGGTTATGAAATTATAAAAACTGTCTTCCAAGCCTGGGAATGGAATCACGAAAATGTTTTTAAAAGAAGTTTTGAATACAATTTGGTTTTGCTATTGTTTAAAACATGTTTGTAAAAATCCCAAAATATTACAGCTGGGGAAAACAAATGTGCTGTCACATCAGGAGATAAACAGGAAAATGCAAAGAAGCTGTTGTATAACAGGTTAACCGAGGCTGTCACACTGAGATTTGAGGCAAAAAAAAGATTCCCTGTCAGTGTGGCAAATCACTAAATGATGCTGGTGACAGTTGCTTCTGATGGATAGGTAACATTAGCTTGAGTGGGAGGCTGCTGCAGCACAGTCTTACAGTACAACAGCATTAAACTGTCGTCTCCAACTAAACCGCAGCCTATAAATCAAACAGTAGGCTATTAACAGGTTGGTTATTTACACACAACACTTAGCCAAATGATGCCTGGTGATTCAGTCAAATATATATATTTGATTAAAACATCAGGTATTGTGAGCTGGACAAGTATACATGTATAGATAAGCAGCACCCGGCCACTGTGTTGGATCATTGATCTACTCGGACTGAAGGGACATGACAGCAATTAACCTTGATTTATTAAGGTATTATGAACGCTCGGGTTCAGGCAAAGTCGCAAAACAATTGTTAGACATGTCTATAAAACAAACATTTGTTTGACAAGACATGAATGCATACAGACTTGCACACATTACAAATTGCATTGACATCTACATGATATTTCTTTTTCTGTCTCCCAAAAAGGGGTGTGGTCTTGATGTTTTATGAAGTACCCATACTTCATAGTGAGTAAAGTTCGCAAGCACAAGTATTTGACTTCGCCACAATGCCTGTGAAGTGCTTGTTTGACGATGTACGGCTGTATCGCTATAAAAACAACTTGCAGAAGGATCATTGGGGCATAGTGACTTAGGTTGGGAGCCAGAGGATCACCGATTCAAGTCCCCAATAGGGTGGACTGCTGCTGGTGAGATGCCAGCTCAACTCCAGGGCACGTCCGATGTGCCCTAGAGCAAGGCACTGAAACCTCAACTGCTCGCGGCACCTGTCCAAAGCAGCCCCCTTGCTTTGACATCTCTCCATTCAATGTATGTATCCGTCCCTATTGTGCGTGTGTGTATTTCTGCGTTTGTGTATTTGACAACAGAGAGAAAAGATGGAATTTCCCCTCGGGGAGTAATAAAGTATATCTTCTTCTTCTACTTAAAGTCATGGGCGTGGAAGAATATTAGGGAAAAGTTCTTTTTTTTTCATTTATAAAAAAGTGTATGAACCCTAGACAGTTGTTGCAAACTCCTGCTCAGTGCTTTTCCAAGGTCTTCGGTGGTCTCCAAAAAGTCTACGTTTCTTTTGCAGGGCATTTTCTTTAAATGAAAAAGTAGGACAAGTAAGAAACAGCATCCAAGAGAGAGCAATGTTCTGATACTGAGTCCAGAATATATCCACCCTGGCAGCTTCACAGCACTTCTCAGGTACTCTGTCTGTATAACTTATCAAATATGAACAGTGGAAAGAAAGATTGGGGGATGTGCTGAAGCTGTCGTCCAGAATATCAGCTCGGCTTTGATGCAGTTGCAGGAGATTGAATCAGTATCGAAATATATGATCCCTGTGTTCATTCCAATTCACGTTCACCTCCAGAGGGCGTACACATGTGGAGTGAGATAATCAAAATAGCAGATGCAGGGTTGGAATTGACCGAGGCGTGGAGAGTGCACTGCCGCTGCGACTGGCTAACAATGGCAGACGCCCAAACAAAATCCCACCTGCATTAATTTTAATTTTAAATTGATGTATTTAAATCAAGAAATAACAGTACAACTTTATCAGTGTGTGTAATCTTAACGTAAACATTGGTGTCTTTTCCAGGTGTGACGACAACAGACGGTGCACAGCGACTCCACTGCAGGCCAGTGTGTGTGGTCATTTGTGTGTGTGTGTGTTTATGCTTGTGTATGTTAATGAGTGAGTGGCACAGCAGCTGGGGGTTGTAACGTGATGCCAAGATGCTGCTGTCCCTGGGAATGCTGATGCTGTCGGCCACGCAGATTTACACCATCTTCACTGTTCAGCTCTTCGCCTTCCTCAACCTGCTGCCCGTGGAGGCTGACATCGCCGCGGTGAGTAATTTTTAGAGCACGTAGGACTGTAGATAGAAACATACAACAATAATATGATAGTGTAGTACAGTTACACCCCCACCTATGCAGAAACACACCTCCAACACATGTTGCGTTGTTTGCAAACGGGTAACTTAGGCCTGTGTTTTGTGCCTATGTGTCCCAATGGTCCAGGTATACTTAGTGAAGCTTTATGCTTATAACTAAAGATCAGTTTGTTTTGTTTCAGCCTAAAGATAACATCTTGAATCAAAAATGATTTAAGTTTGTATTTCCATCTTTCAGTACTCCTTCGACAACAAAACAGAGAACTTCGATGACCTGCCTGCACGGTTTGGTTATCGGCTACCCAGCGATGGATTGAAGGTGAGTGCAGAAGGGTCAGAGGTGTTTTTCTGATAAAGTAGTCAGCTGATATGTTTCTAGACTAAATGGCAAGTCCTTACATATCTTTGCAAGGTTTATATCAATGGTTCCCAACTGATGGGTCCTGGTCCAGAAGTGGGTCCCGGGTTCATTCTAAATTGGCCACAAGTGACTTGTGAATATGTCAAGTTTCTAAACTTGACTGTGTGGACCTTGAACAAATGACTAAGGAGAAATCTGGACCCCTTGGCGTGACCAGTTGGGAATCACTGGTTTATATGATCTCTTACTTTCCAACATGTTTCCACTTTACAGCTCCACTAGGTTAACGTTTAACGGTGAAAACGGTAAAAAAGAGTATGATTTGTTTGAGTTGTTTTCACCTCTTCAAAGCTACCTACACAGCCTGAATCCAGATTTAAACAAAAGGGTAGCTTCATTATTAAGATGAAAATGACTGGATTGGTACTTTCCACGACTTCCAAAATGCCTGTATCTCAGCCAAAAAGTTGAATCTGCACACACTGCAAAGACTACAGCCAACAGCCCACTAGCAAGTATGTTCTGCACCTGCATGAGAGGAAAACTCTCCATACCACCTGGCGACTGTTGTCTGTATTCGTCATTAGAAAAGGGAAATCAGGGGCCGTATTCACAGACATTCTGAGAATACTTTTACAGAGCTCCTAACTTTCCCCAAAAAATTCTTAGTAAGGAGTCGTAGCTTAGGAGTGATTTAGGAAAGTTCTCAGAGCAACTCTGAGCAAGGATAGGACAGGAAGTTTTACCGTAGTGAGGAGGTGTGGTTGACCCTGTTGCTAGGTGTGACGCAGTCCTTTAACAGATGTGATTGGTTGTCAGAGACACATCTTTTTGTGAGCCTTCAAGGTGTGGACACCCAGTGGAAATGAACTGAGCTGCATCAAAGTTTTTTTAGATTTTTTTTGGTGTTATAGCATTATTGCGTTGGGTGGGAAATGTGTGTGTATCGCTCGATCTTAACTGTAGCATCTTCTGAATTGGCCAAAAACTGCCAACAACGGCCGACAAGGGCTTATTAGTGCCAACAGCACTAGACACAAAACTAGGGAAACATGCTCACTGATGGCAGACCGTTAGCTTGGTGTGTCAGGCCCCAAATACATTGACTAACAACGGGAAACAACAGTAGTGTAACTCATGTTTTATAATGCTGGTATTTGAATTTATTTACATTAATAATGTTTGTTAACGCAGAGGAAATCAGGGTCAATTTTAAAAACGTGCAAAATGTTAACACAAATGTCAATATATGTGTTGCAGCAGTCAGGTGCATGTCAAAATGACAGAGGAGTACACAGTAAAGAACTACTCTATTCTAATTACACTCTTGTTGGACTTTAATGAAGCTCAAAGTGAAATAACATGTGATGACAGTGTTTCCAAACATTACTGCTCTGTATTGAGGGATTGTAGTAAATATGTGTTGTTGTGAGGTTTCTGTATGCCACCCCCCCACCCAGCAGCCCGCACACTGCTTGATCCACAAAGCTCCCAAACAGAAGGGATGATTCATGTCTGCTATCTAAGCTGGTCATTGTGGCAGTTGTTGTTGTACAAAGGCTTTTTGGGGGCACAGAGGCAAGCTGATGGCAGAATACTACAGTGTACGCCTTGTTTTGTGTTTGTGTACATGTGCAGGTTAAGAGCCGTATGTTTGGACACTCATAATAACTGCTACTTATCTGAATTTAAGGATGCTATGTTTAGCTTCATTACACCATTATGGCCGTCCCACAGTGTAATTTTGGAATTGTGACATGAGTTGTGATCCCATGGTGTGTTTTAGGAATTAGGGCTCTGGTTGGGATGATTGGTAGTATCGGTCTCACAACATGAAGTTTAAAGACTCCAAAGGTGAACACACCCTTGGACTGTTATCTATGTGCAACTCTCTATTTATAAACAGAAAGTCATGGGAAGTGACAGCAACGGGAATACCACCTCTCTTTAAACACTAAGGGCTCTATTTAAATGATCGTGGTCTAAAGTGCATGGTGCAGGCGCATTTAGGGTGTGTTCGATTCCACTTTTTCTCGTAAAACAGTGCAAAATCTGGGGTGCACAAGTACATTTGCTACTTACACAGTGTTGGTGCTGGTCGTAAAAATGACGTCTGCTGTGTTTGCTGGAGTGCTCTGAACTCCTCTAGTTGAAAAAACTTTAATTGTCCACATTGTCCAGTCGGATGATTTTAGAGGGTTAACAGTTAACGAGTTAACAGTTGGTAAACAATGGAGGAGAAACTGGTGGTAGTGGTTGCTGGGTACCCACAGCTATACGGCCCAACGATAGACAACCGGTTGTCAAACTGCCCCCATGTCATCCTAAAATATGCCTGGACATGGCCATCATGCAGGTGCAGCTCCTGGACCAACTGGTGGTCTCCGTGATCCACCCTCTTTTTTAGGGTCTCATGTACCCACACAGATCTCTGTTTCCCTGTGGAGAACAAACAATTCAGCTGACAGCCTCTCACCTTCAACCAGAGCTACAGCCTCTGCCTGAACATTTTAGGAACCAGCTACTAAGTACTGTGAGAAAAAAAACCACAGTAGATGGATTACACGGAAAGGTTAGTATAAGGTTGTGATGGAGTGGTTGCCTGGCAACAATAAAAAGACGCTAGGTGCATTTATTTTTTAAAAGGCAGTGCAGTGATCCTCGTGTTTTGCAAGCTGCAAAACGCTTTCTATGTGATCGGAGCCCAAAGCCCCAAGGGCCCTTAAGGAAAAAGTCTAAATCATCATACAAAGACATACCTTTTAACATACAGAAATCAATTTTGTCACATCTATAGTATATTACATCTATCTGTGTTTGTTCAGCTGAGCGTCACCATAGACAACGTGCTGTGAACGATGTGCCACCAGGCAGACAGCAGGGATTATGGCACACAGTCATGTTGCTCTCTCTCTCTGTGTTTGAGCATATTAGTCTTATGTAAGATGCTGTGTTACGAAAGCTGAGAAATGACTTAGTCTCTGTGTCACTGCTGTCTGTCTCAAATTCTCATCTCTGCGTCTGATTTTTCACCTCCGCTGTCTCGCTGCCAAGAGGCCAAGTGCCATGCGGACATGCTGCCCCAGCCTCTGGAGGTTAAACTCAATCCGTCCATTTTAGCGCTACACTCCTCTGCCCTGCCCATGTCTGCGCCTGTCTGACTGAACTTGGCAGGGAGCAGTTTCAGCTGTGATTTACAGCTGCACTCAGCAAGATTGTAATGTAAGAATACAACCACATTATCACAGGTTAAGGAGGAGCAGAGAGGAACTTCCCATCTTCTTTACCGGACAAACTTGCCGTGTTTTGTTTGACAAATTCACAAAGTGGAGAATTTCTCTCTATGCATACGCTGCAGATATCTGTGAATATTTTCCTATGAGCTCACTGTTTGTCTAATGCTCTTAAGATCTCTATAGAACAAAGGTGAATTCACTTTTCCTCTCTACACCGCAACTTCCTTTTTGATAGACCAGCACTATTTGCACTGCTATTCTGATAATGGACCTGCAGATTGTGTGTGTTTAAGTAAGTCATGGGATAATAACCCTCATTTAACATGCATTTACTGCATCCCCACCTACTGTTTTCCTAATTGTGTCATGAATGCATATGCAATAAGAAGAGAGCACTTTGCAAAAACTCATGCAGATGGCATGCAGACTGCAAGGACTTAGTACATCTGGCGATTTTCCAACCAAGTAATTAATTAATATGTAATACTGTTAACTTACTGTGCATTAAAAGAATTTGATAACCTTTTTATTATTGTGAGATAACCCCATTTCAAATGTTATAACCTTGCGCTGCTGCAGCTGTACGATGCCTGGAGAAACCTCTGGCATCACAAGGCAGCACAAGCCTGTTTGTCTCCGGAGGATTCCCCACAGGGAACCAGACTTCAAACAGAGCCCTCCCTGTTTCCACTTACACAACCGGGGCTGTTTACAGTCGCCTTAGGGTATCAAAGCAAGGCCTCTGCGAGCCTGTGTACACCCACAGTGTGCAACAGTTGTGCTTTGTTTAATATCAGAGGTGGGCATATTAGTCGCTTCATTTTGGAGATCAAGGTGACTTTAAATGCAGCATAACAAAACTTGAAGGCTTGAAATAAACTTCACAACTAGTCGTTTTTTGCAGACAGAAATGGTTTTAAACTGTGTCACAGTCAGTTTGAATGAATGCTGCAGAGAAGTATTGTTTGTTTCATTATTTTATGATACATCAGATGAATAGTTCTCAACTGGTCCAGCCACAGGATCCAGATTTCTCCTTTGTCATTTGTTCAAGGCCCAACCAGTTTAAACTATTCAGCATTATACTTTCGTTTAGTCATGTTGTCGAGTTAGTTTTCTCCTCTCAGTCAAGTAGCTGTCCGTTATTCACTTACTCTACAGCAGGAAACAGCACTGTATGATAAAAGCTCTGTGCCAGAAATTCACTGTGCTTCAAATAAAGTGTGTTTTTTAAATTTGACATATCGTGAGTCACTTGAGGTCCATTCAGAATGGACCTGCAACCCACCAGTTGGGAACCACTGCATTAGACAACATCAAACTGTTGACTTTAAATGGCAACTGATGAAAACTTAAAAAAAAAAAAAATCAGATGTGTGTCATAAAAACTGTGTCCTAACAGGAGAACTGATTCTCCCAACTGTTCATACCAGTTTTAAGAAGTTATTGTTGTTTTCCCAAATATGGGTCTCTTGGCGATGGAATTTGTCCTGCGATGATTAAGATCGGCTCAAAAGTGCGATATGCAGTATTGTTGCCTTTTTTTTTTTTTTTTTTTGTTGCTGTTTTTACAAATTACTTCATTCATCCTGATTTTAGTGCTTTGTAAATAAGCCTTATTTTTTACGATATTATTAGATATATTGATGTTTTTTAAATGAGAAAAATGACACGTTTCCTAAATCAATTAAATGTTTGTTCATTGTTAAAAGAGCAGTCATGTGCAATAAGAAGTGTTTTTGTAACACTGACAAACACTGGTGTACAACAAAACATTTTTAGAGGCAACTTTTCTTCTCAGTTACAGAACAACTAGATAAAATACATAAAGGTTAAGTAAGAGCTACAAACTTTGAAGGCAAGGTTCAGCATTGTGAATTTAATTTAGATACGACCCTGGCCAAGAATCGATACTCATCTTGAAATAACCGTGTTCCCTTTTCGCAGCAAAGTCTCGGCACACCACTCTGCTCTCAGGCTTTTTGTTTTTATTCCATTTATGTGCCCACTTTCACTTCCACAATTATAGCCTGAGAAGAAATGCTTGAGTTTCCATTTGGAAGGACTGTGGTTTGGATGGTTAAGCCAGTCTCCAAGGCACACACTTTCCCTGTAAAATATTTAAAAATATAACATGTAATATGTAAAAATATAAGTATTCCTTTTCCTGTACCATTAAAGCCTCATTTCTGTGTAATTGCTTGTCCAGAAATCACAAAATAGATGGACTTTTACAACACTGTTTCTGTTTCTAATACAAAGTACACAAACCTGTCTATAGTTGCACAAACCTGTCTATAGTTGCACAAACCTGTCTATAGTTGTTTCCTCTAATTGAAATCTAGACGCATTTGATTGAAGTTGTGGGCGTGAAAGAGGTGGCAGGAAACAATCTTGCCTCGAGTATCTCACATTGAGCAAAATATGGAAAAAGGACACAGTGAACTTTGAGTGGATAATTATACAGCCAGCATTTTTGCTTGTTTCCTCTTTGCTAGCGTTGCTCTGGTTTCCTCCCACAATTTAAAGACTTGCAGATAAGGTTAACTGAGGACTCTAAATTTGATTTTGAGTGGATGGCTGTCTATCTGCGTAACCCACTGCACTTACTCATTTCAAGTGAATTGAATTGTGATTGAATTTTAACAAAATAATCTCAATTCAAAGTTTGACTTATTAGCTGTCTCTGAACTTGTCACTGCAGTCATGGGGCGTCATCAGCAAATTGTCATCACGTGACCTGTATGTGTGAGAAGGAAAGCTCTGTCAGAAAAACAAAGCTACCAAAAATCTTACAAGTGGACCTTAGATAATGAATATTGTAGTGTTTCAAGGTTAAAAATAAACTTGCTCAATTGTATTGATATTGAACTTGGAAAGCCTGGAAAGCCTTCAAGGAGTCCTGAAGGTCGCTGGACTTCACGTTCAGAACCAACTCTGTTTTTCTGTAAGACATCATCGTCAACTCGTGCCCTAGCGGCCACACCTGCCCAAAGCTTCACATCCGGTTTGTAGAATATTAATAAATTAAGACAGTGTGAGAATTAATTTACCAAACACGAGTACTTTTTTAAATCCATCTAGTTGTGATGTGTGGTTTGACCCACAGCCTGCAAGGTGGGTTTGGGTAAGCTCACTAGAAAATATTCTTGTACTTTGAGTAACTTATTAATAACTCACAGAAACGTATGCAATAGTTCACCTTCCACCTTCTCTTTTACACTCACATGCAGCTTGAGAAAATTGAATTATTGGCTTAGTCCGCCTGAAACTGGACTTCTAAATGCACGTACACAGCTTAGTCCAACTGAAATTGGACTATTCGTAGCTCGACCAACACACCTAGATAATTCGATTGAAAATCAAACTATTGTTGCATGTATCCACTTTGTCTGATTGGAGTAGGACTCGGCGTTTTGCTCATGCACCACTTTTTCTTTTGTGGGCTTTCACCCAGGAGAACAAGGAGATGATGTAGCAGCGGTTCAGTATATAGCAGTGCAGTAACTCCCGGAAAAACAAACAAACACCTTGGCAACCGAGAAGCAGAAGACGCACTTCTGGACGGATGAGGAAACTACATCCATCTTCGCCATGTTCATTCGTCGTTGGCTTCCTCTTCGGGTCAACTAGAACTAGTTCAATACGCACTATATTAAAAAAGACAGAGCACTGCTTATCGAGGCGGAGTCAGATGTACTTGGTCAGAAATTTGATTTTTCTCTTCTGCATGTATACTCAGACAAGACGAGAAGTCCGACTTGACTGATTAGCTGAGCTATGAGCTTAGCTTGACTACTGCGTGCATGTAAACGTACTGAGTACTCTCTAAAACACATCAGTCCCGGTCTCTGTCCTTGGCTCTGACAATTGTGCTACTATAACCTGATTTACACCAAGCAGTCCAGTTTGTTACACAGTGGAACGGTTATTTTTGCATTTCCATTGTCAGAAGTTCTGGATGCAAACAGTACATCCATTCAATTCTGTGCTGTATTTTGTCACCCCTCTGTTGAATTATCTAGCACACTTATTGGGTGCTATAAGTGGAGCTAGAAACACTAATGTCTGTCGATTGGTCAAGACAGTACTGTCACTATTGCTCAACAAGGACTATTTTTTAAATATCCCCTTTGATTGCAACAGAGACCGTAAAAACTCCAGCCTGTTCTTTTTTAGATTATCAAACAATTATTATTATCAGGACAAATATAGTTGATAAGCCCCGCTCTAGGCTAAAGATGTAGAAACAAACTTATTCATTCTTTTGCTTTATATAATAATCAAGCCAGTTTATGCTTAAACCTGCTCACATCTGCTGTGTCAATACACAAACAGGGAAATATTGTCTCTAAAGGAAGCTCTGAGGGTTTTTTTAATTATTTAAATGAAGCACTAATGTGGTGACTTAATGCACCAGCATGAGTAATTTCTATTGTGCTACCTGCTTCTGGTATATGTTTGGTAATAAAAAGATCATAGATTTTCTTTTACAGCAGATAGTTCCTGTCAGTGTCCAGATGACTCAGTGATGTACTTACAGCGAGTCATTGTGTCCATGAGCTGCTCTGCTTTGTCATTCTCTGGTTCTGTTGAGGGAGTTTCAGGCTCATCTTGTTCACTTTCCTCACCCACAGTTTCTCAGCCGGTCTTGAATATGACCCAGAAACAAACCCACAATTTTTTTTTTTTGCATTCAGACTGCAGCCGTCCCACTTCACCGGCATTCCTATTTAGGTTAAGCGCAGTAATGGTTTCAGTAAGAAGGTCAAAGGTCAGTGCCCCAGGACTCTGGTAATCGATGTGGTAAATATTGTGATTATGGGCTAACAACTTCATGATGAAAACTGCTGGTTGCAGAAGTGCTGTAGCTTCACCTGCTTCCTGTTGTGGTCATGCAGCAGTTAGGTTGGGGGCTGAAGTGGTTCAGGCAGGTCAAAGCGGGGAATCTGAACATCGATGAATGTAAGAGTGGAGTCACACAAGCTTTAATCTCCTTACGGGAAGCCCCACTCAGGCTACAGCGAGTTATTAATTCCTCCTTTTTTTTTTTCCCTCCTATCTGAACCCACAGCAAATCTGCAAACAAGCCCTATAGTGAGATTGTTAGTGACGGGATTACTGTGCTGTAATTTGGAATAGTCCGCCAGAGAAATCCCTCCTCCCCCTCCTCCTTCCTCTTGAATTTTGCAACAAGAGAAAATCCCTCTGAGTTTGTTTGCACTCAGGCACAGTATTAGTAGAACAAGAGAGTCCAACAAGGAGAAAGTAAAGGATATTTCCAGCTTGACTTAAGATCATATTTCATACTGAACTTGATTCTCTTTACAAAACAGCGCTATGTAGAGTATATGATGAAGGGAAAATCACTGAGTTCAGTTATCTTTTTAAAACTCGCATCAGAGCATTAATATCACATCAGGTTGCTGCTTTGCGCCGGGTGTCAGATAGGGCCCTTGATGTGTGGCTGTTCCACAACATGGTGCAAGTGTGAAAAAAGGAACTTGTGGCTACATTATTAATTCAAGGCTCTTTGTTTAGTTTGCTCAGGAGAAAGGCTGAAAATAAGGAAAGATTGTCGGGTATTTCTGCGGCATGAAAGATCGCTTTCATTATATTCTCAAGTATTTCCACTAGTATTCCACTATCCTCGCAGTGTGGTGCACAGATTTTAAATTTAGGGAAATAGCACTGATATCAGGCAAGTATTGCTTCGTATTGTACAAGTTATGGGATCTGAGTTGGTATCTGGAGAGGAGCAAGTTCAGTGTATTCCAAGCTACAATTCCTGTTGGCTTAAATGTCACATTTCTGCATTCTTCATCGGTCTTTCCCCTTTTCTGTGTCACTATTCAAATTGTGCAAATGTGTCACGATACTTCACTATTTCAACATCACATGCTTGATGAATAATTCTTCCTCATTGGGTGAGTTTCCAGTGATGGCACAAGAATTTGCACGAGGGATGTTCATCTTAGAACATACTCACAACTGAGGAATACACTCTTGGACAGTGGCTCCCAATTGGTGCATCCCAGTCCAAAAGTGGGTCCTGAGTCCATTCTGAACCACAAGTTGTAAATACACTTTATTTTGAAGTACAGTGAATGTTTGGCAAAGGGCTTTTACTTTGAGGTGCCGTTTCCTGCTGTAGAGTGAGCGACTAAAGGACAGCAACGTGACAGAGACAGCAAACTAGCTCAACAACAGTATGGCCAAACACAAGTATGACACTGAATGTATTTACCTGTGTGGAATCACTGTCCTGGCATATGCAGAGAGCAGAACCTCATGTTTGCAGTGAATAATGAAGTTTATTGTCCACAAATGTGAAAATTTGCCTTTGGCTTCACAGGTTGGTTGAAACACATTGTAAGTCACAATACAATAAGTAATACAACATGTTCAGGACAGACAGCAATGGACATGGGTCCAGTGTAAAAATACAAGGTAGAGTTGCAACGCTTAAATGACTAGATGTGAACTATTAAATTAATCACTAAATAAATTGATAATCTATGAATCAGTTTGAGGAATTTCCTAAGAAAAAAAAGTAAAAATTCTCTGATTGTAGCTCATTAAACATGAATGATTTCTGGTTTCTTTACTCCTTTATGCCCTTAAATTGACTATCTTTGGGCAGTGGAAGATGCGATCTTGGGCACTGGGTAACAGTGGTTGACTTTTTCACCATTTTCTGACATTTTATAAACCAAAAAGCAATCGAATAATTGAGAAAATAATCAACACATTTATCAACAATGAAAATAATAATTAATTGCAGCACTAGTACAAA
>JAPZEB010000021.1:15673008-15700211 GCA_029783705.1 Chaetodon striatus | reverse complement strand
AAATCCTAACTAACTACTCTAGTGCGTGGTGAAAACAGAAATACAAATGATCAGCACCCCTTATACCTAGTGTGACTAAACAGTGTGACAAAAGCTAATAGTGAGTGCGAGCAACCGAAATCAGTACGTAAACTTACCCCTAGCCCAAATCTGGGTAACACACACAATTTGAGAACTCTCTCTCTCTAGTAGTTACACACAGCAATTTCCTACGGTGTCTGCCAGCGTCTGCAGGGCACACTAGGCTTTTTGTAGCTTTCTCCGCGCTGTCACTCTCTGATTGGCGGAGCCTCGCACCAACCAGCTGCACCAATCAGCCGCCGGAAATCTCCTCAGGTAGCGGAAGGGCACGCCCACTGGAGATGCTGCGCTGCAACACAGTAGCACCGAAGACACACACACACACACACACACACAGTGGAGGGGAGAAATAATGCCCAAGGCCCAAGGCCGTAACAGTCCTTGAAGTATTTTTTTTTTGCCCACCAGTGGCTTGCTAACTTTGCTGGGAGTACAGGATCTGTTTGGGAAGTCATGTCAGACATGCGGATGACATGGCCTGTCCATCGAAGTTGGTGCTACGTTACTGTAGTGGTGATAATGGTCATGTTGGCTTCCTCCAGAACACTGATATTTGTGCGTTTGTCCTCCCATCTGTCCACTGTTTATCTTAAAGCAAGTAATTATTGTTTAGGAGATGTCACACACTTAGAGTTAAGGAGTGCAATATAAGATAACCCATAGCTGAATGAGAAAGCCCTCTATTAGTATCTTTGATATGGGACAGGAGTATCCTGCACAGCACAAGTATCCTGGAAAGGGTATTCTTCATATGATTACTTTCGATGCAGCTAACATGCACAACAGTTCAAGATCCATTTTAGCCAGGTCTGTACACATTTCATTTGCTAATTTGATCTCCTGCTACGTACAAGGTTTGAAAACAAGCATTACAATTTTGATGAAGAGGAACTTGTTGAATTATCAAGTTCACACATTGCTGAAGAAAGTGTCAACATGTCACAGTATCCGAAACACACCCTAACTCTAGAAAACCATGTACAGCTTGTACGAGCTTTCTTATTCCGTAATCTGTACGTCAGTTATTGGCCTTTTCTTAAAATCTTGATTCAAATACAAATGACTGAATGTGGGTGCTGTATGTGATGTAGTTATAGAAGCTGCTGGTCATATTTGGGGGTGAAATATTATAAAACCATAGCAGTTTCTAATTCAGTCAATGCACTATACTGTTGCCATTAAAGACATACAAGCTCAGTTATAGGTCAATGCTGAATTAATGAATTACACTTAGCTCAAACCAGTGTCACATTCACTTGTTGACACAGTGCAGGTGAAATTTCACATTAACTTTGGATGCTGTTGTTTATAGTGTTTGACTTGCATTGTATTGCAACCTTACATGATCATACAATTTGTGTCACTAAAAAAAAATCAGGAATGATAATGCAGAGGAAGGTTTGCCTCATTGGAGGATGAAGCTTTTCCAAGTACCCGAGGATCCGCACACGTTACAACTGCAGCAGTCAGCGCTTTTAGTGTGAGTTGAGGAAGAAAGACAACTTCCTGAAAATGAGGAAGAAGATGGTGAGATATAGTGTTCTATTTAAGCAGTGACAAACATAAAAGAGGAATCAGATCAGAGACGAGCATCAACAACACCTTTATCAACCTCCAGTGACTAAAATACAGAGATGGTTTACCATGAAGAGGAACCTGAGATCTCAACGATATATGAAAACGTCAGTGTTGTCTCCCCCAGGAATGTTGCATCAAAGAGCCGCTTTGTTGAAGACAGTAAAGCACCTGCTGCAGTGCCTGGTGAGACAGAAATTCTAACAAAAAAACAACTTTGAGGTTCAGTTTTTAAAAGCAACATGCACAACATCTCAATGTCAAGCAGGTTGAATATTCCCCTTATGTCATTTTGACCATTCTTGTTTTATTTTACTTAATTTTGAAGAGTTTGATGTTTACTTTTAAAGAATACTTAACCCTCAAAATGAGCATTTGGGTATCAGTTACTCACAGCGTGAATTCGTAAAGTAATCTTTGTTTTTCTCTCATGCCTACAAAGTGAACAGAGAATCCAAAATGGGTAAACATTTGCCATGAATTCAATTTATTGGGGACTACTTTTAGCAACAGCAAAACTATTTCAAAATATCCTTACAAACGTTAACACAACTCTGGCAGTATAATCCAAGTCTCATTTAGTTGTATGCTCAGTACTTAACAACACATGCATTTTCACCAAAAAGATAATATAAAACACTTCACTGTCGAGTAGCCCACACTGAGCCTACCCGAGCACACTCAGGGTGTAACGGAGCCCAGGAACGCTACGCGGCCTGCACGTGACTGTTTGTACTGACGTGTTTTAATTCGTAATATTTAGTGAAAATGCATGTGTTTGGGAAGTTCTTAGCATACAACTGGATAAATAAGACTATACTGCACGAGTTTTTTAGAGTTTGTAAAGCGTCTTTGACATAGATTTGCTGTAGTTAAATGTGGTTCCTAATGGATTCAATTCATGACAAATGTTCAGCTTCATTGGATTCTCCATTCACTGTAGGCAAAAAAACTTAACGGAAACACGCTGTCAATTTAAGCTTACTTAAGATTGTATATTGTACATGTTGGTAAGTTTCCTCCTAATTCAACAAACTACTACATGGTACATACAGTACTACTTAAAGTGATATGTTTACAGCAGGAAGATTAGTTTAGTAATCTGCATTGATCTGCAAGTTAACAAGTGATTTTTAAGGTTATGGTTAGAGTTAGATTATGTCTCAGAATGGATGGAGGACAATGTAACTTATCTGATTGTGTGTGTGTGTGTGTGTGTGTGTGTGTGTGTGTGTGTGTGTGTGTGGTGCTTGTCAGATACCATCCAAATACATGAGGGTAATTCCCAAGTCTTTTGCAGAGGAATGAACACCAAACATGGTATTGGCAGAGTTTTGTCAGTGTGGACCAAGTTGGCTGTTACAGATTTGACTGGTGCAGACATATTTCTGCTGTGGAGGGAGTTCTGTGAAAAGAGGTCGATCCCATTAACTCATAGTGTGAAAGGTCATGTGAGTAGAGGACCCTCTATAGATAGATACTTTATTGTCCCTACAGGGAAATTTGACTTAGACTGCACAAAGCTAGACCCATCAACACATATGGGCACGCACCACCAGCAAACATTTGCAGATATCCAAAAACCGGTCGATGATGATGTTTAAAAGTAGGTGCGTTTCCTTCTTCTGACCAGAACTACGGGCCTTTTTTTAGGGCATGTATCTGTACCCCAGAGCCTTGTAAAATGTTGGCTAGGTGATTTGTCAACAAGGCATCCATGACAATGCACAGAGCTGACACAAAACAGGCAAGAGCCCGTGTGTCACGAACTGGGGTAAAACCACCAGCTGAGATAGATATTCCAAATGAGTTGTTTACATGTCCAAATAATGCTCCTAAAACCAGCATAACAACGGCATATAACGTCCTAATCGGAAAATACTACATTCGGAAAAAGGTCTTATTCGGTATAAAGCAAACAGAATATCAAATCAAATTAAATCAAGTTTATTTCTAGAGCACATTTACAAAATAAAAGAACAAGACACAAATATATAGCAATATAAAATATACACAAATGTAAAACCAGTAAGAATAATTACATACATAAAAAAAGATTATAAACCAAATGCCACTGAAAACATGTAAGCTTTAAGATTTGTCTGAAAAGTTTTAATGGAGGGGGAGAATTTGCAAAGGCACAATCTCCCTTACCCTCCAGCCTCAATTGTGGGATAGTTAAAAGACAGTATACAGAGGATCTAAGAGGTTGAGAGTTAGTAGCAGAGAAGCTCAGTAATAAACTGGGGTACCAGGCAATGTATGGCTTTAAAAACAAATAAAATAACCTTAAAATCACTCCTGTATTTGATAGGAAGCCAGCGCAGGGATGCTAGCACTGGTGTAATATCCTTTTTACATTACCTATTGGGAATAACAGAGAAATATTAGTGTGCATGTAAACGTAGTCAGTGTTGCAGCTAAAACGATGAGCCATAACAAATTGACGCTGTAACACAGCCTCTATGAAGGTTACATCGTTTGTTTGTGTAACCTTCCAACACGATGGCTCTGCTTGCCTTTCTAGGGGACATGTGGTCCTCATGCCAGACTTCAGCCTGCCGCTGGAGTACTACCTGATCCCCTTCCTCATCATCGTGGGAATCTGCCTCATCCTCATCGTTGTTTTCATGGTAGGTAAATCTTTGTTTCTAACTCATAGTGCGCTCTTCTAACGAACCACAGAGCATATTTAAAGGCAGATGGTAATTTTATGTTACTTAAGATGTAGCTCTTTAAACCTGATGATTGGAAATAGATGGTATTCTGAATTATTTTTGCCTCCTGAGTACTTGCAACACTGTTAGCCACTGCTTTTAAAATGTCTACTCTGTTACATCAGGAAAAGTACCACACTTTGAGTCCAGATTGGCTCTTCGTCAGGTAACAGTACCATCCAGTGTGGGCACAAAATATCGCACTTTTCCTAATGTGACAGAAATTACAGTTACAGCTTTTTGGACTCAGCACTTGGACAAGAAAGATGTGGGTGTTTAGTGTACTGAGTTTAAAAGGATTCTGACATGTTTCCTTTTTCTCCTTGCTGTTCATAGATTACAAAGTTTGTTCAGGATCGACACCGGGCTCGGAGGAGCCGTCTGCGTAAAGATCAGCTGAAGAAACTTCCCATCCACAAGTACAAGAAAGGTATGCAGGCAAACATCTCATTAACCTGTGACTGTGTCATTTAAACCCTAAAGTAATTACAGTATTCACTTTATGGTGAATAAACATCATTCATTTGACTGTAAATTTAGGGCCTGTTCACTTGGGACGTCAGGTGTCACACTGTGTGTACACTGTGTTAGAAAACATAAAGCCTCCGTGACATGACAGATGGAAATTCATTTTTATCCTGACTCTAACCTTTGACCTCAGAGCCTCTAGAGGAGGTATTTCCCCCTCTACCACGCTGCTCTTTCTCACATGATTTGGCCCAGAGGAAAGATGTCATCAATGCATTACGACACATCATCCCTCCCTGGAGCTCTGCACCTTGGAGCTAATCGGATTAATATGGACTTGATTTTTCCACAAAGCCCTCCGTGGTAGATTAGAGCTCCTCTCTGCTGAGACTGGACACATGACTGATGGTTTGGAATGTGCTCTCAGTCATGCCAAAAGCCTGACGGGGGTTGAAAGTTAAGTGTATTTTGGTTTTCATCTTGGATGTGTTGAGCGGATGTACAGTGCGTGCTGCTGGCTTGTAAAGACAGTAAGACTGATGAGATAAATACTGTATCTTTGTGTGACTTTGAGTGTTTGAGTGGAAACTTCTGATGCTTCTTCTGCCTCTGGCATCCTCCTCTGTCCTCTCTGTACAAGGGTCATAAGAGGTCACAACTCGAGCAACACTTACAGTGTAATGAACACCTTTATTGGTCTTTAAATAAAGTATAAAAAACAAGTGTTGCTGGAGTTTTTACCTCTTTAGAGGTCTTTCCCTTCTCCGTGCACCTTGGAAGTAGGTAAAATTGTGCCAGAAACCCCCACCCTGTTTCTCAGTCCAAGGGTCAGACCGGCTATAGCATTGCTTTGCGATGCAAATCCTCTTTGTGCTATGGTCAAATAAGTTTTGTCTGTGTTTTTAGAGGGTTTTCGTGCCGGCTGTGTTTCCTGCGGCGGCTGTTTTTTGCAGACTGGAAATCCCCTGACTACAGTCAGCTGTGCAGGGGGACACCGGGGAGCTTTATAGACTACGGGTGGTGCATGATAAGTAGCCCCCTTGCAAAGCTGCTAATTGAAGGGGTTATGAGTCGAGCTGTTCCTCCCCGCCTGGCAGAAACAGATGCACGTGCAACACACCAGCTAAAGGCAGCATGTGTTGCTCAGATAGCTGTTTTTGTCACGTCAGGCTCTGTGGTTTGTGCGCTCTGGTGGCTGTGCCCACTCTGACTCAGGGTTTCCACCAGGCACCGCTACAGTCGACCTTGGCCCGCTCCGGGGAGTTCATATGTCCAGGAAACGGCCTCCGGGGCGGCGTCTGCGCTCCTGTCAGCTGAGTCAGAGCGTTCGGCTATACAGGAAGGGGACACCAAATCTCTACCTAATCACCTTTTAAGCCCTGCACTCTGGAGCAACGCTAGCTTGGCAAAGAGCCGAGTGCCCTGGTTTGAGCACAGGAGGGCTGCAACAGGAGGGCCTGAGAGCAGTGGGACACTGCCTCTGTTGCCCAGTGCACGGTGTTAGACAGTGTTTACACCAGGTCAGAGTGAGACCTCTAATAACAGGAATAGTTTTTTAATCAGTATAGTGTCATAGAAATGAGATCAACAGTTAATGCACAAGTAGTCACCAAAAAGGTTTTACTAAATAACCATGGTTTCAGCTGCTAGGAGGTATTACATGTTTTTGATATCTTGGTGCATTTATACCAGAAGAGCATCTTCAGTCACTTAAAGGGTAAGTGCACTAATTTTACACAATCTGTCTTGAGTACTGCTGCATATGTTAAAAAACATTGCATAAAGTCTTGCATAGACGCTAAAAAGTAAAGTTGCATAAAGAAAAAACTGAGGAGTGAGAAAACAACGAGGTCACCAGACTTCTGTAGCCCACTCTTCCTCTCTGCTTGAGGCTAGCAGCCCGAGGCTATGTTAGCCATTACTAGCATAACACATCCAAATCTGAGACTGACCTGTCAGAGGTCAAGTTGCATTGTAGGTAAGGCATTATGTCCACCCGAGCGTTTTTCTTTCCAGCTGAAAATGGCATGCACTCCTCAGGCATTGGTTTTTTCAGCTGAGACGATTTGTTTGCGTCTGGTTGTTACAATCTGTGGCAGTAAAAAATGAGAGTGCAAGGTAGAGTACTTGCTCTGAATGGAGGGAAGGCTTAAAGCACATAGCATGTATTAATATATATATACAGTATATTAACATTTTTCCAACTTTGTTGTGTTGTCGAAGTGTAAGATTTAATGGTTGGTCTTAGTTGTATTTGTCCTGTCCCTCCTTGACTGGGATTGGACAGCTGGGTAAAATGTGACAGTGACGAGTGCAGACTTTTACCCAAAGTTGAATGTTTTTCACCTGTCAGAGCTCAGGAAAAAAATGTAATATGTAAAGCTCTCAGCGCCTGATCACGCTGCTGGTGTTTGTAGCGTAGCGTAAATATGTGGCGCTCCCATTGCAAAGAATTTTAAAAATGCGCTGTCCTCAGGAAAAGTGCTTCAGTGGCCACAAGCCCAAATGTTGGCACTAGGTTTTGACAAGGAAGAAGAATGCATGGTATTATAAAGACGATACCTCTTGTTCTGGAGTGTGATATTGTTATAGAAGCGCAGTGTGTTATCAGTGGAGTTTAAAACTCTGCCGACTGGCGTGGTCTTGTGGAAGCAAAGTAATACCACAGGCTCACTGTATGTCTGTATAGAAACATTGACAAGCAAGAATCACAGAGCTGCTGTTCTGTCAGCTCATCAGGACACCAGTGGTCACCAGTGGTCACCAGTGGTCACTGTTTACAGCATGATGATTGTTTTTTTTTCCTCATAAGCCTCATGTTGTGACGTGGATTTTTCAGCTGTAGCATTTGTTGAGACGGCTCAGTGCCACACAAGTCACGGTGACACTCAAGACTCACTTCTGTTCCAATTCCCATCGAGTTTTTGGGCAGTGTGTGTGTGTGTGTGTGCGTGCTTGTGCTGCACAGAGTGGGAAGGATGCCTAATGGCGCCCTTGGCCTCTGCTGCAACAGATAATGCTGAGCTTGGACTCTGGGGGCTTTGAGCAGATGCAGCCACAGTGAACAGGAACACTGATGCTGTGTTACTGTAGCTTTTAAAGCTGCAGTACGCAAGCCATTGTGCAAACGTCTGAAGCTGCAGTTTCCACAGTGGCCACTAGGTGCTGGCTTCGGAGGAGATGCCGGAGGAGATTCCCAACTTCTCTTGAAATACAAAGACAAAACATTTCTTTAGTGGCATTATGATTTCTTATAGTTTATTTCACTTTTTCTGATCTATGTTTATGTTGCTCAATTGAATTTTGAATTTTTTTGTGACTGTTAACCGATCATCAACGATTAAGTGACAAATAGGGGGAGAGCTGAACATAATTTTTTTTTAATATTTGAAATGGATGAAATTTTATTGAATTGTAGACTAATGCATAGAATATTGCTTCGCTCAGCACCTCCTTGCCCTGCACTCGCTCTTTGCTCTTTTTTTTTATAATGATACTACTGCTGTGGGAGTGTGAGCTCAACATAAGTCCTCGTGACCTACACCCACACAGTGACTAAAATTAGGTAGGGAAAAAAGTGGATATATTCATATCGGCTATCGGTCAAATGAGTTGTTACATATCGGCATATTGGATATCAGCAAAAAATCCAATATCGTGCCTTCCTAATATTTTTAACAGTTTATGTGATATTACTATATTTATCAGTCAAAATTCCTGCAGCAGTTTACAGTTATGTGGTTAATTATTAACACCCCTATTTAAAAGATATCAAGGCTTGGATGGTCATGTTTGCTTCTCCCTGTCATAGTGATTGACACTTGCTTGTCTAAATTTGAGTTTTCTGGCCACAGTATCAGCCACTATGGCAGCAGATTTGAGTTGATCAGATCTTCCCATCAGAAAGCAATGAGTGGCCTCACAGAGACCACTTCAGTGCTTCTTTTTCCAGTCTGTTATTCAGACACCACTGTACTGCACTGGTTCGTTTCAGAGGCAGGAGAGTTTATAAATGCAACATGGTGCGAAGTCTTTTCTGGGTAAGTGAAGTCACCTCGGGAAGATGTTAACCAGCTGATCAGCCACAGCCTCAGCCGTTGCTGTGCTGGCAGGATGCCTTTCTGCTGATGAGTGTATCTGCCCACCATCTACCATCTCCGGCAGAGGGGCTCAATCTGGCACACTCAGACATCTATCTATTCACTCTGCAAACACTTTGTCAGACGTGCTCCTGTCGAGTTGTTTTTTCACATCTTTTTCACATGTTTCTTGTTGCTGCTGTTGCTGTTACATTTACACCTTTCATATTTGCTGGTAATATTTTGTATTATATCGAGCCACCTGACAGTTCATGTATAGATTTGGAAGGCACTGGATTATGTCAGACCTGCATGTATGGAAAAGGGAGTGCACAGGCTGAAATGAATAGTAGCTGACACAAAGGGTGTCTGTACGGATGGTGCACAATGCCTTAATGAAAAGCATGGTACCCGTGTAATTAGTGCACAATACCAGTCTGAGCAGCAGCATGCAACATAAGATCTATGTCAATGTACAGGGTTATGTAATACCAGCTGCCACAGCTGTCAGCGTGCAGCGTCGCTCTGCCATTAGCTTGACTTGCGCTCTGGTTTTATTGCAGAGCCTTGCGTCATCCCCACTTAGGCTGAAAGCCTGACGTTTGACAGTGAGTTTTGGCCCTCTGGGTGGCGAGTTTCGCCAGCAACCAGCGTCTAGCAGACGTCAAAGCCAGAAACTGACGACACACACACACACATGCTCACGGTGAACTGCAGACTGGCTGAGGAAATAAGGGGGATTGTTTTAGACCCTTCATTGGACTGAGAGAGGCTGGACTCTCCCTCTGACCCCTGAACTCCGGTCTGATCCCTCCTTGCGTATGATGAGTCACATCACCCCTCCCCTCCACGGCTTTCCGCTTCCAAACCATAGGCGGGGAGCTGAGCACACACACACACACATACACACACTGAACAGAGCAGCTGCAGTGTCTCAGCCGTCGGTGTGTGAGGCATGTTGATGTCAGTACAGAGGAGCTCTCTCTGTCTCTCAGTTCACTGGCCTCAGTGCCAGTTGCCCTTGTCTGGTTGGCTCAACCAGTGTCGAACTGTGCAGAGGCTTTTTTTTTTTTTTTAAACTCAGTTTTTCTGTCACCCTCTCTTTCATCCGCCTGCTCGCTCTCGTTCTGCTACGCACATTCACTGCTCATCTGAAGTTCAGTAGGACAGCGTGGTTCCTCTGAGAGCCAGGAATGCTGGCAGGCGGACTGATTAATGAAAAATAGAGGGGAGAAGAGCTGCACTGGCTCAAGAGTCCTTTTAAGATGTGCTACTGGCCCCAAAACGTAAATGTGAGGGATTCCCAGCATCTAAAAAGCCCGCACGCTGCCAAATCATGAACTAGATGTATTTGATCGGCCAAATTCAAAGCTGACTCAACTGAAAACACAAAAAAGCACACGATAAATGAAGACTTGTATCTGTCACCTCAGCAAACACTTTGGTTAGAATGGTTTCATTGGGTTGTTTTCACACATTTCTTGGCGTTGCTGAGCATTTATTTAAAGGTGGAGTAGGTGATTGTGGTGAAAGAAGAGTTTATGGTGGAGTCTCATTCTCAGCTCATCAAACATGGATGCTTTTGATTGGTGGTTAAATCAACCCAATGACTTTGTATTTGACGACCTGGAGACTCAACAATCAAATATCATCTTCCAGAATTGCCTACACCGCCTTAAAGTCACACATGTTTTTAATATTTGCCTAATTCCATCTAAAAAGACATTTTATTGCTTCTTCTGTAACACTTGCTCTGGACACACGTACTGTACTTGTACTCTACTGTACTTGTGAGACTCATGAAAGTGAATCTCAGCTCACATGGACAGGTCACAGTAATGCCATTACTGAAGCTTATTCCTGGCAGGAGCGACTAGAAATGAGGAGTGGGTAACGTCCACAGCGGGCTCTTTGATCAGCGGGAGTGGTGTAATTTGTTCCGTGAGGAGCGATGAGTGGATCAGGCTGTGAATTATGTTCTGCTGCAGAACACTCACTCACTGGACAGAGTCCTGGGCTGGTTTAAATCATCTCATAGGCTTTAGAGTTTAATTTTTTCTTTATGTGTTTAAAAATAACTATGTAGAAAAACATGTTTATATCCACCAGAGTAAGCGAAGAGTTAAAGGATAATTCAGGCTTATTACTACTCTGGTCCCATGGCCATGATTTCATCAGTTATGAAAGATGGTACTCAGCAAAGTCATTGCTGAAATCTGGGCACATGGTACCATCTGTACAACTAGACAAATAAAAACACAAGCTGTCAGGTGATCAGCCAGTTTGTAAACACGCCAGCAATTTAGTTAGATTAATTTGAACCACTAAACTTTAAAGGAATACTTTACCCACAACATGACCATTTGTAAATCAATTAGACGTGCTGTGTTACTCTGAAATCATGACGAAAACTTAGTTTATCCTCACAAGCCTCCAAGGAAAACTGTAAACATACTGATTTATTCTTTGATTAAGTGAAAGTTTGTGAACAGATGTCTTGGTATATTTCTTTCTGTTGTTAAACGTGGTCCCCAATCAATCAATAGATCAATATGTTTCCCGTTTTCCATGGAAGCATGCGAGAAAAACAAAGTCTTCTTCGCACACTCAGGTCAACAATGCATGACTAACTGATTCACAGCTGGTCATTTTGTGGGTTAAGCATTCCTGTAAGTCACTGGACCCAGAAAGTCGGTTGCCAAACAACCTCCGCCCATATCACTGGGGTGGCTGTGGCTCAGAGGTAGAGCGGGTCGTCCACCAATCGGATGTTCGGTGCTTCAATACCCGGCTACCACAGTCCGCGTGTCAAAGCATTCTCGGCCAAGATACCGAAACCCCAAATTGCTCCCGATGGCTGTTTCATCGGTGTGTGAGAGCGTGTGAATGGTTACTGCATAGCAGGTGGTACCATGTATGGCCGTAGACTAGAAAAGTGCTATACAAGTGCAGTCCATTTACCATGTACCCATGTCTTTAAGATCTGAAGATAAATAGTACTGCCAAAAATGTGACCAGGCGTTAGCTCGCCAGGCTAATGTAACACAATAGCTACACTCTTTCTCTTTCACTCTTCCCACTGGACCATGGGCATCTTCTTGCAACTAATTTCACAAATTGACAGCGATGATTTGCACAGTCAGAGAGAGAAAAGAGAGACTTTTTTTTTTAAATAAATGACATTTGAAAATTTTAAAACCCAAACCTGCAGCTCTTCACAACAAAACAGCCTGGACACAGGGAGCTGCAAGTACACCAACAGCCCTGTCACACCAGCCGTGTTTGGTCCAGACTTTCATTCTTTTCAGTTTGATCCAAAACAAAATCACAGTTGTAAACCCCCCCCCTCAACCAAGCAGCCAAAGCTTGATCCGACGTAAAGAGGTGGTCTCGGTGTGGATCAAACTGAACCATGGTCCGGTTCATTTGTAGTGTGAAAGCATTGTTTTGGAATGTTGAGACTTTTGGAGCAGCAACAGGCTGTTGGCAGGCAGTCGACATGTAGCGCCTCAGTGTGTAGTGTGTGGTTGAGGGACAGAGAGAGTGATGGTGCTCGCACTCAGAGCAGGAAGATGTTAATGATCAGAGCAGAGGGGGCCTTTGGAGTAAATTTATCAAGTACAATGTACAGTGTAAGTTTGAGTTTGTCAGTGAGCAATGCAACATAACAAAATGAGCTGTGGTGGCACAAAAGAGGAGGAGAATTGGAAAAACCCATAAAACTGTGACACTTTTCCATAATTTTCCGAGAGGATAAGATAGAGGGGATATGAGAGGATGGGGCAGCAGCTCATGTAGATGATGACGACAGGATGTAGGCATGTTATGTATAGGATTTTAGTGTGCTCACAGGTGTGAGAAGGCCATAAGTCAAAGGTGATCTGTGAAGTTGGTCACTGAACTGTGATGGTTGTTACGGCACATTGGACAGATAACCTTTGCTAACCTGTAGGTTTGTTGTCTGATCATGTGACCTCTGGTGTTTTAAAAAGTTTTAAAAAGACAACAATAGAGCTATCTTCTCAGGTGATGTCACGGCATCTGTTTTGAAACCTGTCAATCAATGCCCTGCCCCGTTCATTATCTCCTCAGAGCAGTCTCTGAGTTCAGAAAGCCGCTGAACCTTTTCTCTGTGCTTCACTTAGAATAGCTCAGTGCCACAGATCAGCATTTCCTGTGAGTGTACGCTGGATCCAAGCCTGCACAAACCTTCCCTCTCCCTCAACCCCGACTGTCCAGCACCGGCCTGGGAGAGTGAGGAAGAGAGGACAAGATGGAGGCATGCATGGGATTATGTAAAAAAAAAAAAAAGAAGGACAAGTGTTGGGTAGAAAAAATAGGGATGATAGTGAGGCTGAAGTTTTGGAGAGGAAGAAGCAGAGCTAAAAGTGTGAAGAGGAAAAGGGAGCAGAGCTGAAAACCTTCAGTCGAAGTTGCTGACGCTCAGAGAGAAAAGGAAGAGGAGGAGGAGGAGGAGGAGGAGGAGGAGGAGGGGGAGGAGGAGGGGGAGGAGGAGGGGGAGGGGGGCCCTGGTCGATGTGACTCCCCATCCTTATACGGTCACATGCAGCCTTGGCACGGACACAGAGAGCCCAGTCGGGGAAAACATGCTCATTTAGAGCTTACATAAACACACCGACCCAGAGCCCTGCTCCCTCCCTCCCTGCGGCCCGGGCAGAGAAAAGGAAGGGAAGGAAAATGAGAAGAACGCTGTGGAATTTGAAAGGGAGTGCGTTGATAAATTCCTGAGCTTTTAGTGCACAGAGAGACTTTGCACCTCCTGTAACGTCAAAAAAATGCAGCGCTGGCGGTTTGGCAGTGATTCTCCCTGCAGGCTGGGGATTGGACGGGTGGATGCTGGGACATATTTGGAAAAGTGACACAATTTGGGAAAATTAAGGAAATTAGGCTTGTGAAGCAGCTGGAGTTCCTGATTTCCTGGCACGTCATGGACCCCCCCCTGACGTCAGTGACCTTCAGGAAAACATGAGAAACAATTAATCTTAGTGCACTAGTAATAACGTGAACGCACGCTCACACCCCATTATCCAAACCTGCGTCACTTGTCCTCTCACCTCTGACAGTAATGCACGTCCGCTAACCAATAAGTAAAACGTGTTTAGTTTAAAGCAGTCAGAGGATAAAAAATATGTCTTGTCTCTTTTTACACAGGGGACAACTATGATGTGTGCGCCATCTGCCTGGACGAATATGAAGAAGGTGACAAACTCCGAGTCCTTCCGTGTTCTCATGGTGAGTTTTCACATGAACCATTGACCAGGCTCAGGCTTGTAACACTAAAATGAAATGCTTCACGTCACATCTTACGATTCAAAACCTTCTTGGTTTATAAAAATCAATACGTACTCTCCCCCTCACAACTCCCTGTTCTCTGGAATTCCTCACTAACATATGTTTTGTTTTTGTCAACAAATCCCATGAAAAGGCCAAAACCAACAAGCCCATATGTTCCTAATGAAGACGTCCAAAAAAAAGGGGTCATTAATATGTATTTGAGTTCTTAAAAAGGCGGAATAAGTTTTTATAACAGCTGGTGACTGAAATTAACAAACATGACTCAAACGGGAGTGGACAGGGAATTTCTCTGGGACTGTTTTCAGCTGCAGATTTATGGCAGCAGGATGGTATGTTTAGGATGCACTCAAAAAATCTGTACTGCTCGTGTTCATCACAATGAAGGGACGTTCCGTCCACTGCGGTCATTAATGTGTTTTAATAGGTTTGGACAAAAGTGGTGCAGAGAAATCAGTCTGTTTTTACACAGAGATCCTGCGATGGGGCTGCAACAGAGTCCCTTCATTACGCCAGCTTTGCTTTCTTATACAGAACCAAACAACGCCAGCACAATGCCAACCCCAGTGTGTGATATTCATAGATGTAGCTAGCTAGATACTCACCTGTGTGGCGAATACACTACAAAAAGTTTCAAGCTTCGAGGGCAGCGTCATTAACAGGCGGCTCGCTCAGTGTGTGACGTGCACTTGTAGATAAAATATAATAATTAATTAATTTCCGCAGTGGTGTTTCTCCCACTGGCTCAGCCCGCAAGTTCCCACTCAGCTTATATACTTTACATTGTGATGATGTCACAGATTTTTACATCACTTTTCTCAGCTTGAGGAGTGTTTTACAAATATAAAATATCCAAGGATGAAAATTCATAATTGAAGAATTATAACTGACCTTGTTTGCAGCTTGTGGTGTCCTGTCAACAGTTTTACAGATGTCTCTTTTACAGTGGTGGCCTAGGTTGGAGAATGCTTTTGGGCCTCAGGGTTTTTTTTCGCTGTAATACCACCAGTGGCCACTGGGAAAAAATTAGAGGCTTGGCTTAGCAGCATTCCTGGGGGCCTGATGATTGCGTGCCGGCCTTCCGAAAGCAAACGGCGTGAAGAGCATAAGGTGTTACTCAACAGCGTCGGCCTCTAGTGTGACATATAACATACCTGTCAGTAGCGTTTTATAAACAATAATAATGGCATAACATGGCAACAACAGTCATTTAATGTCCCTGTTCCAAGACGGCTGATCTCGCCCTCTGCTCGGGGGGTAAGGAGCTACCGGCCACTGTTGTCTCCCCAGGTTGCAGATATTTTCAGTTGCTATTCTTCTTCTTCGAGTTAGCTGCTTACTGCTTTTAAAATCTCCTAGCAGTGGGTCACACCGGCTATCTGTTTTACACAGATGCTGATTTGCCGCTGTAACTATCTCCGCTGCCAGCTAACTCTGTCCCCCCATTCCTGATTGTACCTTTTATGTAGAATTGCGTAGCGCAATTAACGCACGCTATTCATGCCTTCAACAGGCAGCGTAAATGGCTCTGATAAATTCAGTGTTAGTTTGGGTCTTTCCACTGGATTTGTTGACTAAAAGAAAAATATATGTCTTGATTTATCCTTATAGTAAGAAAACAACATGGTGTCTTCTCAAGCATAAACAGAAGGATTAATGAATAACCTTTGTTGTCCGCAGCCTACCACAGTAAGTGTGTGGACCCCTGGCTGACCAAAACTAAGAAGACATGTCCGGTGTGCAAGCAGAAAGTGGTGCCCTCGCACGGCGACTCCGACTCCGACTCAGAGGAAGGCGACAGCGGCCCCGACGAGAACGAGGAGGCGTCTGAGAGCACCCCCCTGCTGCGCTCTCTGGCCTCCACCAGCGCCCACTCCTTCGGCACCATGTCGGGAGCGTCGCGCTCGGAGCAAGACCAGGAGTCCTCCGACTACGAGGACGACGAGCTGGACAGCAGCGACAGCGAGGAGGAGGTCACCGTGGAGACTGTGGTGGTGCAGATGCAGCAGCCCTGCTCTGAAGGCCACGAGCACGACCTGCCCCGAGCTTGACTGACTGCTGGCTGGTCACTGAATCCCCGCCCTCCCCGACCTCACAGCTCTGCAGAGACTTTCGTTGTTGGTGGTGGTGGTGGTGGGGGGGGGGGGCAGGGTCACGAAAACAGATTCATCTTTAAAGTTTTTCTGTCACTGCTTACAAGACATTGTAATGTATCCTCTTTACAAGTTAAAAAACAAATCTTAAGTTTTATTTTTAACATGATTTATGGAGAAAGTGCTGATTTCAACTGTGTGACAGAACGTCAGTAGCATATCTTAGGGGCCGACGGCAGATTTGACTGGATTAGTGACACTGACGTACAGTAGACTTTTATACTGTACTCTATTTAGTCCTAAAAAGGATGACACATGACTGGAAAAGTCCCAGACACAAGATCACACCTGTTCAGTAAAAGTACTGTGTATATAAAAAGTATAAATCACAATAAGTTACTTCTTCTTTACCTTTGATTATCTCCTATCCTTCATGTTCCAGACGACGAGGACGTTTCATTACTGTACATACATGTCCACGCTACACTGACACTCCTATGCAGCACTCTTTTTGTAAAAACGAAACTAACATTCAGCAAGTATAGCAACATTTAAAGCCACAGCAATATGGTTTTGCCAATTTATTTTCTAGCCTGATGTACGCAGGAGCCTCTGTAGGCGCTCCTGCCTGTGTTTTGTGCCATGGTTTATCTGTTACGACGGTTCACACTAAGACAAACTGAAGCCAAACCTGTTTGAGAATCACATTCGAAGCGAAGAATGTGCTCTACATGTGACGTCACGTTAAAGTGTGGAGGGACACTTGACTGGAAACGATGTCCACGCTGCCTGTGGTAAACTTCTTTTGGCTGCTCCAGACCTATCACTCCATTTAACACACGCAGTTATCGGTTGACGGGCCTTGTAATACACATTTAACTGACCTTATCTCGTTTTAATACAGTTTATAGTAAATAATCTTTGTTTTCATAACATGGCTTGATTTCTTTTTGTTCATTAAACCTGTTGCCTTTTTTTCAGTTGATGTATTTTGTCTTGTTAGTGTTTTCCTGCTCATGTATGTCTCTTCTCAATATGAATTCACTTCAATAAAATGAAAATGACACTTGACAAGGAAACTTTTCATGGTCAGTAATTAAAATTTACTCTTGTTTTCATGACACTGACGATGTGATGTAATATAGCCTTTAAATTCTACCTAGCTTTTGCTTCACAGGAGCTGCTGTCAGCACATTTTGTCTCAACATGTAGCCGCAGTGTTCATCTGAGGTTTTAACAAGAAAACTCCAGTAAACCTGTGCAGTGTAATGAGCTGCTTATCTGATACAAATCAGCCTGTATTAGTCTGCATGGCTCATTAGTAAGTGGAAATTAGGGGGCCTCTGCTTTATCACTAATTTCTCTGTTCAAGAGTGCAGTTTTACCCCAAGATGGGGGTTTTCCGGGGAGGGTTAAGGGTTTTAAGTGCCACCCATGAACCGCAACCACCCTGGTGAGTGTCTGGCTGGGGACCTCTGTCACGTTATTTACCATGTCTCAATTTCCTGTTTTTCTTTTATAAAACGCATACAATGCCCTAAAGTTATTAAAATTATAGGCTTAATAATAAATGGCAACAGTTCATCTCACCTCCGGGTCCATTTAGCAGATTTTCTGGAACTTTCAATATCACATGATTGTAAATCAGCAGATTGTTTAACTTGCCAACTCTCCTGATTTTCATTGGTTTCCTCGCAGGGTCACAATTTCTGGCCAAAGCCCTGCGACTCTAAACGTCTTCTTTTTTCCTCTTCTTTCACTTGCAAATGGCCCCAAAAAGTTTCCTGACATGGCAGGGCACGTCTGTCAACACTGACAGTAAAACATATTATAAACAGTAGCTCAGTCCATAGGGACTTGGGTTGGGAACCAGAGGGTCGCTGGTTGAAGTACCCATATGGACCAAATATGGAGTGTGGACTGGTAGCTAGAGAGGTGCCTGTCCACCTCCTGGGCACTGCTGAGGTGCCCCTGAGCAGCCCCCTCACTCTGGCACCTCTCCATTTAGTGTATAGGTCCTGTTTGTCTGTGTGTGTACTGTGGGCCTCTGTGTTAATACAACAAATTGAAAAAACTGAAAGTATAAAAAGTATATCAAATTAAAAATATTAAACGGGGGGGTTTGTGGGCCCTCCGCCAGGAAATTTGGAGCATCAAACAGAATTTTCTGCATTCTGGGGATTTTGTTATGCTCCATTTTGTGCATTTCCTCCAACAATTTATGGTGTAAATAACTTAGAATTTGTCAGGGTAAGAGTCATCTGGTGCTTTAATGTTTTTATTGGGATAAGGAGGGGGTTAGGACGAATACACGTTCTAAATATTGAGGGGGAGGTGTCCCACCCCCAAAATCTACACCTAATTTACACGTAACCAAGATAGCTGATGGCACTTAGTTCTCAGCATGTGAGAGATGGAGAGTAGTCAGAGACAAATATACTCAAAGCAAATTGGAAAGAATATTTCTCATTTCTTGTGTAATTTTATTTTATTTTTTTCCAAAAAGGCACGCATTTTGTATAAACTATGTCGTTTTACTTTTGGGCACAGAGGTTGTATTGTCCGATCAAATGAATGAATAAAAACATAAGATTACACCAGAGGTTCATGCAAGTTCACACGGGGTGAATTCTTTACAGATTATTAAAAGTAAGATTAAAAGTACTTTACATAAAAATGATGTTAGTGTACTTTGTGCAGGAAACACAGTGTGGTGTACCCTCAGACTTTTTGCTGTAGTTTCCAAATCCTCACTATTTTTGTCAAGGTTAACAGGTATACAGATGGTTTGCCCGGTTGCCATGGAAATGCAGATGTTCAAATTACCATTTTTCCTCATAGCACTTAAAAAAAATCACGTCCATGAAGGCTTTTAAATTGAGATATGATCGATAGATTCAGATGAGCTACTTGAATGAGACCCTCAGGTTGAGACTGATGTCAGGGTGTTTCTCTGTGGTTTCAAATTTCAGTCTTGACCTTAAACAGCTCACAAACTCTAAAGTACTTCGTAGTGTTCTTTGTTCTATGACTCAGATCAGCTATAAATAAAGAAATGTGACTTTGGGAATAATAAAAGTTTTTGTCCTGAGGCCTCTCGTTAAACTGGATTACTGAGCGGGCTGAGAAACTGCACCGCTCTGTAAACTTGAGTTCAGATTTCAGATGGCTCAAATTATTACTCATTGAGAAAGACTTAACATTTTGTCTTTAATTGCATAAGAAGACTTGATCCACTTTGTGAGAAGACTTGCTATTGGTCTTTTGGAAAGAGCCAGGCAAGCGGTTTGTGCTAAGCTAACCAGCTGCAGCTTCATGTTCAACCAACATACACAAGTATGGTATCCATATTCTCGTCTGACTCTTGGCAAGGAGGCGAATATATCCCAAATATTCCTTTGAAAAGAGAGGCAGCGTTCAGTGTGATAAAAGGACAACAAACGTTTATCTGGTTGGAATAAATTTATTTGATCTGTCTGTAAACAAGGTGATAAATCAATTTATGGCATTTCTTGGTTTATGCATATGAAATCAGATGCATTAAAGAGACTGTATCCCAGATGTAAGAAAAAAAAGTGGTGAGGAAAAAGGAAATGAACATAAATCAGCAAACAGGACTTGAAACAGGTTTTTTTTTTTTATGAGTACACATATCCCACAAGGCCTAAACAGTGGAGCTGAAGCTAAAAAAAGAAAAAAAAAGTGCCAATGAAATGACTCTTTAGTGGACAGTGGGTAAAATCCATCTTACAACAGCAACAGATCTCTCTATATTTATGGCACAGGATACACAGGTTCTGCAGTTAAGTTTCAACAAGACAACCAGAAGCGTCTTTGTTCCAACCAATCCCATCTCCCATTGAGTGTCATTTCTACTTTTGAAAGTGTTTTTTTTTTCAGTTGGACGTTACAGTTAGCAGTACTGAGCGCGGACAGACCGTGTGATACCCCAGAGCTCAGCTGACTATAGAGTAAAAGGCAATTTATTCCACAGTTTTGTAGTTGTCA
The DNA here is from genome assembly GCA_029783705.1 of Chaetodon striatus. Lineage (NCBI taxonomy): Eukaryota > Metazoa > Chordata > Actinopteri > Chaetodontiformes > Chaetodontidae > Chaetodon > Chaetodon striatus. Next base: position 15,679,877 of record JAPZEB010000021.1, on the reverse strand, counting down.
ACACAGCATGGGTTTGTACAAATGCAGTCGTTTCTTTTCTAAACAATAAAAGAAAAAAAAAAAAAACAAAACAATGAAGTGAGAATTTTCTTCAAATACTCCCACCCTTACCTCCCCTGTAGCTTCATATTTTTAACCATGGTAAGTGTTACTGTCTGGTTAGCATTTCCTTCATCAAAAAAGTTAGCAGTCATCCTTCACATGTTTTAGAGCAATTGTATAAACACCCGAGCTTCGACTACACTTGGTCCTATAAAAAGAAAAAAAAAAAATTAAACTGGACACGCTCCAGATGGTTATATGCTGGGATATCTACTGTCCAAAAAATGGCAGCCTTTAAAAAAAAAAAAAAAGAAAAAAAAAAAGAAAATATATTACAGGAGCTGGCAAACAAAAACAGTATTAAGTGCCTGAGCCATTGTTACTGTGGAATGTCCATGGGGTTTTCGTGTAGTCGGGGAGTGAGTGGTGGGAGGAGAGGCTACCAGCATCTGGACGACACCAACACTTGCGAATCCTGAGCCCATCTGAGCACCCCCCAAACACACCTTCCCCCCTTTTATAAAATGTATTCAGGACAAAGTAGTGGATCTGAAAGGAGAGGGGTTAGGGGACTGGTTGGTTGAGTGTTTGATGAAGATGAGAATCTCCTGTGAGGTTTTGTAGTGTCGCCTGTTTTGAGCAAACAGGATGGGGAAACAGGGAAAGGGGAGGAGCTAAACATTTTGGCAGGAGGAAGTGCGAGCGGGAGGGGGGAGAGGGGCAGTAGTGTGTGGGCGTGAGAGGGAAACAACAGTGGACTGCCATATGCACGCAGTCTGCCCTCCCGGACATGACGGGGGAAATTAAAGAGGAAGACATGACGAGCTTGGTTACCGCTCAAGTGCTCCAAAGGCATCGGCTGCTCAGGGAGGGAGTGTGTGTGATCGGGTGTGGGAGGGATTAAGTAGTGGGCACCATGACAGAAAGAAAAGAAAGAAACATCTACTTCAAATCGACGCTATAGCCTTCATTGTCCGAGTGTTTGGCCAGATTTTTTGTTTTTGTTTTGCTGGTCTTGGTTAAGTACAGATTTGTCATGACATCCTGTTAGCAACATGCTCATCTTTGCTATGGATCAACTTATAGTGCTTAAGGGGGTAAGAGTACACAGCGCAAGTGTGTTGAGGGGAGAGGATAACAAAATATGGGATAACAAATGGGGAGGAGAGAAGGCAGAAAAAGAAAAAACAAAGTAACTACCAACTAGGACTGGAAGTAGTGTGAAATGCAACAGGGTGGTAAGGGTGAGCTGCTAGGTGGCTGGGTACAGGCTGCTTTAGTATCCGGACTTCCTCAGGTAATCAGCCATCTGAAATGCTTTCTTGTTGAGCTGCCCTCCATGGACACCTTCCTTCCCCATGACAAAAACCAATGCTGGAGTACACAAGGAAAAAAAACAACAAAATAAATGAACAGACATGATGATAGCAGGACTGGAAAATAATATACTTTTTTTTTTATTTATTTATTGCCGCCTTGCTAAATGTGGGGCTACATTGTTGAGGACAGAGCCTGAACCCTGCGCTTTGTTAGAAATGATCCTGGGATTCTGTTTAATGGGACTGTCTGTTTGAGGGGAAACATGGGCTTGACAGTAATTTGGGGGGTTATTTTTTTTTTTGGTCCATTTTTCAGTGTTTTGTTTTTTTTTTTTGTTTTCCTTTTCGTATGTTTTTTCTCTCCCTCAACTACACCGCATAAGCTACGTCAAAACTAAACTAAAACCCTGAATCCCTCAAGTATTTTGCCATCGAGTATGCCTTCTTATTCAATCCGCCTCCATGGACCCCTTCTTTGCCCATTACCAAGACCAAGACTGAAAGAAAAGAGACAGAGAAGGGACATTTAGAGAAGGTGCGGAGATCACACAAGTGAAAAGAGAGGAGCACAGAGCCAAAAGCAGCAGGCAGACAAGACAGCTACAGAGGAGGACAATGGCACAAAAACCATAGCGGCGCTTTGGTCTGAAGGCTGTGCTGTGCCTAAACATTCATTTTCTTATCAGTGCTGCTGGTGGTGAAACAACAAAGACATCACACATTACGACTGGGAAGACAGAGTGAGTACAGCGGGAGTATAAATGTGCAGGACGCATGCAAAGCTGTTGGTCAGTCTATAAACTTGTGCTGACCAAGTTATCGCTCAGAGCTGCAGTCAGTGTTGACTTCTCTTTAACATCTGGTGACTGGTGAGAGTGAAAGCGGTGTTTGATTCGTCATGACCCGTTTATTAAAAAGGAACTAATTTTCCACATGATCACGCTCTGGCCGCATGGTGAGGATCAGTATTGGACTGGTGCCAAACCAAGTCACTATTTGACAGTACGCCTAATTAAGTAATGCTATACACATTTTTATAAGGTCATGCTTAGGTAGGCAACACTGTATCCTAGTTCTCAGAGCCACTGCTCGAATTAGGGCTGAACAGTTAAGCGAAATTGCAACGTGGCAAAGTGAATATCCAAATCGCGGGAGCTACAACTTCTTGAGAAAGGTACCATGTGATATGTCACAACATATTATAAATGAATCACCGCGGTGATACAAAGATGCAAAGGCCTATAAATCTATTCCAGTCTAGCGATGTCAACAGTTAATCAGCTGATCACCAAGAATTGTTATTAATGCATGTCGGCCTAGTGGTTAATTTTGCTACTCTTCGGTTTAGTGGTAGTACTAGCACTAAACCATACCAGAACAAAGCTAATAAGATGATTGTGCTACACTGGTTAGCCAGCTGCCGCCGCTTTGTGTTGAACACTGCCTCGGTCAAGTGGGAGCTAATTAGCAGCACCCCCGATTTGACAGTTTCCACTGGTAATGCCGTCCCAACCCATGGAGGCGGTTGGAACAGCACTGCCGCAGAAACATGGTGCTCACCCTCCAGTCTCCCTCCGTGTCACCCCAGTGTGTAAGTGACTTAATTTTGAGCTGCAAGACCCCCTTTGGCATTGTCAACTATGTTATCACTGTTAGCACGGTTAGCAGCATCAGAACGGCTAGTGGTGCTAATATCAATGTAAAAGGGGTTTTGCGGCTCAGAATTAAGCCACTTACCAACCGGGGTGACCTGGGGGCAGACCAGATGTTAGGCACAATGTTTCTGATCCAACAGTGTCCCACCACTATTGGTTGGGATGGCATCAGTCAGTGGTAATCATTGAATTAACTCGCCAGTGTGCAGTGCGGCTAGCAAACCAGTGAAGACAACAATGGTGAGCAGTGGGTTCTGTTTCCGCATGTTAACGTGGCTAGCCGCTTACCTCATGGTAAAGCTAACAGGGAAAAAGACGAGACATTTACATCACAAAACATTAAAATCTTACGACATCTATATGGATAGCGCTTTGAAATGTGGCGTAAAGCTGACTGAGTCGATGAAGCGCTGGACTAAAAGGAAAGCCCCCCTCTTAAAAATGAACCCGTAACATACCAGGTAATGGGTGTCCGGCAGTCGAAGGCAAAATCAGCCAAAACTGACATCCCCATTCCAAACATAAGGGAACATGCTTATTTGGTGAAGTCCCAAGAGATACTTGCATCATCAATAATGGCCATATTTTTTTGGAATATCGTTCAGCCCTGTCCTGAATCTAACCTGTCGCTTTTAAAAGGGAAAGCAATTGTGAATTGAATTTACTTTTGTGATTAAGATAACACATCCACATAGCTGCCAATTCAGCTTCTTTCCCATTTTAGCTCAACAAGCGAGACTAGTGAGAGAGACTAGAGACTAGTCTTTGTTTCACCTGTAATTAATACACACCATGCCAGCAGCAAAGAATAGGAAAGTGAAGCTTCTACTGGATACTAACAACCATGGCTAATGCGGCACACATGCAGATACAGCAGCATGCTTGTGGTACCTCTCCTCAATACATGTAAGAGCCCTGAAGTGCCTGAGTAAGTATTTTACCAGAAACAGAGTGGAAGCATGTGAGCAGGGGAACAGATTCATACTGTTGAGGGTAGGGAGTGTGTTAACCAGGAAAGGGGAAGACACATGCAGTTCAGAAAGTATTTAAGAAATCCCAGCCACTAAAGTGGGCCCAGTTAAGTGGAGAATTGGACCCTGTTACCTGCAGGTTTTCAGTGTCTGGGAATAGTGGGAGGACAGGGCGTCGGGACCCAAACAGACAAGTAAACTGGCACAACTCTGAGGCAAGCCCCTAAAAAGGGACTAAACTGAACTTTGTGTCATACAAAATTGGCAACAATTAAGCAAATTAACCATTGCTATTTTGACAGATTAGTGTATTTAAAGTTATTCACTGTAAAAATCTGTAGACATCAATGGTTTTTATTCTCAGAAAATGTCATACAATGTGTATATCAGATCATAATTTACAAGGACTTTTACAAGGAATTTACAAGGATATACAAGGACTGCCAAAAAGTTACGTTAATATTTGCGTTACACATTTTAAATAAATTAGCTGTCAAACAGAGATCTGTGAGTGAGTCGTGACCTTTATGGTGAAGTGTTTCAGCTATGCAGAGCTGCACAGATCACATGCCAGCTTCACTGCTGTTGTGGCTGAAAAGCATCCAACTTGTGGCCAACTAATATAATTTTAATTTGGCTTAAGTTTAGGGGTGAACAGTACCCCAATATGGATTAAAAATTCATCTATTTTTATTGTGCAACCATTTCCACAAAGGATATAATGTCATTAATGGTTTATCATAGATCTTGTTGTAGTGCATGGCAGTTTGGTGAAAAGCCTGGACTAATGGAATTGAGTCAGAGGGGCAATTAATGTGTCAGAAGCAAGGAAACATAAAACCCCCTTTGACAACAGATATATATAAAGACATCAAAGAGGGGAAACTGTGAGACACATGTACTTAATTATTCAGGACTGTTATAAGTTAATCTCGAAGAGGTCTCGTCTTCCTTACCATAAATCATCCAAAGCATATTAAACTGCAACAGATATAACTGACAAAACGTAAAGCATGGAAGACAATCACAATTTAAAGTCTGGGTAAAGCCAGATCATAGATTTGTCTCTAAACACATTAAACGTGTTGGATAATTGCGGAAAAGTGACAGGCTTAAATAGTGTCAAAAATAACGACTTAAATACACACTAATTCTGAAGACTTGAAATGGTTTCAATACAAATTTTCTGCAGTATTGATACAGCGCCACCAGTCGTGCTCTCACTCTTATTATTTCTTAACTACAACAGTACTTCTCCGCTACTAACCAGGAAAAGTTGTCGTCATGTTATAACCTTGTTTTATTTATCTTTTAGTACAATTTTATACCCTGTGGTGTAGAATATTGATATTTTTGAAGGTGCATCAAAGTTAGAAAGTCCAGTATCATGTTAACACAGCTGAATACTATATGTAGTACTGAGCAGGGGAGTTCATTTTGCCAACATTTTTGTGTTCAAAGTATTTTGGTTGGCCTAAAATCATGGCTCAATGATGCACTGGTCCCATTCTTATCATGAGTCCTCAACTGCGCTTTAAAAATCACAAGAGCATCAGTTGTTCTCCCGTTTAATCACAAGTCGAAACACTTACTTACTACAGCCTATAGTTTGATGCACAGCTCAGGGTTTTTTAAAACCTGCACAAACGTGTTAATCAATCACCTTAATACAACCAACAAAGCAGAGCTGAAAGTTTCTGTTAATAACCATTGCTAATGACAACCTACTTGCTACTGGCTATATTGTATGTTGTTTTCAGTAAATATCACAATATAAAACATGTCTTTTTAAAAAAACGTATAAACACAGGAAGCAAATTTTCATCTGTCTTCAGTGGTTACCTGTTAAGTATGATCTCAAGCACAAAGCTGATATCCTACTTGGTTCATTTACATGACCCGTGCATCACTGCTAGCTTGCTATTAGCTAATAGCTATGATTAATACCTGCCATCTGTGTGCTGCTTAAACTTCTGATTGCTCTGCTCTTGTCCTTCCAAATTTAATTCTCATTGGTCAAACAGTCGCTGGTGTTACTTTAACAAGGTAGTGTGTCCACCAGAGCCTCTTTTTTCCCCTAGCTGAAAACGGCAGCACTGTGTTCACTTGTATTTGACCGCTGTGACAAATACAAGTGAACACAGCCCTAGTGTATCAAAACATGTATTAAAAAGGAATACTTCATCCACAAAGTGACTATGTGTAAATCAATTAGCCAAACTTTTTCTCACATGCCTCCACGAAAATAGGCAAACACACTGACTGGCCAGGTACCGCGTTAACAACAATACCAAAACATCTGTTTACAAACTCATATAGTATAACCCCAGTCTTATTTATCCTGTCGTATGCTCAGCACTTCCAAAAAGTGCATTTTTGCCACAAAAAAAAAAAAAAAAAAAAAAAAAAAAAAAAAAAAAAATTCAGTATTAGAGTCTGGCTTTGAAGGGGGCATAAGTAACTAACTTTCAGTTTAGTTTTACAGAGTAAGGTTTTAGTGGCATGTTTGGGAGGTACCTTCTCTCTTGGGAAGAGAGACAGAGAAATGGAGAGAATGGAAGTGATGGTTGACGACTACTGCACGCAATAGTACTAAAAGATATAATAACTTACTCAGAATGCTGCTTTGTCACACAAAGGCCGCATTGACTGCTGCGGCTCCTTGAAATACGTCAATGTTGCCACCATATTGTACCAGCAACACTGGCCTGCACACGCCCACAGCATTTCAGAGCAGAGATTACTGCTTATTTTTTAATAATTCTGAAACCTAATTTTATGCATTTGGGGATTTTTTTTAAATAATTCAAATTTGGCTAGGTGGTTAATACACATTTTTTGAGTAGTTGTACAAACTCACAAAACATTTGTACTTTACCCAG
>JAPZEB010000021.1:15633217-15645583 GCA_029783705.1 Chaetodon striatus | reverse complement strand
AAACACATATATAGCTGAGAGAGAAGAGTGGGCTGTGAGTCCGGGCCCGCCTCAGACTAAAGTACCGGTGGCAGCTGCTGAACAAGAACTTTGACAAGGGCCTGTTTGCAACTCCGCTGCCCGGACACAAGAAAGGCCGACCGGGTGTCAGAGAGGCCGGCGTGGGAGAGCAGCAGTCGCCCGTGTGCTGTGACTGGACACCGCGGAACGTGTTGGGAGTTTCGCAGGGTCTGGCCCAGGTTGTGACACTTTTCTTCGACAAGAGAGAGGAAGAGGAACGCTATGGAAATGTCCTGTGACGGTACGTGTCTGTGTCATATCCCTCAGCTGTGAATAACTTCGCAAGACATTAGTAGAGCACTTTTTATCTGGGGGCAGACAGACTTGACGCAGATAGTCAACATGTCGAAAATGCCGGCGAAGAAGAAAAGTTGTTTCCAGATCACGAGTGTTACGCAGGCTCAGGTGGCGGCCAGCAGCATCACCGACGACACCGAGAGCCTTGACGATCCGGACGAGTCCCGGACAGAGGATGTGTCGTCGGAAATATTTGACGTCTCTCGGGCCGACCTCGGGGTGTGTGAGAGGAGTTCATCCGAGGAAACCTTAAACAACGTAGGGGAGCCTCAGGAGGGCCAGCCGCCAACCACGGGTCCTGTCAATGGGGGGCTGTCTTATAAAAGTTTAGGCACTGGTCGTGTCACCCCACACAATTTAGGAGGAAGTGTGCCTGTGCCAGCTACAACTCAACCTATTGTTCCGAGCTCAGCCACCCATCCGTCGACAGCCATCGGCACAGTCCCTGCTGCCACTGTCTCCACCAGCGTGGCTCACACAGCTCCCGTGAACACCAGCTGTAGTTCCCGATTCAGGGTCATTAAACTTGACCATGGTACCGGAGAGCCCTTCAGACGGGGCAGGTGGACATGCACTGAGTTCTATGAAAGAGATTCAGATTCAAATCGAACTGTGGATAGCATAAAGCCAGCTGTAACCCATGATCACAGTATAGACAGTGGGCTAGGGGCCACCAGTAGCTCTGTGGTCACTAGCAGTGCTTTTTCTGCACAGGCTTCGGAGAACACCGGGGACAGTGGGCACTCCACCGTGCACCCTGCCCACCCCTACCCTCCAGAGCCCCTGCAGCCAGGCTACAGCTTGGCTCCTCGGATAGGGAGCGGAGCAAGTGCCTTCCAGCCCACAGGGTATACAACTACAGCATCGCAACAACAGGCTCAGGTCAATATGCAGCCTGTTTCTCCCCAGACCTTCCTCTCTAATAGCCTCAATGGTGTGCACCATGGTGCCATGCACCAGAAGTCTCCCATTATGCCTCCTGCCTCGCAGGCCCAGCAGTATGCCTATCCTACTCATCCTGCTGGCCACTCAGCTGGCCAGCCGGACTATCGTCAGCAGCACTTTGTCTCAAGCACTCAGAGCCTTCCCATGTCTGCCCACCCTGTGGGTCCTCCAACCAGCCAGGTACCATCGCCTCTAATCACCCCTGCTGGTCCCGGAGGCCAGGGGCTGGGTGGGGAGGCAGCCTCAGCCCAGCCCCTGCAGCCTCTCCTGCTGCAAGTGGGCAATACATCAGCCATGGCACCCATCCCTCCAGGAAGTAGCCAACAGCAGCATGTAAACCACACCCAGCCTTCAGGGGGGTTAGGCATCACCCCTGCACCTTCCATCGCCACCACCACCTCCCACAGCGGTGTCCAGAACACACCTGCCACAGTGCCCAGTACCACCAACACCCCTCCGGGAATGCCAAGTCAGGCGCCTGGCACAGGAGGACTTGTCAAGCCACAAGGAGCCCATGGAGGAGCAACAACAGGCCTGCCCTCCGTCTTCAGTAACCAGGCAGAAGATAGTAGGCAGAAGTCTGATGCCCTACCTCAGACCAGTGCAGTTGTGGTGCCAGGGAAAGATGGTGTGAAGCCTTTCATCGGTGAGGGCTTCGGCCTGCCCACCCCTGCTGTCAACAGCCTGTTTGGCATCCATATTACCATGGATGTAGACGAGGACAGGTAAGAGAGTACAATGTAAAAAAGCCCATGTGAAATGAGTCCACTTTCATGAATTTTATTTTCAGCCTTTTTGTTAAGCTGTGGGCAATCCGTGATGCACTGTTACAGTAACCTCAGTTTGCCTGAGCCTATGAGCAAAAAGAGATACAGCCTTTACATGGAGCAGCACGGATACATTGTTGGAGGTAGCAAGTGTGTAATTGGAAGTTTGCCCTCATATTAAACATTCTTGTTGCATTCTACAGCAGTATGGTAATACTCTGCCGCTCCCTTCACCAGTGCCAAAATTAGGCACACTAACTACATGTGTTTAGTTGTGCTGTGGTTATACAAAACACTTTTTTTTTTTTCTTTTTACTTCTGTTTCTAAGTGTAAAGTTGTAGATTGAGTGAAAGGAGAGTTTAGAGGGGTAGTGAAAACTGGCAGAGACAGGAGGAATATTCTCTTTGTCATTAATAGGCAGCCCACAAAACACTGGATAGTAACCTGGCTCTTTACACACCCACAGCCCCCTCCCTCAAGTCTCCATTCAACCATACAGGCTGTTTGGGTTTAGGGGGCGTTAACAAGAACTTGGATAAGTTACAACACACGCAGTAGCTGTGTTTTGTAGCTGAGAGGGGAATAACTCCCTAAACGTAGGCGGTCTGTTTTTATTCTCCTGTCTGTCTAGGAGAGATGGTTAGTATGCTCGCCCTGGGCAGCGATCCCAGCCTCCCAACTTTATACCTTGTAAATACCGACTCTTCACTTGCCTACAGGACTTTTCTAATGTACACACGGTAGCTATTTTTAGGGTCTGTCGGATGGCCATCACACAGCTTGCGCTGAAGTGTTGCCACTCGTTGCCATTACAAGCAAGAAGAGGAGAGTTGGAGTTGGAGAGGTGAAGTTTGAGCCAAGAATGACCTAGATGAGAGCTGTAGTCCACACATACACACACACACAGAGGCATAGCCTGCCCTGTATTTATTTTATTTATACCTCAGTGTTTATCAGTGTGCTCTGTTCTGTTCTCCAGTGCTTATTATGAATGGTACAGCCAGACGAGGAGGTGTTTGTGTGTGTACTTATGAGGTTGAGGCCTGATTTTTATCACCCATAGTTCAGATATTCCTAAGGCTAATCATTGTTTACCAAGATACTTCATCCCAGCAGCATCACACATAGGTTGACTGTGTGTGGAGGGCAGAAACATTGTGCGTTGTCACTGATTTCATGAGAGGAACAGCCAGTGCCTGTTTCCGAGTCATTCCTGTGTGTATTTGTGTGTGTGAGGACTGACATCAGTGGCTGTCTGTGTAGCTATGGTGATGCAGGCAGCAGGACAAGACGTGTCAGGGAGGTGTAGAGGAGGCACAGGCATTCATGGCAGTGATAGCAGGTATGTAAAGCCACCTGTGTCTGTGGCAGCAATGACATGGCCAGACCAAATCGGCAGGATGATGTCTGCCTTCTCTTCTGGCTCTCAGTCGTGTCCTTGTTAGGCCAGTCCATGTCCATGTTGACACATGAGCTTAAGGAAGTGTTGATTTGTTGCTGACCTGTTTGGGGTTTAAGCTCTTTTTCTCTGTACACTTCCTCATTTTTCAATGAGATTGTAGATTGTAGAGACTTGCACACTTGTCATAAGTATAAAAAAAGTTGTGAAATAGGGTCTTGTGTAGCCACATTGGGATGCTATAATTAAAGTGTGAAATATTGTGGCTTTTAAATCAAATTTAATTCCCATGGTGTACATAAATATTTTGGAGCTAATTTCCATAATATTAAAACAGTTTTTCCCCAAAGGGCTTTTTTGGTTTATCGTCCAATTTGCAACAAAATTACTACATATCCAGAGGGGCTTCACTCACACTTTTTCTAACAATTGTTCAACAAAATGAGATAAACAGTGTGGGTGAAAGTTGAGTCGACACCAAGCTGAGTATTGCTAAGAACTTCCCTGAGGGTTTTACTTGTCGATCACTTTGCAACAAACTTTGACTGTAACCCGAACATGTTGGACAAGAACATTGCAGACTGTGAACTCAGAAAAAAAAGCAAAAATGCACACAAGTTGTTGACCTTTTGTCTGGTTCGAATAAAACTTTGAACAGTCATTTAATTTATAATGAAAACTTTTAAAGTAAGACTGGATATGCACATATTTCCTATTCACTCTCCCTGAATAATGAGAACAGGGGAACTGTTTTATTGTGTTTCTATATAGATTCTGCATGCTGCATACATGCACATGTATAAGCATATGTTGAATTATGGTCAACCTCAGAAGTTTTGGAGTGAAGTTATGGGGCCCAAAGGCAAGTTGGCAGTCATATGCATAATTTTAACTACCATCAGTTGTAATTAAAATGCCTTGTTAATACATAACTTTCTTGTAAACTTTCTCAGTAAGGACCCAAAAAAAAAAAAAACATAATTCAAGGAACACTCCCCAGTATAACGGGACACAGATTTTCAGATTCTTGTCAGAGGTGCATTGTTCTGTGCACGAGCTCAGCCTCATAGAGGAATCTGTTCCAGTTTTCATTGTTTGGTTCTGTTTTGAGTTAGAGTCCATCACAAAAGTGGAACAAAGGATTGTGGGTGTGGAGATGAGAGATTAGAGTGATTTCCCCTCAGTTTGGAATGGTTAGTCTCTGCTCAGCACGCTGCATCTCTGCCAAATAAAGTGATGAAGACGCCCTTGGGACAAATTGGTTTCCCTCGATAGGAGCACTTGGCCTTTAACTCAATTGCTCACCCCAGGACAGACCACCCTCCCCTTGCATTGTCTCAGTCAGGAATATAATAATCCATCATAGACGCTTTTCTCAAGATGAAGAATGATGGTAGTTTAAATGTACAGTGGAGAGAGAGTTGATTTTTGCGCACAATTTTTTTTATGTCATTACATTTTATCCAGAGGAAGAGTATAATAACTGTAAATGAATTGTAGAGATCCAGTATAGCTTTTCCTGGATTAATTTGAACACTGCTAAGAATCACCCTTTTACAACCATAACTCCACACAGAAGCACACTTCACCCTCCTTCCCCCACTCCTCCTCTACCTCACAAAACAGCCTGTTGGTTGCTGTTTTTCTTGAGGCAGTTCCAGTCTAATCGGAAAACTGTTTGACTTTTTTTCCAGGGCTAAAAATGGTGGTAATGTTGCAGCAAGTGAGTAACTCACATAGGTGTTGAGAAGGCAGTTTTAATGGCCACAAGTAGGTTTGCACCTGCAGGCTTTTCCAACGTAACCCTGCTTCACCTTTGTGCATATATACACATTCACACATGAGAGCGACCCAGTTCAACCACAGTCTCCTGTTGACTACTGAAGAGTATGACGAGCCAGGGTGAAGGTTTATTGTTCCTTGTTATTTGGGGGATTTTAATTTATCATCATGTAGTCACAAGGATAGTTTTATAAACTTCAGATTCTGCCAGATCAAACGGCTGACGCTCGTATCAGCAAACAAACCAATGAACATGGGCCAACAAAAAGGAGAGCGAACCAGAGACCAAATTTACAGACCTCCTTGACTTGTCTGATAGCTGACGTATGATGTCACCACACATTTGTGGAAACTCAAATACCCACAAGATTAATTTCTCCCCACACACATTGAATGTCACATAAAGTTGTAATCTGATTGGAAGCTTTCTGAGAGGTCAGCTGCAAAGTGTGTGTGAGTTCAACTCGGTGGAAATTGTGAGTCGTTCCACCTCCAACTGGGGCGAGTGCAGTGGCTCCTGCAGTTTGGAAAACAATGGTTCAACCGGTGGAGGGTAATTTTGTGAAGAGACACTTGCAGTGTGTCTTTTGTTCAGTTGGGCAAGCGTTAGTTTTGAATGCTGGGGAGAAGAGCAGAGAGAGAAGGGAAATTTTGTATGCCTGGAGTGACAGCAAATTGTCAAAGCTCTGTGGTATTGCCTGATATTTTACACCAAACATGTGTCCCTTAACTCTGTTTTATCCCAGAGGAGACTACCTCCATTGATTGTTAGTCTGAATATGCACGTGTTCAGTACTTGTACTGTAGCGCCTCCCTACATTTCACCTCTTGGCAATTTGACAGTTTAACACAAAGGGGGAGATGGAGAGTCAGGTTTGGGATGGGGCATGTGTGTGTTGGGGGTTGTAGTTTGGTTTGCAGCAGTGCCTGGAAACAAGGGAGCAGCTTATTTTCCACAGATAGCTGACCTGCCTGAACTTACAGGGGACACATTCCAGGAGCCCTGAATGGCTGTGATTGTGGGACGTCCCGGGCTGTGCAGACGGGTCTGCGCCAGCTCTGTTTTTGGGCTGGACCACTGGCTCTGCCTCCTCCCTCTAATGTGTCTGCTCTGTCTCTCTGGCTCTTGTTTTTTGTTTATCCCTAACTGGGCTGCTAACACTCTCCCTCTCTGCTTCTAAACTGCTGATGCAATTTTTCGCTTCCCATTCACATCATTGTCTTTTCTCGTTTAATTAATCAAGGGAGAAGACTCAGTTCATACTCTAAACTCTCTTTGCTTTTAAATTGGGGGTGAAAGTTTTGGTGTTGAGCAATCACTAGCATTTTTTACAAGCACAATAACTGACCAGAGTTTGCTTTTAATGATGTCTCCTGGAACTACCCTCATAGTCCTCATTAACAGTTTCCACTAATTTGCCTCTGTTCCTAACGATAGTGCTCCTTTCCTGTACAGAGGCAGGGCAAAAATAATGTCCTCATTTTGGGATGGTGCAGTGAATTTGTTTGATTTTAAAACATGCCAAGTTTGTTGTATTTTTTAAATAAATTTTCAAAGAACCAAAGAGGCCAGCGGTGTGAGGCAAAGTGGTTGAATAAGTTAGCACAGCAGGACCCACCCTGTTATCTCAGCAAGATGTGGTCAGGGGATCACTTCCAATTAGAATGGACCTGCCAAAGCAAGTAAACAACCAAGCTCCTGGCGTCCTACCATAACTAACTCAGTTTGTGCTGGAAGCAAGGCCATCGAATCAGCCACAGAGTATGTTGCAGGCTGTTCCAGGAATGAGGATGGTGTGTGTAAACTGTTGGTGTTTGTTGTCTTTTCCAAAATGGTCTCCGTGCAGAACAGGTTAGAACCCTCTTTCGAGTGGTTGCAGCATGTTAGGTATGCACTGACTCACTGGTCCAGTCTGCACTTTGTACATGGAGAAGAGAGTGGGCTATGCTGAGCTTAGGGATTGTGTAATGTTCTAGTGTATGTGTTGTAACTTTGGATTAAAATTTCAGAATGTATTAAATCAAGAATGTTACCAGAAATAAGCAAAGTTAGCATGTCTTCATTTTACACATTTTTATATTTAGAAGCTTGCTCCCAAAGTTTTTTTTTTTTATAGTAAAGGCAACCGGCCATGAGAGATTTTAGACTGGTCTGTAGTGTGAAGTTGGTATTCATGGTAATCTTAGACTACTCTAATGAGAGGCAAATAGTGTCACAAAACAAAAAAAAAAATGTTGCCTTGTCATAAACTTTAAAACTTAGCTAGGCTTAGCTGCAGGACTAACAGCCATGTTTCTATGGAAACAATCAGTAAAGAAGAGAAAAGTATGGCTCATAGTTTTTGGTTTTCTAACAATGTTGTGGATTGAAAAGGGAGTGTTTTCAGACACCGCAGTTATCTGATGGAAATATGCAGCAGTGTTATTAGTCCCTGTTACTGGTGTAACAGATTGCGTTTAGGCATACACCACTGCCCCAGAGTCATTTTGCCTTTTTGTTATCAATACTTTGTTGGAAGACGGACACAGCAAGTATAAATGAAAGTGTCTGCTCAGTACAGCGGCAGCAGGATTGCAGCACAGATTAGCAGGAGTCAGATTTCACTTGTGACGAGAGGTAGGATAGTTGACCGATAAAATTATTGTGGAGGATTTATTCTCAGAGATGAGAGAAAAAGCACCTGTTTGGCAATATTTCGGATTAAAAGGGGAATCGAATAACGTCAGTGAGGGAAAAAGAGTTGGTTTCATTGCTGAGAAGTTGGAGGTGTGCAGCCTGACTCCTCCACCTAACAGCTCACCGTGGCTCCTCCTCCTTGCTCTATTACTGCAATATTTCAAACTGATCTGCTGTCAACAAATGCCGAATATGACTGTTGTCTTGTACTGTAGATGCATTTTTCATGAATGATAAGGGTAGTGCTAATCTCACTCACTAGTTAAAGGCAATTCATACTTTGCCAGTTAACTGCTTTTAATGTACCAGTAGAAAAGGTTCAGTTTTCAATAGCAGTAATTTGCAGCGCTCCTCAGATATTGATGACATAACACTGATGTTGCCACCAGTTTATTATCCGCCGTGACAATGTCCTCAACAAGGTGTCCTTAATCGTTAGCTCCATTCACTCCAGCAGTAGCAGAGCTGTGATGCTGTGAGCAGCAGATAACTTCAGATGTCTATCTGAAGTCTGACTGTAAGTTTCATTTAAGCCATTATCAATGTCTTGATTTGTTGGTTGACAGAAGTATTATCAAAGCAGCTGTTTTTAAATCAGTTGGTTGCTAAAGTAATTTCAAGCAAAACCCTGAAGTTTTAGCTTCTCAGATAATAAGGTTTTGCTGTTTTTTTCCCTTTCACTTGAAAGTAAACTGAATATCTTTGGGTTTTGGACTGTTGGTCAGAAAAATTCAAGCAATCTGACAACACTATCTTGATGTTTAAGAAATTGTTATGAACATTTTTCATCATTTTATGGCGCACTATAGACAAAATAATTGATAGTAAAACAGTCTTTAGTTGCAGGCTTAGTGCTCACCATGAAAAAATGTGGTGCAAGTCATTTTCATACAACAGCTTCTTAGTACTGAAGTTCAACCAACCTGAGCACTTGTAGCCTATAGTGCTCTCTCTGGCTGTTTCTCTTGACGCAGACATGTGAGTGCTGCTGTTGCCTCTGACCTAATAATGCAGCATGGAGGTGATATGTAAAAGGACTTAAATCTGTTTGAATTTCTTGGCAATAAGATGTTTAAGTGACAAATGTGGTGCTTCAGAGTTTCCTCAGAGGTCAGCTGGCGTATGTCCAATTTTGTTACCTTTCACCCTGTTGGTTTACAGTAAAGTGAGATATTCTGATACAGAATTGAGGAAGTGAAAGAGCGAAAACAACTGCTGTGCAGAGCTGGGCCCATCTCAGTTTGTCTAATGCTAATGATGAGCAATAATAAATCACAAAGTGCAGGGGTTAAAAATATATTTCAGTGCAAGTAAAACACAATAGGAAGAGGGAAGACAAAAGAAAATGCAAATCAGTAGGGGTAAATTAAGTGGTTAGGTGATTCAGCATTTCTAGCACAATGCCTTTTTGTAGGCTTTTAAAGCTGACCGCAGATCAGAGCTTAGTCTTCAGGCATGGAGGAGAAGATTTGACGGGAAGTCTGTGGGATATAAATGTCTTCAGCTTTAAATAAGTTAACCAGTTGCTGGAGAAAATGCAGAGCTCTGTGTGTCGCAGCCATTCAGTCTCCCAGAGTGGGAAGCAAGGGCTGAACAACAGGGTTACGGTGCCTGGGGCCCCCCAGCGCCCGAGATGACTGAATAGTGAGTAATGAGGATGTGTGGAAAGCATGGCAGGCAGCTGCATTTGAGTCATCCATCCTCTCTCTGTGCTCTCGCTTGCTTTCAATGGGTGTCGTCTACTGATCTGGCTCACTGGTGCCTGTGACTGTTCATCTGT
Organism: Chaetodon striatus; assembly: GCA_029783705.1. NCBI lineage: Eukaryota > Metazoa > Chordata > Actinopteri > Chaetodontiformes > Chaetodontidae > Chaetodon > Chaetodon striatus. The sequence goes on along the minus strand of JAPZEB010000021.1, from coordinate 15,635,875 downwards.
TCTCTAGTCTTGTGTGTGTGTGTGTGTGTGTGTGTGTGCGCATGTGCACTTGTGTGTGTGTGTGTTGCGGTATGACAGTGTGGGATCGACTGAGAGAGTTGAAGAGAGGCTCCAAGAGTGAATAAGAGTTTTTAGGGGGTGCTTGTGTTTGGCTTCTTCTCGGCGTCTCTAGGGTCTGGGAGCTTTTTTTTTTCTTCAGTATCTTTTTCATTTACCATTCACTGCCTGCATAGGTTTTTTTTTTTTAGCCTGTCTGTCCCAAACTTGCTCGGAAAGGGGTTGTCTGTGTGTACTTAAGTCCACACACAGTGAGACTAATCACATCAAGGACGGAAAATAATGAGTTCAGTTTTTGCTGTTTTGAATTTATGAACTTTAACTCAACTGAGAAGCAAAGATGAATAGATTGTGATACTAAAGCCAGACTGGTGCTAAATGTTTGAAGCTGATATCATAGTTGATATTTGAGAGTTTTAAATGTGAGATATTGACTGATTGTACTAATAATATCATAAGCACTGTAAGGACCTTTTCAATTTGATAATGAAAGAATTATGATAAATAGGCCTGTCATGATAATTATGTTAATGACTTATCAAGGTCAGCAAAAATGATTGAGTTCATGTCCATATATTTTATGACATTGCTCTTGTGTTTAAATGCATGTTTGTTTAGATAAGATTGTCACCAAAATTTTAGCCAACATGATGCCAGAATAAACTTTAGGGTTTTCACAACTGTCGTAAGACTTGGGCGCAGTGCCGCAGCCCTGTCAACAGAAAGAAAACATGGTGATTGTTATTTATTTAGGATATTTTCATGTTTTTTTTCACATTCCAATTCCAATATCTGAATGTTCTTAAGAGTTAAATGTTCATAGCTCATTGAAAAGGTGCACTTACATTACTAGCAGGGTTGCTAATAGCCATCAGCCAATCAGCCAAATGCTGGTGAAATGAGTGAGTAATCTAGTGGCTGATAGATTTTGGAATCTGCCAACCACAGTTGCAGATGGATGAAAAAGTTAATTTCCAACCCTGATTATTATGCTATTATGTTAAAATTGTATCAGTGGCACGAAATTGTCTTAAAATATTATTTTTTATCGCAGTTATTTTTGGGGCAATATATTGTCTCCCAAAAGTTGTTATCATGACAGGCCTAATGAACAAGATGGAACAGAAAATACATAAAAATATATGGGTCAGAGATGTGAAATGTGCAGGAATTAAAGTAAGGGCTGCAATAAATGAAAATTTTCATTACTTCATAATCTTGCAATTATTATTTGTTTTAATGGATTAATAGTTTGTTCTATAAAACTGTGAAAGATTTCCATCAAATCTTCCTAAAGCCCGAAATGACGCCTACAGGTTACCAAAAGTCAAAAACTCATTTGTGTGTCTTTCTGTCATATCACACAGAAATGCAGCAAATTCCTACACGATTGAGAAGCTGGAGCTACGGATAATTTTGCATTCTTGTTTAAAGAATGACCAAAATAATACTCGATGACACATTTCGTGTCAATATCTTTATTCTTACAGATGCATATTTATATTGAATCTATCAGTCTTGTCAGGTTGTGTAGATTCAGCGGTGGATTCACTCTCGCGTTTCCTCTTCACAAGTCCTCAACAAGTTAACATGAGCACAACTCCAAAGGCCAACTAAGGTCATATCTGTTCTGCAACTTGAATCTAACATCCATGCAGGCGATGCAAATTCTTCAGGGTGCTATTTTTCTGCCTTCAGCTGAGAGAAGTGCAGGTTTTGCAAGAACCTACGTTTCCTGCTTTGCTTTGATGTCCGCTTTCATATTCTGTCAAAGGCTTCCTCTGTTGTCTTCTTCCTCTTCTTTTTCTCAAGTCAACTTCGTCTCGAGTGTCTCCTCTCGCTGACAGTGAACCGCTCTCTGCCCCCCCCCCCCACCACCTCCAGTGACTTACACCAAGCAGGTTTTCTTGCAAGGAAACGGACGTGAGTCATTGTGGCTGGGTAGACTGATAACGGTGTATTTGCTCATCCGAAACAGCAGTGCCGAGCAGATGGTACCTTAACTTATCACTGAATCAGGTTTGATTTGTCATAAGTGTCTGAAGTTGTCCTCTTTTTCACCCAGTGAGGCCATCCGCATTATATCATTAATCTCCCGGCTTCCAACAAATAACTGCGTGTAATTATGTGATTATATCTTAGTGTGTGTAACTGCTACCACTTATGAAATAACTCTTTTCATAACTCTTAGTTGAACTTATTGCGTCATGCTGTGAATCAGACCCTCATCACTTGATTGCTTTAACAAAGAACACTGAAATCTCTAAAAACCCAAACTGTCGTTGTGATATTCAGAGACACTGTCAGTCTTTTGTAGCCTTTTATAAAGCAGCTAACCATCATCAGGCATGTCGACCTCCTGGTTCACACTATGGTGAGGTGTGATGACCGGTTCGTTCTGAACTTTCGCACTTTCATGTCTCGGTATTCCTCATCTGAGTCAGCCTCTAAGTTTAACACGTTAAAACATCCCCCCCATTCTTATCTATCTAACTGTGAATGAGGAACAAAGGTAAAAATTGACACCACATGTTAACTGCAGCGGTGCACTTTTAGTCACAGTTTGGTCTTTTGAGTTATGCCGGCAATAAATAAATTAAA
>JAPZEB010000021.1:15610090-15630437 GCA_029783705.1 Chaetodon striatus | reverse complement strand
TCTAGGGTCACGTCCCTCTTTGCCACTGAGCCTCTTCCTCTCTCTCCCACGGCATCTCCTAATCACTACATTATGAGAAGAACTCCTTTTCTAACCGCTGGGTCACATCTCATCCCTCTGCCCAGTTTATTCAGCCTCCCCTTACATCAAGCTGCAGCCAAAAAAAAAAAAAGTGAGTGATATGAACAAGAAGAGAGTTTTGTATGCATCACGTGAAGATAAAAACCTATATAGCCATGTGTGCTCTGCTCAACTCTGTGTGCATTCAGCAACATCAAAGAGTTAGTTGCAGGAAGAACGACTCCAGGAAAGCAACCCACAGTTGCATCATGTTTGGTCTTTTGTGTCGTAAAGCCTGTCCTTTTTTTTTAGTTGACACTAAGAGGTTGTTTTCAAATTGTTTTAATTTTAAAGGGAGGAAATTAAATTTGTGTGCGCTCCATTGAAAGCAGAAGCTTTCTTCGAGTGACCGCAGGGAGCACAGAGTGTTCATTCAGGCCCATGCAGCAGCTTTAAGTCTGGGTAAAGCAAAAATAAATATATGTATTGAGTTTGTCACACCACAGAAAATGTTTTAATAAGCACCTAGCTAAATTTGAATTATGAGAAAAGTTTCCAAGTTTATAAAATTACATTACGAAATCATGAAAAGGTATCCAATAGTGAATGACTTAATGCAAGCGCGTCCCTTTAAACACAGTAAACAATATGGCGGCCACTTGGAAACGAACAATCTCGAATTACAGTGAAACAGTAGGCTCAAATGTTTCTGAAAACATTTTAGGTGAGACATATGCAACACAGTAACAGAGTCATGGTTCATATTTGATTAGCACTGCCTAGTTTAATTGCTTGATCTCATTTTTTTCAGTTTCCATATTTACAAAAGAGGAAACAGTATGGTGCCCACTTCCTGTTCACAGGTTCTCTTCTTACAGCCAAATAGTGTACTGAAATATGTTTCTGAAGGGATTTTAGTTGAGAAAAAGGCAATACAGAAACAGAGTCTGGGTTTCTATTTCATTAGCACTGCCTAGTTTTACTGTTTAATCTCAGTTTTTTCTGTTTCCTCATTTACAAAACACAATATGGCGCCCACTTCCTGTTCACAGATTCTCTTATTACAGCCAAACAGTGCACTTAAAAATGTTTTTGATGAGATTTTAGGCGAGAAAAAGGCAATACGGTAATAGAATTTAGGTTTATATTACATTATCGCTGCCTAGTTTTACCATTTGATCTAAGTTTGGTCTGAGGTTGAGAGAAATGGAGGTGGGTCTCTTTCTTGATCTGCTTTTTGTGTCCATGGTGCTGAGCATATGAAAATGTGGAAGTACTATCTATAGAGCTGGCGAAAGTCTTAGCTGAGAGATGAGCAGGGAGATCTGGGCGCTGATAAGAAGGTTACCAGAGTTCATTTACACACACTACCCTTATTGTTATGATACCAAGCTGGCTGAAAATTGGCTCAGTATCCCTTTAAGGATTAAATAGGTTTACAGGCAAAAACCGCTGGTGACTCTATTCTTCATCTTGTTTATGTTGTGCTATGGAAGTTAACCTATTAGAGCGCAGAGATTTTTAAGGGCATTCTTGTTCTTAATAACTTTCTGGTCCACACCAGGTTGTTGGAACATCACCAAACCCTTATAGTTATGTCATTGTTATCTAATAGATAGAATAGTTTTTGAATGACCGTTCTGTCTTTTGAAAACATTTGTCATCACATATCAAATTATGCAATCTCCTAAACCTTGGATACTGCTGCAAGTGGTTCAACATGTTTGTCTTGATAGGTTCTTTATAAGCGATAAAGAGTTGTGAAACTAACAAAGCTTCTCTATTGACAGAAGTTCTGGCTGCTAAATCCCTTGTCAAGCACACATCATGGGACCAGGGAACGGCCTCTCAGATCTGACAGTATAGTGTGACTTTACTTCAGGCAACTGGCCTGACATGACACCATTTATTGGCAAATGTTTGCAGGGTGGTTGCTCAGCCTATAAGGTGCTCTGGCACATTGTTTGATGGCACTTTCATCCAGATTATCACACAGTATAATGACACTATTTACTGACTGAACACCTTTGCTATGCAGTGTTTTTGCTCTGTTATAGAAACAAAAAATGTCTTTACCTGCAAAGAAATTTGTCCAGAATTTACAGGAAACTAAATAAATCCTGTGAACATTGTGATATTTAAGTAATCTAAATATTGTATTTAAACAGTTTCTTAGTTATGATATGATAAAGTTAGTTGTAGATTTCAGTAACAAATATAATACTATTATAGTTTCCATAATGTAATTTTTGATTTAAATGAAACCTGTAAATGTTTTAGTTAAATATGCATAAAAATATTATATATATTATACAGTTGCCAGGCAAAGTAATGGCTTTATTATAGTTAAATCTACCTGATACAGTCTCAGCTCTAATGCAGTTTTTATAGTGAACTGTTCTCTACATATCTAGTCAGGTAAATAGACACAGGCAACCTATTTTACTTTGGGTGGGATCAGTAATGACCTCACTCACCCAGAGTCTCATGAATTTGGATTTGGAAGGAGTCACAAATAGTGGACAAGCTGTGGCCTGAGCTGGAGTCACTGCAGGGCTTCTCTAAATAGAAAAAAAAACAACCTGGTCCACAGAAATTTGGCCTAAAATAGGGTCAAATGCAGTCATGTGCATATCAGTCAGATTATAAGATAAGAGCTCCCTAAATGAATGCCTAAGGGGTGCATGTGAGTTCCCATCATGCTTCCTGCCAAATCTTGCTCTGGGCTGTAGGTCAACCAGGATGTTTATCAATTAGCATACTTACCTGACAACATTCTGCCTCTGCCTTTTCACACACTGAGGAGCTAATTTGACTGTAGTTGCTCAAATATTTGCTCCCAGCAACGATACAAGTTCTGACAGCTCAACTAGGTTAAATGTACTACATCGTGACGGGACGTGAGCTGTGCTGTGTCAAGACGACTTTAATGTGATTGTAATCAAGAATCTGATTTATGTGCAATGTCGCAACTAATGATTATTTTTATTACGATTTCTCGTTATTTTGTTTCTTCTTGCTGTGTCAGAAAATAGTGGAAAATTCCCGTACTATTGCCAAAGCCCAAGGTGATGTTGCACAGATGTCTTGTTTTGCCTAACCAACAGTCCAAAACCAGTGTTTCCCCTAAAACTATACCGACCGACAGGAACCCCCACCAGGCCAAAAAAATAATTTCTTAATTGCCAAAAATAACACCAAAAATCCAGTGTTTCCACATATTCCTTTTGTAGCAGCGTGCCGCTGAAAGTCTGCGAATGAGGTAAGTGTGATGAGCCTTTAAATTGGCCTTTATAGTGCTGTGTACTGAATAAACATAAAGCACAGGAAAGCACACTTTTCTCCTTTAATCCTGCACTTCCTGCTGCACAGGCTGAGGTCACTAAAGGGCATTCAGGTGAGGTGAAACCCACGCCTCCCTGTTTTCCCCTAACATTTCCCTGTCTCCACTTCCATGATTTTAAATTGCTGCTTGTCACTCAGCTATCCTTTAGATATATCACTGCTTGTCTCCTCTCATGCCTGATAACCTCGTCATGCATAAAACTTTTCCTCGTCCCTATAAAACCAGGTATTTTGGCTTGCTCAGAAAGCCGAGCTCATAGCTGCTGTGTTGAAGTAAGTTGTTTGTGAGCCCTTTAAACTTGCAGTGTCTAAATACCTCACCAGCTCATGAGGAAACTCGAAGGTCCTGAGCTGCTGTTTGTGGGGTGTGGCGCAGATAAATCTGTCATGGGCTCAGATATAGAAACTCGGCTGTAAATCACCCTCGCACTGATACAGTAGTGGATGTGTAACCTCACTTTTCTAGTTTCGTAAATGAATTCCTTTCTCCCGCCTGCTTTTGTTTTTCGCATCTCCAGGGCGTCATATATAGTGAAACTGTCCACTTTACGATTTTGTAGACCACCCCTGCTTCTAGTGTAGGACAAGTCTCTTGTACGAAGTTTTACAGATAGGGTGCAGACAGAAGAATAACTGGCATGAACTTGAACCCAGCGGGAGCGTGCGTTTGTTCCATTTGTGAGCTGTCACATGATACCTCATCTTGTTTCTCTGTTCGTTTGTTGTTTTTACCTGAAATACATGCTGTCTTTTTTTAATTTATCAAAAAGCTTTGACTTTAATTTGCCTATAAAGTATCAAGTGCAGAGTGGTGTGGAGCCAAGTGAGGGTATTTTGACCTCAAAATACATGAGGTCATACATGTTAAAATTTATACAGTCATTGCACTTGCAAACACTTTGAAAGTTTGACTAAAGTGCTTCACGATAAACGACCAAAGACGTAAGATCAAGACTGAAAACACAGATTTCATATGACTAATAAATAAAACAGAGATAAGAACCATTAAATCTAACAAGAAAATGCTTAAATTTCTTTAGAAATCTTCAGTTGGCTTGTTTCTGTAATTGTAGTTGAACTGTTGAATGAAGTGTCATTTGAAAGTTAAGTGCTGAAAGGAGTGGAAATGTCAGCTCAAGTGCAGCCCTTAAGGCCCAGACACACCCAGCCAACATCTAGTGGCAATGGAGGCCTGTGTCTCGGCTAGACAGTTGCACTCCAACAGACCTCACCTTGGCTGCAGTCAATGGTCAATTAGCTCTTACATTCTGCGCCTGTGCTAGTGAACAGTAACACAGACAATTACAAACCATTTCTGCTGAAGAGCTCAATAGCTAAAAAAATAATCTTACCTAATGACGCAAGGTAGTTTCAATCTGAGGCCTTCTTGACTTCAGTTAAGTGTTTGCTTTTCTCACTTCCCTTTCTCTTCTCGTGCACTGAGCTTCCAGTCAGAGTAATTTCATTCATTGATACTGACAGCTCAATACCAATACAACATGCTGAATCAGCCGACAAAGGCCAACTGCTGCTAATTGTGACAGTGTCTTGGCCTTTATCCTCAGATGATACCCAAAAGAAGAAAAATGCCATCAGTCTAATATTACAGGAACATTTTCACTTAAACTGGCTTGTATTTTTTTTGTCAAGCTGGTCAGACTATTTTTAAATTCAGACATCCAGGACTGAGATTTGTGGCCAGGTTATATCATTAACATCCTGTGCAAGCAATTACCTGAATGCTGATGAATATTTGATGTGGTTTGAAATTGTATCTCCCCTCAGCAAAACCACCCCTGTTTGGAGTTCACTTTCTACCCTAAGCAGTCTGACCAAGTAGTTGTAGCGTCATTGTATAAATTCATAAACATTAACTGCTAATGGGAAGCGACCTAGTTAACTTCCTGTCCAGATCATCCCTGATTGGTGGTGACCTTAGCAAACAAACGCTTTGCATTATTTATTTTGTCTAAAACATTTTAATCTGATGATATTTGAAGAGTCTGCCAGAAATAATCCTCTTAACCATGGATGACTTGTGCAGATGTTACTGTCAGGGCTTACAGCAGACCTGTTATTGACACCAGATGTTGCACTGAGATGTTTAAGTTAAGGTTATTATTCGATACAGGATGAATGTAGAGTGATTGGTTGTAATGCAACTAGTCGACAAGATTTTGGGACCTGAAAAAATACGCCCATAACGCTCTTGGAGTTGCTTCATCATGTCATTTCTGCAAAGAGCTGGGCAATCTGGATTGAATCATCATTTCCTCCAGCCCCCTAGTGTGGTTCAGGATCCTCCTCTACTCTCATTCACAATCTCTATCCCTGTCACAGCACCTCCTCTCTCTCCCTCCCAGCGTACACGTTTCCCTTCCTTTACTCATGTTTCTCTTGTCTCTGTTTCCTCCCCCATTAAAATGCAGGAACCCATCCACTGCTTTCTACCAGGCTTTCCGGCCTAGCAGATTACGGGGGTCAAAGCCTGTCAACGATAGGTATGAGCTCGGGTGTGTTTACGTGTGTGTGTGTGGCCTGGACTGGCTAACTAAACCAGACCCTGCACCTTTTTAACTCTGCACACCTTGCAAGAAAATGTCCATTTTGACTTGTTGTTTAGGTGATTATAGGGTCTGCAAATGTTGTAAGCAAGGTCATGTCAATTTTCAATTGTGTGAGATTTTTGTCGACCTTTTTTTTTTGTTGCACGTTACCCTCGTTTGTCATTTAGCTTCCCACCTGACCACAGCTGCATTAAGTCTTTAAAACAACAATACACTTTTTTACCCTTCAAAATGTTGAAGATTTCCTTTTGTGATGGATGGGCCCAGATTTAAGAACCACTAAATCTAAAATGATTTGATTTAATTGGAGAGATTCAGTACATAAGTTATTTAAATAGTAAGCAAGTAAATGGCAACATTTCAGATAGAGAGAAAAAACAAAGAATAAGTGCCTCATTATATTTTAAATGCTGAGTCATACACAGTTCTGCTGTCTGGGGTAAAATGCCAGACGAAAAGACTGACTGTACTGAAAAATAATCACATGAATATTGTAGGTATTTTCAAAGACATTCTGCCGTTAGCAGCTTCATTGCTGCGTTCAAAAGCGTACATTTTGAGACCAAGTACTGAACCAAATAAATGACTTGTTATGGTGGACATTTGGGCAGCTGCAAGTGTGAAACGCATGGAGAAAGCATGGCACTGTAGGAAGTGTCGAGGTGCATTTTATGACACTTTCTGTGACACTTTGAGCGTCTACCTTCTGTTGGTCACAAGGATCTGGTGCTCAGGTTTCTCTTGCCCCTACGATGTGTGCAGTGCAGTGCCAGGGGGTTTCAGCACTGCAAATAGCATAATCACAGTGAGATAACATGACAGAGGTTGTGTTGTCTTACATCATATTCTCTGAAGTCTGTTTTGTATTCTCAGAGAAACTGGTGATGACTGACTTGGATTCATTGACTCGGGGAAGTAGAAAAGTTCTTACATGGAGAAATAATTAATAAAATAATGGAAATGGTCACAAGCAGAAAATTAATTAGCAATTGTAATATTTCATGCCAAAATGCAAAAAAAATGTTTGTTTTATATCACTGTAAATAGAATTCAATTAGTTTTTATTGACTGATGCCTGCACAAGTGAGTTAGACATGGCTTTAGTAAATTATAGTTGGCTTTTTAAATGTCATTATAAACTTAACAGATAATTGAGAAAAAAATTGTTTGATTACTCAGTAAAAATAAAAATAGTTGTAAGTTGAAGCCCAAAGGGAATGACTCAAAGTTTACTCTATAATCTATAATTTAAAGGTGTTATCCAGTGAGGGACTGACATTCACTGCTATGCAAAGATAACAATACTGAGAAAATACTGCTGCAAAACAATGTTTGATTTAATAGCAGCTTTAAAGGCACAGACTTCAGTAATCATGAGCAGATCTAACAACTATAAAAAATGAATCACTTTATGACTACTGGGTCGTTTAAGTTGACATTGGACAAACATTGAACAAAACATCCTTTTTACAGCTAAGTTAATCGGCATAACTCATACCCACTGTCATTTTCAGTTTTGGACAACTGAAATTGTTAATTTCTCTATTTGTTTCCTACTGTAAATCCACTGTTAGTCTTTGTGTAATCTCTATAAAGGGATATCTGCATATGTATGAAAAGTCTGTAGGTAGCCGGACAATATTTTGGTTTCTGTTTGTAGTCTGAGTAGTATTGACCAATCAGGTTTGAGCGGGTTTTGGTTGCCTGTAGGTAAACGATGCATGTGGAGAGTAGAGATGGGCATAAGTATTCAAAATTCAACAAAATTGATTTGGATGTCAGTGTTCGTACAGTGTATAGAGTAATGTCTGCCCACATGTAAACATGACTTTTGATTTTTTAACTATTAAAAGTGGGTAAAATCTTTATTGTAGAGCTGCATGTAGTGTATTGCTTTGCTCAGCGCCTCATTGCCCCACTGTTGCTCACTCTGTTTTTCACAAGACTTGTGCTGTAGGAGTTTGAGCTCTGTGCCGGGGACAGTTGGTGAGAGATGCCCACACACTAACAGTGACAGGACTAATTGTTAGCATCACACGGCTAATGTTGCCTAAGGATTATTAACAGGTTTAATGACAGAGTTGAGCTGTTTTGGTGTCGGTGTGAGTTTGTTGGGACCGTTTAATGGCTCAGTGTCAGCTGTTAGCCACTGCTGCTGTGTTGGCTCATGCTAACCAAGCAGATGTTAAACTTAGAGAGAGAGGACCATTAGTGCTGCATCTAACCTTTTTAATGGCAGCATCAGAAAGTTTGCTGATTTTTCTTTTGCCAACTTTGAATTTATGGTTTAATGGGCCAACTAAAGCCTGGTTGTCCAATAAATGAATTTCAGATTGCACTTGTTTTCAGTTGTTAACCAATTTACATTCCTATTCTTCTGATTTATTTTTTTTTGTGAGTATTCCAGTTCTCCTTAATAATTAAATCCAGGTACCCTAATATGGAAGGTACTTAAAATGCCCATCCCTAATGAAGAGCGAAAGAGGAATCTCGGAATCTATTAGCTATTGTCTGACCACGATTCAGCTTTCTATGAGCTTTTTACCACTGAATCTGCATTCATATGCAAATATTTGTCTGTAGGGATAAGCTGAAATGTTGTCTGGGCCTGTCTCTAGTTGGAACTGTGGAAATGAAACTGTAAATAATGATTGGCACATGGAAGAGGAAGTCTTGGCCCAGATATCTACTGGCTACACCTGAACCCTCAAAATATTGGCCATTGCCCTCAGAGGCTATATCATCATCAGACCAGTAGCTGATAGGTTCCATGAGTGGTCTTTGTGGACTTCACATTATTGTTATCAAATAGAGCGCACTGATATTTGGACATTTCTGGAGTTTGCTTATGACACAGAACAAACTGTGTGGTTTTGGAGCAAAGGAGCACTTCTTAATTTCACAGCAGTTAAACTGAGTTATCAATGGATTGTTAATTGTCCTAAAACATGTGAGTGCCTGTCGAGTAACGTCAGTACTATAGGAAAATAAATACCTGTTGGTTTTGACTCGGGAGTAAATATGTCCGTGACTTGTGAGTGGTTTGCATTAGTCACGACCACTTTTTGTTCCCGTGTGCCGTCTCATGGAGACCGTTTGAGTTCTTGACTCTCTGCCATCGATATTTAATTGGCTGCCAACAAACAGCGGCAAACAAACTTTGGAGTTAAGGTGGCAGCGTATTTATGTTGAGCATGTGGTTGGCTTGTCAAGTCACGAAATTGAAATATGATGATGGCTTATCAAAGAACTCCCGAGGCATCACTTCCCGGTTTGGATCCAAGGATGCCGGAATTCTTTGGGGCATTGCAAAAAAAAAGAAAAAAGAGTCACTTTAATTTTTTACTGTTGCATAATAAGCCGAATTTGAGCATGATAGGATGTGTGTGATATCTGTTTTCGCTCAAGGATTCACTCGATAAATTCTTCTAAGTCTTTCCGTAATTAACAAATACCTCTTCAACCCCGTGGTTGTTCCTGGGACAAAAACTGGCCTCTTACATGAGTGAATCCTGTGATCAAATTTTATATTTGGCAGTGCTTGAAATAAAAAAATGCTGCTTGAGGAAAGCAGTGTAGTTTTTTGTTTTCCATAGATCCCAGTAATGTAATAATGTCCTGGAATGTAATAACACCAAAATATGTACGTAACCTGATTGAAAGTGGAATAAAACCCAATAATGTCATAACTTGACCAATAATGTAATAAACCTGACTGATGTTGTAATAACATTACAAAAGTATTTAGTGTAAACTAAAGTCAAGTCACATATCTAACCCCAAACCAAAACGCATATTAAAGCTGTATTGGTGCAACGACAGTCACTGTTAAAATATCTTTAGTTAGTAGTTTAATAGTAAATAAATACATTTAAACAGAAAAGTCAAACTCCCCTCTTCTGTCTTCCCGCTTGTTGTTACCCTCCTGAAACTATTCAGGAAGTCTGGTTGTACTGTGTAAGACATTTATCTTGTTTATATTTGGGTGTGTAAACTCCCCTTTGTCCATAGAGAAATTTCACAAGATAGGGCGAAGCAGAGGAGACACTTCATTAAATCACAAGCTGCGGTCACATGGACAGTTTTCTTCAATATAATTGAAGTCAGTCTGATTAGAGATTCCAAAGTGGTCGCACTCGCTGTGAAGCAAAGAAGTTTTTTCTGACTTCATTAAGAAAATTCAATCAATTCAATACCTAAGGTGTAGAAGGGGAAGTGGCTCTGCCTGTTAACACAAGTAAGGAGAAAGTAATGTAAGGTTATTTTCTGTAGCGACAAATTACAGCTGTCCCATAACTACCTCACACGCAAACTTGATAGAAGCTACAATTTACTGATGTTCCTTAAATGTCTCACACGTAGGCTGCTGCCACAAATCAGCCTGTAGCAACAACGTTACGTGAGGCTACTGTTTGAAACTCAAAGAATACATTTATTTATCAGGTCACTCACTTGAGGATGTAGCACTAAAGCACTAAATATTTTAAATTTAGGGACAATTCTCTTTTTGTAATCAGTAGAGACAGGCTTGTAGAAACAGCCGCTGTACTGTGTCGTGTTTGGCGCACGTACCTGCTACGTCACCTGAAGTTTTGTTACATTTTATTTGATAGGGATTTTAGTTAAATGCAAACCTGTCGCCTGTTGTGAATTTCAAATTCTACATAAAGCAGTGTTTGCATTTCCAAACATGAAATCAATGCCAAATGTTGGTGTTTTAAGCGGGCTAACATGACACACAGCAGTGCCAGAAATTTTGTAGACGTATGCATGTTACATTAATGAGGGGGGGAAAAAAACAAAACCGTAGTTACATAATTACATTAACCATGGAAATTACTACATCATCAGTTGTTGGGAAAAAAAAGACCAACCTGAGAGATATTACCTTTTAAAAATATTACCACAATCTCAGTAAAGACATTTTATGTTGTTTACAGTTTCAGACGTTATTACATTTTTAGGAAATTATGACATTATTGCTTTGTATATTTCCATTGTTATTTTACAGTTGTGATCAAAGAGCAATTAGTCCTGTATTATTTGATTTAATTAACATAGATCACTGCATGATAAAATGCATGAACATTCTAGTTTATCTACACTCCCATGATCTGTTACAGCTGCCGGCAACCAAACAAAGAAGATTACAGTGGAATAAAGGAGATGTAACTGTCATGAGTCCAGAGTAAGCAAGCCGGTCCAGATGGGACGTGGATGTTAATGTAAAAAAACAGTAGCAGTTGAGCAAGTGTGTGGCGTCGCGGCTGGCAAAAGATTCAATGCTTTTGTTTGTTCTCCTTCCAGCTCATGTTTGCCCGCTGGCCCTGTGACTAACAGTGCAGCTTTATTCAAAACTTTTCAAGTAACCGCAGATAAACCTGATGGCGTCGCCTCATTCCTCATCCCTTTGTCCTGAGCTAGCTTCCCTGCAAGGTCGGACTTGTTGGAAGTGAAGGAGGGGGATTGCACGTAAACAGTCTCAGGGCATAAAGGAGCATTCCTGAAAATGATTGCCTTGTGAAAAATGTAAAACCTCAGCTATGCAGCTTGCCCACACATCACTTTTACTCTTTGCATATCCTGCTCTGGTGTTTTGCGCAACTTTCTCCTGCTTTGTTGTCATTAATACGTGGTTACCTGTTTCTCTTTCCGATGTCATAACAGCTGTAACCTTATAGGCTCAAGTAGGGCTAAAAAAGAGCTTGTTAATAATAAGAATAAATGTCCAAACCAGGGAAACTGTGACAGGGCTGAGCAAAATATTATATCAGCAGTAAAGCTAAATAAATACTGAGGGAAAACATGCTTTTGTAAACATTTTGACACAGGTTGAAAGCAGAAAGTATAAATACATTATCTTAAAGAAAAAAAAGAACTTAAAGCACAAACAGGTTGCTTTTACGGGTAAAATCAGGGCCAAAATGTTTACTTGTAACGTTAAGTTTAATAGTTTTCTGCAAAAACAGGTGTTGAAAAAACAATTATTGTTTATTGAATTGATTTATTATTATCATTATTATTATTTATTTTAATTATTAATGTATTACTTTTAGTTATTTTACCTACCTTCTCAAATGTGATCATTTTCTTGGTTTCCCGTCTTTTATCATAGTACACTGGATATCTTTTAGGTTTTGGACTGTTTGTTAGTCAAAAGACAACATTTGAAGATGTCACTCTGTGCTTTGGGGAACTGTGATGGGCAGATTTCACTGTTTTCTGACATTTATAAACAGAACAATTAATTAAGTAATGTATGAGCCCCACAAGATATATGTTGTGCACAAAATTTACATTCTCAGATTTTTTTCTTCTACAAATTTTTCTACCTGTCCCTTTTCTTAGATTTCCCACATAGTGTTTTTTACATCTTTAAAGGCTGATAAATAATACCAGGTTTTGAAATGATTTCTGATAATAACTTTCACAAGGTCAGTATATTATTGACACATATTTGACCCCATACAGCTCTGCTTAAATCCCCTCTTGCTGCAGCTTGACAAGCAAGAGATAAATGTATTTTATCCTAACTGAATTACAAGTTACATGCTGCATTGGTAAACATTCCAGGAAAGCAATTTGTTGTTGGGCTGAATGGAATCATTGTGAGGCCGCGATTGGTCGCGATTAAAGCAGCAGCAGCTCTTTTACTGCCCTCAGTCCACAATGATCAACTTTATGATCACGGACAATAAAGAAAAGACAGATTTATATTCTGACTGAGCAGACCTGATCAGCGGCCCCACTTAGTCACAGGGAGTTATTTGATCCAGACCAGGTATGCGGCTACTGTTTATGACACAGAAACAAACATTGCATTATGGGGGCGAGGAGAAGGAAAGCTGAACGTGGGAAAGTGGAAGTTTCAGTCTTGATGTGCTGAGAGGAAAGAACTGCACCAGTGAACGAAAATCTCACTGATTTGTTCAACTTATGTTAACTGACTTTCACCAGATAGATCTTTTTATTGGCATGGACTCACTTGGAATCACCTTCCCCCCATACAAATAAAACACACACGTTGCCAACAGGCCGTGAGGCATATCCTCAGAGAACCTAGTCCAATTCAATTTCAGGGTTTTTCCCTGAAAGCACACACAACAGTAAGTACATAATTTTGAATGGATTACTCAGCATTTGTACAGGAGGTCCCCCCTCCAGCGAAATCACTAACTGCAGAGCCTTGATGGACATGACGTGACTTGACATTGGGCAGAGTTCTCATCTCAAACTTAAGGAGACTTTTTTTTAGATCCAGGGTGGAATTGACGGATGATGATCATCACCATCAAAGATTTTCCAGTTTACGTAACTAACCCCAGGTCTCAAAGATGGCACTGTGTGAAGGCAACATTTCATCCTTTCAACTTTATCTTTGGAAACTTTGCTGAAATTTGAGCTTTAGTTTTCCGGGAAAAGTTTGTTGAGCACACATGCCTCCTTTTTAGCAGCGTCTCGCTCCACACTCAGTCAGTCAAAGCCATTCACACCTGGGAGATACCAAATATAACCATAGGCGTCTACTATTAAACACAGGGTTCCTGCAGATCCTACAGTAATTCTTAAAATACAGTTATTAATTTAAACATTAGGCCTTAATTGGCATTAAAATGTCTTAAATCATTTTTTCAAAAGTGTTAAAAATGCTAAGACACAGGAAGTAGAAATGTTTGAATCTGTTCTGACATTGTGTTGTAAAATCTTGAAAAAAATCCATGTGTGCTTTATGCAAAAAGTTTTTCAAACTCAAAATGGATATCAAGGCAATGGAATCCGAAATAAAGAGGGTAAAACACAAAATTGTCACTCGAATTTCCCAGCTCTGTTCTACCCTCATCTCATCTACAAGACAAAAAAATAATGTCTTATGTTACAATAAACGTCTGGGTAAAACACTCCCTAACTTTCCATAATTGACATTTTGTTTCTTCAGTTTTAGTTATTGTAAAGTTGGTCTTGAATTTCATTTCAGGTAGCATTAAAAATACAAGTTTTAAAAAGTCTTAAATCGAACTTTCCCTCTAGCTGCAGGAACCCTGAAACATCCCCTGTGGACCAGCAGAGGCTTCACTAATGGGCGCCTGAGTAGTTGATGAGGAAAGAGACCAAGTTTCACATTTCATCCTCAGCTCAATTTCAATTTCAAACAACCCCATTTCAAATTTTTAGTATAACTTCTAAGCTGTATTTCTGACTCCGCTGTGTTGGCTCCACTGTCGAGTCATGACTGAAGCTCAAGCTTTGTGAAAGCCAGAGTGAAAGACATCAGCTGAGACATGTGTCAGGCTCAGTGTTTTTGCAGCATTGAGCTTAATGACATTAGTCTGTCCCAAACCCTGCACTTCAGAGAGGGAGCCCAAATGAGGCTAAGTCCTTGATCCCGTGATAAATGCTCTGCTGAATACAGAGGCCCGTAAACGACGGTAAGGTGCCAGGATTTTCTCATTAAAGCCTCAGGAGTAACACTATTACTTTTAACACATTCCAGTTGGGTCTTAATCCACATCCAGCCAAACAAGTGGCACAGGCCCAAATCGCTCAGGGAGGCCAAGGAAAAAGTAGTGAAATATGAAACCGAGGCACATGGTGCATGCTAAAGATCTGGTTTAAGGCAGTGATTATATAAGGCAGGGGGACGCCTGCCCCGAATCCCCCACTGTGTTTGCATATGTAGTTTGATGGTCACATTACACTGTTGCTCGTTATCATTTCTTCAGGAGCCGTTAACAAACATCCCTGCTGGTAGTTATTTTAGCCTCTGAGGTCTTCTGTAAGAGGTTTAAATTAACAATGATAATCCACTCCCTCATGAATTCAGATCTTATCATTTTTATTAAACCCCCGGGGGCCTTGATTCCTTCTCATGCTCCCGGATGTCTGGTTCAAGTGGTCCGCTGGAGGTGTCCATGTCTTTAGAGTGCGTCACACTGGGACATATGCAGAACCAGATATTTGTGAACAAGTCTGGGAATTATGCAACAGGTCAGGTTGCGTGTGGGACAGTTCCTTCGGTCTGTTTGTGAGGAAGCTTGGTGGCAGCAGACACACCTACCCTCGACTCTGAGTTAGTGCTGGAAAAATAAAAACTCCATCTCCAGACAAGGGGGTCTCTGAGGTCTGTCTTATTTTGTTTAGTCTCCATTGTGTGTCCGCCTGGACCACCCTTTATGTGGATGACACGTCCCAACAATACAGCATCTGAGAAATGTTCAGAGGCACATATTAACATACTTCCAACATCCTGCGATTGTCACCATTGTTTGAAGCTTTCAGTGCAATAAGGACAGAAGTGATTCGTTGTTTTGTGACAGTTTCACTCCAACATGCAAATTTAAGTCATTGTGGGGAATTTCAAGTATTTGAAGTGCTCCTCGTGTATTGTGTAACTTGTTTCTTTCTTGTAAGGTTAAGGTTTAAGGTCATTCACTGGGATTACGACATGCTTGTTGATGGCATGTAGGTTCATAGTTTCACACATTTTGTAGTGCTAATTATCACTTTACTCACTCCTAATGCCCAAGTGAAAGAAGAAATCTCAGCTATTCACAAGGAAAGATTGCACTGCGAAATGGTCCATCAAAAGCCGTTTCGGGCTTTTGATTGTATCACAATCCTTTTGATTGACCAGTTTTTGGGTTGGACCCCGGCATCTGAACCCTATATACAATAATGGATCGCCATTAAAATATATTACATTGCAGCAAGCTTTGTCTGTGTCAATTTTTGAAAAGTGTAATCACACTTGAACAAGCTACAGGGGGTACTTGTTGTGTACTGTAGTAGTTAAAAATGTCCTTTTGTTCTCCTAAGTCTAAAAAATTTTCAGTCATTTCATGGCTTAATTAATCTGTAAAAAACGTATTTGCAACACGACCCACCTTTTATGGAGACGGCACATCCCAACAATACAGTGTCGGAAAAATCAACCACGTTCAGAGGCACATATTAACGTACTTCCAGTAGACTGCAATTGTCAGAACTGTTTGAAGAGTCTTTGTTTTGTTACTATTATAGTGCTGTATGCAAATTTAAGTCCTCATGGGGAATTTAACGTGTGCGTCACTAAATACCAAGTATTCCTCATGTATTGTGTAACGTTTCTTGCTAGTACAACTATTTAGGTTTAAGGTCATTGTTTGGATCATGACAATCAGTTTAGTTTGGGACTAGATGTTACAACCCCTGAGGCACATACTTGAGACGATGAGTGGGAGTAAGGGTGCCGCCTGGGGGTTGGAGTAGGTGCCAAAGGGTTAGATGGATAGAAAAGTAGGAAAGAGCAAAGGTAGACAGAACAGTAAGAAGAAGCCGTACACTCTACCTCCCCTTACATTTTGATGTGGAAAGAGAAGATTTAGGTTTCTAGTTTCATATGTCTCACAATGCAAATGATGATTCATATCTATTGTACAGTCTCAGCAGGCAGTGGAGGAGCTCACCAAGGAAAGATTACACCACAAAAATGTGCCTTTAATCTTGTGTCCAGTTTTAAATTTCTTAAAAATGATGACACACACACCCACGTTCGCTACCCCATATGGTCCTATTGGACATGATGTGTCAACCCAAAACATTAAAGCTAGGTCTACATACCTTTTGTAATTTCATCCTTCTTGTGTGGGTTCTTCTTTCCATTGCCGTTCCTTCCTCCGGTAATGGATAATGCTCTCGATGCTGCTCTGATATTTCCCTGTATTTGCGTTGCAACAACTCTCAATCTGTGTTCTGTTGCATTGACCACCTTATACACGTGTTATGGTGAGTCTCATTAGTACTGGGAAGTCCGTTTCCGAGTTCAAAGTCGGAACTTTCAACTGGAACTGACTGGGAAAGTTGGAGAAACCTCTGCAACCTTGACCTCAAAGTCCAATATGACTACTGCGTTCATGAACAGCTGTGAAAGCTGTAATAGTATACTGTTTATTTGCACTTCGCTCTTAGTTGTGTCTTATTAAAACAGCCATACACACAGTTCTGTCGAACATCTACCTGTGGACGTTGCTACGGTGTCGACTGGTATTGCTTACAATGGCTCACCTGGCTATAACTTGTATTGCTATCAACATCTTGGTTTTCCGACTTGTTTTACTTCAATGTGTTCAACTTGGGTGTGATGTAACATCGCTATTAGTATAAGCATGGTCTTACTTTTCACAATCTTTGTTGTATTTTTTGTAGACAATCCGCGTCCTGTCAACGCCAGCAAACACGTTCCCAGTGTACGTGAATGGTCACGTGATGTTTGTTTCAAGCACGTTAGTATGGACAGAGAAGTGAAACGGAGCTAAAACGCTCATGTGTACGGAGATTGTTTTCATTTTAAAATGAATTAATGTGGACGCAGCCTGATTTGTCTAACAAGATAGGTAAACGTGATGGGCTCGCTTCTGTAGAGAACGCCCTCATGCAAAAATACTGCTCTCCTTGTCTTCGGAGAGGGTGATCATTAGTTAAGTGGTTGCAGTGTCATGCAGTCATTTTGACCTTTATCACAAGTCTTCAACAGAAGCCACTTTCAGTTCTCGTAACCTCTTCTACAAAACATGTTACATTTCCATTTCATTTATAGCATTTGGATGACAGTATCAGAAGTTTCACTTGCTACATCACAGCTACAAATAAACATGAAAGCTCAGCGCTATAGTGACAGCATTCCTTTGACCATTTAATGACTTTGTCTCCTTAACAGAAGTAATAAGAGGTGATGTTTTGAAACAACAGCTTGTAAAATGTCCTGATGAAATGGAAGCTTCTAGTTGCACTCGACCATGACAATGCCCCCGTTGTGATCATCTAAGAGAGACATGACTAAACTGCTCTTGCCTGAAGCTGCCCTGTGTTTTCACTGAAGTTTTGTGTCACACTTATCGGAGCCTCTGCTGACCTCATGTGGCGCAGCAGCTGAACTGCATCCTTCAGGGGTGAACGACAAGAGCCGGGCTGTAACTCATGTTTCTGCATCTGAAAGAGAATTACAGTGAGTCGTCAGTGAAGGCACTCCTCTGTTGTTTCAGCCCCCACCCTCCAGCTTAATGTTTTGAAATACACTTACAGAGGGAGGGGGGGTATCGCTGAAAGGCTGAGGTCTAATTTATTCAGCTGCCTCCCCCCTACAGTCAATGTTGGCATGCTTTGCAACAGGGACGTGTGCCGGCGCATCAGTGCCTTAATAGAGAACACATTGAATTTCTGATGGTATAAGACATCATGTGATACACCCAGCGAGACGGAGGAGACCATGCTTTGCTCCTGCACGTGTCTCTTATGGTATACCGTCATAACATACAGTCAGATTCAGTTATACGCATTTAAGGCGTTGAATTTACGCCTTTACTGGATCTGCTTGCCATGTGTGAGCAAGTGTAGGAGCTGTGTTTCCAACAGGTCATGCTGATGACGGAAAAGCTTAATTTAGTGTATATAAAACGTAAAACTGGACTGATTCAACTGGTCTCGACTGTGCTGTCACAGCATGGTGGCGGCTCTGACACAGATGTCTCAGTTTAGAGGCACTGGCCTCGGGGTGTCCAGAGTTGGAATGTGCTGCCTTGTGGTCCTGCAGACTTTGTTTGGGGCGGGGGGTGCATGTGTGACTGTGGGGACGGCCCGTGTTGAGGTTAACACAGCAAGCGGTCCTTATATAAACCACCACATGTCTTCCTCCTTGAATAAAATGTACAGTTTGCTTTGTTTTCCTTGGACACCGAATGGCAACAAATTAGTTTTTTGTCTCCCTACATTTCTTGTCACTCCTTCGGGACAAATCTTCCAGCTAATTTGATCTAACCTGTATGTTAATAATTTTTTTGGTACTGAGCCGTAGCTCTCGGACATTCCTCTCTTTCATTGTCTCAGTTGTGTTAAGTTCAAACGCAGGGTTGTCCTCTTGTGTTATTTATCGGCCACACAACAGAGCGAGCCGCCCATTGGGGAATGCAACTCATTTACCTTGCTGTCATCACATCAGTGAGGATCCGTCATGGTACAGTGGATAACCTCCCAACACCTCCACACCATTTTAGATGCTAGATTTAACAAGACACTCAAGGATTAGACAAATAAGCTGACATTTTTACAGTCTTACTTTTCCTCACGTGTTATTCTTTGCATTACCCTGACAGTGGAAATGTGAAAAGCTCCATTATGAATTCAGTTACTTGCAAAACATGTGAATTCACAGTCAATTCAGCATGACCTATGATATTTAACTTCTCTGATATCATCTTAACATCAACGTGACCAAAAGAAACAAAGTAATCTTGTTTGTCTTTGAGTTTCTGTCATTAAGTTTATATATAGCTGAAAAATAACAATCTAAATCAGCTTTTCACGCTTCTTTTTGATGTCGTTCACATATATTTGACAATTTATCTCTTCCTCAGTACTCTATAATTACATTAGTGAAAGTTTTAAACAACTACATTATAAAACAACATTATTAACAACTACATTATAAAAACAAACTTCCAACTCAATGTTTGACACTTTCTGGGGCAACACAAAGGAACAGGAACAACCAGACGTCTTTGCCTGTACATACAAAACAGTCTCCTTTTTAATTTACGATCAGCTTTTGAATGAGGCGTTCTGTGCCTAGGGGGTCACACTGTATATTTTTTGGCAGACAGTGTCAGTGAATAATGAAATTAGTTCATGAGTCTTAGATGCAAATGGCAGAGAGGGGAGTGTAGGGAGAGGCTGGGCTCCGCCCCCTTGTTTTCTCACCATGTGACCGAGCGGGGTTTTAAGACACACACTGCTCCTATGCACTGAAGAGGTAGTCGTGTGTGAACACTCAGTGGAGTTGTACAGCGGAAACACTTTGGAGAAACTTTTGAAGAAACTTTGGGGAAAATGCGCAGCAAAATGAGCTACAGTTTGCCCTGCTCGCCGGGAACTTCACCGACATATTCAGGGCGGTTGATGTCCTACAGGGCGAGATGTGTCAGGTAAATGGAGCTTTATGTGCGTCTCTGCCGTGCGTCTTACCGCCGGATTACTGCTACATGTTCTGTGTGCTTGTCACAGTCTTTGGGTGTATTCTCCTTCTTATGTATGCGTATTATGTTCTGTATTTTGCTTATATTTAGGTGCCCTAGCATTATTATACCTAAAGTTAAATCTGAAAACTTTGTGACAGGCTCTCACTGTGCCACGCTCATCTTCATTTCAACTTTTCTACTATGAGTCATGCGCAGCGGAGTGTTTCATCCAGTTTTGAAATCAGGCTCAGTGGCTGTTTGCTCTCGCTCTGTGCCCCCGCGTGTTTTTAGTATTTTGCCATCAGCTGTTTGGTATGCTGGCAACTCTCTTGTCTTTGCCCGTGGCGGCACATCAACATACTTTACCTCCATCGAAGCATCTGTTTGGTG
>JAPZEB010000021.1:15577368-15609402 GCA_029783705.1 Chaetodon striatus | reverse complement strand
CAGTGCTCACCTTTTTATTTATTAACCTTTTAAATCAATATGCAGCAGATTTATCAGAGGTGGCTGAAGTTGGTTCAAGTTGTTGTATCTTTTCACTTTTACGCACGCGATTTTTTTTTTATATTTCCAAAGATTTGAATGTATTTCATGTGAAGGCGTAATTTATTTTGGCTGAGTTCTCCCATTATTTGTCTTTTACTGATACGTCTGTCGATGTAAGATGTGTCTCAGGGAAATATGTTCTCCATATCTGTCGAGGTTAACACCATTTCTTAACACGTTTTCTCGCTTTATTTATATCATAACTTAGTGTACACCTCTTCCACATGTTATATGATGTCTGCACATTATGTTCCCTCTCCTGGCTCACACTGATGGTCAGAGCACCTTCTAGCGGCATGAAAGCGCTTCGGTCCCTTTTGTTTTGCATCCACATCGGAGCAGGGCGGCGATTGTGCAAGAGAGAGCGTTATCTGTGGAGACGGATTAAGATCCCGACGGGGTTTTTCGTCTTTCCCTGAGACACACCCTGAAACTTGTAATCGTTTTTTCTCGTATGGGTATCCCTGGCCTGGGTCAGTAAGTCGATTGTGTTGTATGTGTGAAGTGGGGCACGATTTTTTCTTTCTTTCCTCAGAGGGGGGAGGGGGTCGAAAACCAAATGTTGCGATGCTCTGGAGTGATTTGCAAACGTGATGAGAAAGTGGGATGCAGATAGCTTCAGTGTGGATGCTTCACATGTGGACAGAAGTTGATAAAAATGTGTGTTTTTAAGGAGAATGGAGAACAATGGGCTTTGCCTGATATTGTATTGGGATCGGTGTTAGCGACATCAGCCGCGCCCGGAACACAGGTCCTGCAGGAGGGGAGCCACACTCCCTGTCTGTAATCAGTTTCATTGCATAGATAAACGCTGATAAGACCGTGATCCGCTGAAATGCCTGTATTTTAACAATCTCCAGGAGCTTTGTTATCGAGGCTCCTGCTGTTGTGTCAGCATGGCAACATTTTAGTGAAATGTGTTGGATGAACAGGCTTCTTTGTGTATTTGAATGTTAGAAAAAACACCAAGGACTGTTTAATATTTAAACTCTTTTTACATGTTTGTGATTCATACGTGACACAGTTTGTACTGTGTGTTACCCAGAGTGGAACACCTGGTTTTACTGGTGAAAGACGTCATGTGAGGCACATCTGTGAATCAACACCTGGTCAGGTTTATTTGTGTTGCCACATGGGCCTAGCAAAGTGTCTCCAAACAAGAAAACAGACAACAACAAACAAAAATACTGAAACTGATTATCATATTATTTGTGGATTATTTGAAGAACGACTAATTGATCAATGGTTGCAGCTCTAGCTCAATGCACACAAGTCTCTACAGTGAATGCAGGTGTGAGGTTCATTGGAGCCATTTTAAGGGATGTTGTTCGGGTCTGGGGCTGTTTAATGGATACACACTGGGGTGTTTAACATGTAAATCTATGTTATGGTGATTGGTGTAGTCTGATCTGTACGTTTAAAATCAGCACTGTTTGCAACAGCTCTCTTTGCCCACTAATCATGTGGATGAGTAGCTCTTTGTGGGTTTTGAAACTCTTCATTTTTGACACCTTTTCAAGTACACTAAAAATAGTGTGGGCTATTTATTTTTGGTCTCTGTTATGGAAATTTCAAAAAAATTTCAAATCTGTTCATCTGATTCTCTGGAAACAGGTGCTGACTATAAGATACGCTTACTTCTAAAATACCAGTGAAATCCCCTGAGATCATAGTTGTCACTTCATGGACCTGATTTTGACTTGAGTCATTGTGAAAGAGCTGATTCAGTTGTAAGGCATGAGACAGATGTGAGATGGGTATCTTGTGGTAACTCTCGCTCTTTTCTCTCCACAGTGCATCCGGTGCCAGCGTCGTAGCCATCGATAACAAGATTGAGCAAGCAATGGTAAGTTTTCCACAAATATAAAGAAGCTACAACAATTGTGGTCAGATGACCCACATTGTCTCGTAACCAGTACAGCAACTTGTTTCACAATGAGAGTTTCCCTGCTGACGCTAAGTGACACAACTGCCCCTCTGTCTCAGATACAGGGAACAGAAAACTCACTTTGAGGGGCATTTTATAAAATAACCTTTGTTCAGTTCTCGAAAGCTTCTGCATTTGCTGTGAAGAACCAGCTTTAGAAAATCAAACAGATAACTCTCAGTATTGCTCCTGCAGTTTGATTGACAGGTGCTCTTTTGAAATTGCAGTTGCAAAACACCTCACAGCAATGATAAATCAGTGCTAAAAAAGATCCAGGGCCGCTACTAGAGCTCGATTAGTGTGTCGAATATTTCTTGAATTAATCAGATAAAAAGAAAATAGCTACATTTTTATTAATCTAGCATTTTATACCAAAACAAACCTTCCCTTGTCTTCTTGTACATGATTCAAACAGCTTGAAAGAAATCAGAAAAGTATGCTACAATGAGAGTAATTATCAAATTAATCAAACTAGTTGCTGATGAAATGAAATGTCAGTTATTTTCTAGAGTCAGATTAAGTCAGTTGCACGTTGCAGCCCCCAAAAGATCACAATTACCTTTTAAATTCTGAGATGCCACATGTTCCTTTGTGTGAGGACAGACTCTGCTTAACTTGTGTGCTAATTTTAGTTTCTCTTTACCCTCTGTCTTTAAGGACTTGGTGAAGAGCCACCTGATGTACGCTGTTCGTGAGGAGGTGGAGGTGCTGAAGGAGCAGATCAAGGAGCTTTACGAGAGGAACTCGGTGTTGGAGCGCGAGAACGCCGTGCTGAAGTCGCTGGCCAACGCGGATCAGCTCGGTCAGCTGTCTAGCCAGCTCAACCAGGGCAGCAGCACGTCGCCGCCGCTGCAGCAGCAGCATCAACACCCGCTGGTTACAAACAACAACAACAACAACACCGCCCCCTTGGCTCACCACGAGGGGAGTCAGAGCATCCCTCATCAGCCCAACATCACCTCGGCGTGATCCCCGTTCCCCCCGTAAACACGTTTAAAGACACACCTCCCACGGACAGGAGTGGAACATCCTGTTAGTAAAGACAACAACTGCTACCGTCCCCTCAGCTTCATAAAGCAAAAGGCTCGGCCCTGCATTCAGTATGCTCCATTCGAGGAAAAATCAACAACAGCCACATCTTTGTTTGCAAGAGCCATGCTTCAGTGTGTGCACGCTGCCGTCACCGGGCTTCACATTGTTAAGACATTCACCACCCCACGATGAGTCTTATCCTGAGCCCGTGGTTGGCTGCAAGAAAGCTGAAAACGAAGGAGGGGCAGGGGTGCCGGTGCACACCATCAAACATAAAACTGCATGCTGTTCTCGTGCAGGAGGACGGGGTCAAAGGGCACAGAGAGCTCGATTCGTTGGGGCAACAAGCGGCTGAAGAGGGCGGCGCAACCCTGCGAGGTCCCAGTGAGGCAACGAGGGTCCTGTAACATCCAGCAGGGACTGTCCTCCCAGTATCCCCAACCCCACTCACTCCAGGGCTGTAAGAGGCCAGAGGGCCGAGGGAGAAGTGGGGGAGAAGATTCACCCTCCCTGAGCGGAGGAGGACGCCGGGTCGCGAGTCGAGAGCCTCGGCTTGTTATATGCTGCAACAAAAGCTTGTGTTGTTTTTCTCAGAGCCACCGTACTTTGACATGAATCATAATACTTTTTTTTTTCATTAGTTCAGTTTTAGTATTTGCATTTATTTATTTCAGGGCTGCTATTTTCATAATGTAAATGAAATGTCATGGAGATACTTAATAACAAAAAAAGAAAACCTTTCTCTTTGGTCTTTTGGTATTTTAGAATCTGTCAGGTATTAAAAATTCGGTAGTCTCTTGCAACAAGTAGATCTCAATAAGTAGGCAATAAGTTCCATAATAGACAATTTTCTTTCCATGAAATAGTGCTAACACTAAAGCGAGCTTACATTAGGTGAAATCCAGGTTGAATGTATATTTTGTAAAGTGTAAAGTATTAAGAGCGAGGAAGAGGAGGGTTTGTACAGGAGAACGCCTGTTGTTAAGATGTGATGGGATGTTTTGATAAAGAAAACTATCAATTTAACTTTTTCTAGATTTTCTTTGTCAAAACAAGAAAACAGAAATGAATTCGGGGGGGTTCGGTCGGGGGGATGAAAAGCTGTGAAAATAGTTCGACCTACTTTATAACCAAAGACGCAAAGCTGTGTAAGTCTTTTTCCCCCCCTCTATTTTTAAATGCACACTCATATTTGTTTTCTACTCTCTCCTTCCCTATATTTTTTTTTGTTGCTGTTTTGCATGTTCTGCATGATCTATAATCAAACCACTTTCTTACCTCATGTTTTTATCCAGCACTCTTATTTTTCTGTCAAGATGTCAGTCTGTGAATGATTGTGAAAGGACTTATGAAAGAGAAAGGGAACAATGGGCAGAGAGGGTGGAGCAAGTAGTCGAGAGTAAGAATAATAATACATTTAAAAAAAAGAATAGCGAGGTGTTTGTGTCGGATGGAGAGAAGGGCCCCGTGCACAAAACAGTAGTTAGAAAAGGAGCCATCTTTTTTTTTTGTTCTCATGTAAATGCTGTGTTGAATTTCATATGCAGAGAAAAGGTTTTGTTACATTGCAAATTTTAATGTATTTAATGAATGCAGCATTTAGATTTCGATTGTAGTGTACCAACACTTTGCTTACAAAGAAAAAAAATAATATCTGCAAAAAAAACAAAACAATGGAATCTATTAAACATTTCACACTGAAAAGCTGGAACCCAGTTGATTGTGTGTGAGCATATTATGGGATGTCCTGTCTGTGTCATGTCTTTTGTGCCTCCCGTGCCGTCGTCTGCTGTCGTCAGGCGATCCGGTTTCTTTCTCTGTGGCTTAGAACCAAACCAAAATGCTTGGTAATTGTACAATCAGTCATCTTTCTACAGGATGGACTCTTTGATTTCCTTCTTCTTCTTTTTTTTTTTTTGCAAACGGGCTTATTTCTTCTTTCTTTATATTTTTTTTTTTCCATTTGAAGGAGATGCCGTGTACATGCCAAGTGTACTGTATGAAAGTGATCACTGAGCCTTGGAGAAAATATCTTAACAATGCCCTTGTAATGTGCTGTTCAGACAATTTTAGTTTTCAGTCAAAAATAAATTACTGTTTTATTAAGAGATTGTTGTCACGCCTTTGTTCTTTAAGTCCCCCGCCCAACACGTTCTCACTCCTGACTTGTCAAATACCATTGCTTGGTCGGTGGCTCCACATGTCAATGTATGACACTATAGGTGCCGCCCCATCGTCAGTTGGAACGGGATGGCGTGTCACATCACACACGTGCACTGTGTTTTTTCATTCCATTTTAACTGTAAATGTACAGTTTCCACTTGTTAAATGTTTAGTCTTTTTTATTAATGGACTAAAAATGAGGATAAAAACTTTTTGGTTCACTTTCTTAGGTAGAAAATTGGCCTAAAAATAAGTACGCTTGTCAACGCAGTGTCTCGTGACACACGTCACTAGCGTAGAATGCTTCACATACTGTGACACTACACTTCCATAAGGTAGTTATTGTGCATTCTGCACTGTGCAGTGTGTACTTTTTACTTTTTTTTTTTTATCATGTAAGGCACTGCACAGGTGACCTGGTTACTTTACAAGGTAGTTTCTGTTTTTCATGTTATATTTCGTACTGTATAGTGTGTACACACTGCTTCTATTATGGATTTACTGTAGTCTGCATTGCACCTTGAAGTTTATTATTTATTGCGTCGACTTGTTATGTGTAGGACTACAGATGAAACTGTCCTCTTATAAATCAACAAAGTTAAAGTAAACTGTTCATAAAACAGCGTGATTGACTTTTGGTTTCATGTGGGACACAAACTGTCTCCCATGCACCATATACCGACTTCATCTCACTTAATACTGTGCCGTTTGCTTGGAGCACCAAAAAATGCACACCACACAGTGTGTCTCCTACTGCAACTAATGAGTACCTCTGTGCGTTGGTAACTGACGCTAAAGGCCATTAACCAAGTGTCTGTATTCGACAGTGGCAGAAACACTGGGTTGCCTCACCAGGAAAAACACTGATTAAACACATTTTTATGACATTTAGGAAAGAATAACATTACAAACACAGGTCTAAAAAAATACTGAATATTTTCCCTTGACCACACATACTTTCCCTTTTCTTTAAAGTACATATTTTTAATTGAATTCAGATATTTTTTCAAAACTATACAGGGTGTCTACAGGTCCTTCAGATGTCTTAAAGTCAGTGTTACAAAAACAAGGCCTTAAAAGTCATTAAATAGTCTTAAATTGGAATCTGTGAGGTCTCAACTAATTTAATTAATCCATTTTTTAATTTCTTTTTGTGAAAATAAGTGACACCTTTCTGTGTAAAAGTCCACCTCTAATGTTACAAATCTTCAAGAAAAAAAAAAAAAATCTGTCATTTTACTTTATATTTGCTCTCACCTGTGGAAAAATGTAGACTGACTTAACTCACTCTAATAACCATATTCCCACATAAAAGTAAAACATGATTTGTCCAAAAATCTGTCCTAAATTTGGTTAAAAGGTGTCTTGAACAGTTCTTTAAAAGCATTAAATTTAACTGTCTGATACCTGTAGACGCCCTGTATGAAGCATTTCTTATAAATGTTTTTTAAACCATAAACAAGGAAGCAACTGGTGTAATCATTCAAACCCGATGATGAGGATACAAGTAGTTGTTACAAGTTATCAGTTCATGACAACTGGCCTTTTTCACAGCAGACATTTTATACTTAAAGTAGTGATAAGTGTTCATGACAGACAGACAGTTGTAGTAGGAAGCGTGTCGGTGTTACTAGCATGGACAGTACTTGGACTCTGAAAGTAAAGCATGTGTGTGTGTGTGTGTGTGTGTGTGTGTGTGTGTGACATGTCAAAATGGCTACTGTAAAAGAGCTCTAACCTCTAATTCTCATATGTGATCACAAAGTCCTTGTTTTTGAGTTGAGACTGCTTTGTTTCCCAAGAGGTGAAGGAAAAGTGTCTCTAATTCTGTTGAGATTTAATGGCTTGTCCTTCAAAACAGAGCCTAAAGTCTCCACGTGTATGAAGTCCAGAGT
Organism: Chaetodon striatus; assembly: GCA_029783705.1. Classification (NCBI taxonomy): domain Eukaryota; kingdom Metazoa; phylum Chordata; class Actinopteri; order Chaetodontiformes; family Chaetodontidae; genus Chaetodon; species Chaetodon striatus. The sequence goes on along the minus strand of JAPZEB010000021.1, from coordinate 15,602,283 downwards.
AGATTTGACCTGTCGTATTAAGACAAAAGGATGTTGCACACAAAGCATACATTGTTTGTCAGAAAAGAAAAGGATTTTAAGCAACTGAATCTCTGAAGAACTGAGCAACAGCAGAGGAAAAATCCCCAGGATACATACAGGCGAGTGGGTCAGACGAGTTATTCCAAGCATTTATTAATTTCCTGGAGAACATCTGCCCAAAATAAAAATGTAGTGACATCCAAATATACAGTACAGTGCTAATCATGTTCTATTTTTAAGAAATGTTAAAAATACCTATTTAAATCACAAACTGGGTGGTCTTTAAGTTGAAAACTTAAGCACACCTTAAGCAGAAAGCTTTAAATTATGTCTATAATGTTAAATATGGCAACAACGACAAAAGATACAAGATGTTTAGTTCTGTTTTTTAAAGATAGTCATCGCTCTTTCCCACAATTCCTTGGAACAGCAGCAGATCGCTCTGTCTGGAATCTGTAAGATCAGAGGAAGTTATTTTTCCATGATGGAAGTAAACAGTCCCTGCGTGTTAGCTAGAACGATCCGCAAAACCTGTGTGAGGGCGGAAGGAAAGCTGACACCTGGTACAGAGGCAGGTGTGAAATCCTAAATGACGACATCCTCTGCCGTTCATCAGCCACCTGTCATTCCAGACATAAATTACCACTTCATACTTTTTCAAAAAGGTGGTTATTTTCAAAGCAACTCTGGCATGCGTCATGTCGCCCTCCATGACCCCCAAACTGGCGTCCACTGACAGGTAATGTCAAGTTCATGACTGGAAGAATTCTCTCTGACATGTTTGTCACGTCCTAAATCAAACTGTCATACTTGCTTTTCAACAAAGAGACAACGTGCGCTCTGTCATAACTCATCTCTGCCTGTCTGGTGTTTAGTTTCATCATGTGCACGCAGTCACTACATACAGTCACTCTAGGCTGGCTTGTTCAGAATGTGTTTGTGCACGTCAGCAGTGCTGAAGATAATGTACGTATGGGTAACAATCATGAGGAATTAAACGCTGTATCCTCAGAGAAAAAGCATCAAATAATCTCTGACCTTTATTGACCTTTACAGTCACCAGGAGAAAATGAAACAACACAGATGACCTTATTTATTCCCACCTTTATCCGCTTCATTTAAAGTCGCCTGTTGACACAACAAAACAGCCACATTTCCAAATAGGAGGGGAGCTTTGTTTCAAAACAGATTGCATGCCAAAAGAGAGGAGTTTCAAGAGGAAGAACTATGAGCAACTTTCTGAATCACAACCCAATCACCTTCTTGGAAGCGAAGACTGACTTACTGACCTTTTAAAGTACCTTCATCTGTTCCATACACCACGTTAATACTTTAACATTTTTACCTGTAATTGCAAAAGCTACAAATTGATGTAAATAAATTCAATATAGGAACAAAATTAGGAGCAAAACATTAGCTGCTTTCTAAGTTTACACGTGACAACATGTGAGTCCAATTTCCCTTATGAAGTTTTATAAAGTTACATGTAATCTGATCGTTTAGGTACAGAGAAAGGTGGAACGGCCTTCTCAAGGTACCCGTGCCAGGGTTGACTTCTGCGTGACCTATTTTCCGTTTGACCTAATTTTTGGTTTATCGTTTCAGAATCTTGAAAGCGTTCTCTCTCAGTTGAACGTTACACTCGCTGCCTAATAATGAAGCATTGTGTAGTATAACATGAACAAAAGAGATTTCAGAAAACTGTGACACTCTAAAGGATTTTTTTTTTGTCTTTTTGTCTTTATTAGATAGGTGTTGTTGAGGGATATGGCATGCAGCAAAGGGGCTGCAGGCTTGAATCGAGCCTGTGGACGCTGCAGCAAGGACATTGCCTTTGTATATGGGACGCTTGCTCCACCCACAAAGCCACTGGGTGCCTGACACGCTAATAGATTTTGTAGAACATGAATTCATCCTTTTCTGGGTGTTTCCTGCATCACACTTCTTTCTCTGTGTTGGATATGCTATTTGCTGCATATCCTCTGAACCAGTGGTTCTCAAATGGTGTGTAGTAGCACATTATTGCTGCAATATTTAACTAGGCCTATACAAAGAAGTTATGAATTAATTTTTATTGACTGTATCAGTGTGTTGTGTGCACCCATTTCCTGATAAAGAGGCAAACTCTACCTAAAAATGCAATTTAATTTACTTTAAAAAAACCCTCATGGGGAGCCTATTTCTTGTCGTTCATGCGTGGGTATTATAAGCGTGTGACACATCACATTATCTTACATTATTTCCTGTTAAAAAGGATGTGTTATTAATTTCAAAAAGTTTAAAATGAATTCATGAGTAATAGTTGACTGTCAATTGCTATTTTATATTCGTGAATAAAATGTAAGGGTAAGTGTGATAACACGTTATAGAGGCCATTGTGCACAGATATAAATACAGGTGTGCCTTGAGATTTTGGATGTGCCTTAAAAAGTTGAAAAATCACTGCTCTGAACCGTCTGAATGCAGTTTTGAGTTCTTGTTGCAAACTAAAACTAGAATTACCGCCTCGTGGTTTTATGCCTACGTGAACCAGACAAGCTGCAGTTACAGTTTACACCCATGTCTATTCAGACTCACAGGCAGCCATGACAGTTGGCAGTGCTTCACATGTGGAAGTTGCGGCAAAGAGGCCCCATATTCCAAAACATGAATGCTTCACACACGCCGTCAACCCGGCAGAACAAGAAATCTCTATCATCGACACAGTTTCAAAGATTGACACCTAAGATTAGTGTCACCAATTCGGTATCTGATCACATGTCTCCTCTTTTGTTCCTGAGTCATGGCGTTGAGTGATGGCCAGAAATGTGTTTTAGCAGAACATTACAATGTCACAGTGACGTTGACCATTGACCTTTTCAATATAAAATGTTGTTACGTGTCATCTTTTTATCATTTGTATGACATTTTTATTGAGTCATGGCCAATAACATGTTTTGTGAGGTCAAAGGTCACGTCATCGTTGAGTTCAAGTGAATATTTGTGCCAAATTTGAACAAATTCCTTCAAGGTGTTTTATTGAAATTGCTTTCACGAGAATGAGACAAACGTGTGTACATACGTAGATAAAAAAAAAAAACCAGATGGAGGTATGGATGGATATCTCAGAGACATAATGACTCTGTTAACGGCTGCCGCTGGCACAAAGGCATAAAAACTGTATCAGCAGGTCTCCGCGTCATCGCGGCTGCTTTTCCTACTCACCTACTTTTGGCTCATCATGAGTGTTCGTGCCGCAGCAGGTTACAGCTGTGAGTCACCGCTGCTTACACAGAGCTGTGGTAAGAGCGGGGTGTGTTTCCTCATCACTGTGAACAAACACAGTTCAGTAAAGGCAAAACCATGAATGAAGGCTGCACGCTGATGTAAACATTTCCTCTTTCTCGGACTCGATTATCAACTTGTCGTGACAAGTACTGACTCCTGACATGTATCAAATACGTGCCAGGAATCAGACATGTTTGTTACGTTTCAAGATTTGAATTTCAAATACAAACATATACAGTTAAAAAAAAAAAAAGCAAAATCAAAATGCTATTTACTTGCTAATGCATCAACAACAATAACCCAATAATTACATCATAAAATAACACGCTGAAAAGGGCAAATTCTGCATCAGCACTTCTACTTTAATACTTTAAGCATATTTAAATGACTATAAATCTATACTTGTAATTGTGTATAATTTTTAATGCAGAACATTTGCTTGTCAGAAGAATTTTTCATTGTGATATTAAGACTTTTGTTTAAGTAAAAGATGTGAAAACTTCTCACACATGAGATTGTAATGAGGGAAACTGTCTAGATAAAGACATTTAAAGCCTTTTTTTAAGGATTTCAGTATTGTCCCTGATACTAAATGTACAGCTGGACTAAAAGGGGTTATTGTATTTTGACATTTCCACATGCCCAGGAATAACATGTCCTCTCAGCAAAACATTTCACTTATGATAATTGTGAAATTCCCTCGCCTCAGCGTCACCCAACAGTACCAAAGAATCCCAAGTGTCATGTACAGAGGACAGGGGAAGGAAGTGGTGAGTGTTTTTGTCTCTCTATGTGTGTGTGTGCTATGTAAGGACAATTACGCACAATTCAGTCATCCGTAACCACACCCAGCAATTATTGGGGATGAGATTTACAGTTACTGAGTGAAGCACTCTGCACTCTCTCTCGACTCACCACTGCCATCAAGTGATGAAACTGATGCATGTAAACTTGAGCGCAAGGAATTAACAGACATTTCAATACTGTGGTGCCATCATGTGGGTATGATTTGAAAGTGTGTGCAAAGGTGCAGTGTGATTAACAGTTTAAGGTCAAGTGTGTTGGATTTAAGGGGATCTATTGGCAGAAACGGAATATAACATGGTAAGTATGTTTTCTTTAGTGTGTAATCACCTGAAAATAAGAATCACTGTGTTTTTGTTACCTTATAATGAGCTGTTTATATCTGCATAGGGAGCAGGCCTCCATGTTTCTACAGTAGCCCAGCAAGGACAAACCAAACACTGGCTCTAGACAGGGCTTTTTGTGTTTTTAGCTTTGGCCAGTGGAGTTAGCGGCCCCTCTGTAAAGAGCAGTATTGGAAAAAGACTGCTTTTTAAATGTGAAAACTGCTTTATTCAGTGTTTTTACTGGTTCAAATCACTGGTGTGTTTTTTTTTTTTAGAAGAGGAGCCCAATGAGGATAAGCAGCTCCTGCTAAAAACCTCTGGATCCATATTCACAAAGCTTTCTAGTACAGAGAGTTTCACCTAGTCACACTTATGGCATTTTCTAAAAAATTCCCCTTAAAGTTCAGACTACATCCTTGTAAAGATAAAAGTTATTACCAAAGCATCTTAGCCCTTAAGAGAGCTCCTCAGGTGAGACACTGTTAGGAGTAGAGCAGAGGAGAAAATGGAGTAAAGACAAAGAGGTAGGAGTAATATTCCTCAGATGCGAGATAACAGTGACTAAATGAAATGCTGCAGAGTAGATTGTGCATGGATAATGTTTGTGGTTGATCTCATTAGAGATGCGTTCACATCTCCCCTCTAATGCATTAACGATAAACACCAGAACTAAAGTCATCACAACACTAGGATCTTTGGCGCCTGGAAAAATACAACAGTGCAGCAGTGATGACCTGAGTCTGTCTCAACCTTCCATCAGCAGTGATCACACCAATGAGGGCAACACTTTCAGTCTCATGTTGTGATGCAGTTCATTTCATTTCCACTGGGAGTCCACACCTTGCAGACACACAGAGGAACAACCAGTCACCTCATCACTAAGGTTAAAGTTTGTGTCCCTTTCTTGCTCAATAGTCGCTCTGAGAATTTTCCTAGATCACGACTCCTCACTAGAAATGTTAGGAATTTTATTTAGGCACCACCCTGAAACCGAACCACATATTTTGTCTCTAATCCTTTCATCCTTCTGTGTCATAATTAGGCTACCATAGTAGACTTGACAAAAGAAACCCAATTCAGTTTTTACTTGTATCAGGACACCCTGTCCTATGTGATTAGAAATTAGGATTTACCATTTTATATCCTCATACAAGCTTGTGACTGGCTCATTCTCCATCCCTTTGTTTTCTCATTCAAAATAACACAACTGCGAAAAACCAGATAGACCTCGTGATGAGGGAGAAAAGGGTATTCATGGAGAACAGCTGGATCCACCTCAGCCTAACCAGCCTGCAGAGAGACCACACTGCTTTGATCAGCGTGGGAAGAGTTTCAGGGAATTATGTAACCTGAAGAGTTATCAGCATATCTACATTAGAGAAAGGCTTTAAAACTGTAGCGGGTGTGGGGAGAGTTTCTGTTATTCAGGACACTTAAAGCCTCATCAGCTTATCCACACTGAAGAAAAGCCTCATGCCTGGGACCTGTGTGGGGAGAGGTTTAGGCAATTGGTGCACTTGCAGAGTCACCAGTGTGCCCACAACACTGAATGCATAGTTTATTAAATATGTTTAAACTATATGAATTTGATGTTTAACTAAACGGTCTGAATAATATTCACATGCATGCAACCTGAGCTATCAAATTTTACTGTTTACTTCCACTGTTAAAGTATTAAAATGGCAGCAAACACATGCACACACACAGGGATATTAAAGCCTACAAATTGCAGAGTGTAAGTATCTCAGAAAAGGCTAACAGTCTTCAGCCACCTCAGTGCTGTAAAAATATAATTTTACAAGAAATGTACTGTATTATTATTATTGCATATTGTTTCTTGAAAAAAAGTTTTACCCTTATAATGACAGGTAATTAACCATAATTTTTTTTATATTACATCAATATTGTGTTTTTCAATGGTAATTTCGTGTGTTTTTGCAGATTCAAATGTATTTTTACATTAAATGTGAGGTATGTTTTGCAGAATTTTCTGAATTATTTCATGTATGAAGTATAGATATTATGCAGGTTAGAATCTTCTGATATTGCATGTGAGTGATGACTAATGATTGCCAGTTGTGGTGTGTGTGGTTTACTGGGAGCAGTGTTGGTTGTCAGCAGCAGGAAGGAAGGCCCTGCAGTATCTCTCCTTTGCATGTTGCAGGTGAAGCAGCCTGTCACTGAGGGAGCTGCCCAGTGCTGTCAGAGTGTCCTGCACGGGGTGGGACACGTTCTCCATCAGAGATGATAGTTTATCCATCATTCTCTAACTACTTCCACTGGAGTGAGGGGGTGTCCCAGGACAGAGGTGGCCTTCTTATGCGGTCTGTTATGTCTGACAGCTGTCAGGATACTACTTTCCCTGCAGACCACTCCATGAAAGATGGCTGATGCCTCCAGAGTCATTAAAGGTCCCAGTGTGTGCCCTCTACACTCCAAAATGACTGAGTCACCTCTTTGGAAAGACTTGCTCTGTCCTTCCTTACACAGTGCATGTTCTCCATCCAATCTTGTTTATTGTTCGGGTAAAGTTAAAAAAAATAATTTCATATTTACACATAGATCATCTTGATACAACTCTTCATTGAAGGTATACAGCGCACGGAGTGAAATATATATCTATATCTAGATATCAGATGGAAATAGTGGACGTCTTGAGGGTTCCCATACTATATTCTGCGATACTTTTACACTATATTATGTTCATATAGTATACTATTTGAGTAAATTATATGCTATATTATATTTCTATTTTAGTCCTATTGCAAAACAGACTAACACTGTCATTTCTTAATCATATCTCTATATTAGTCAGGTGTACGCTGTTTATTTATATAAGAAATGTGTTTATAGTTTTTAAATAGTACAGTCTGGGATCAGGAGGTGGAGATTAAATCAATGAATCATCATGAGGTGACACTGCAGATACAAACTCCAACCTTATGGTTCAAACAGGGGGCAGCAGTGTGAGTGTAATATTATTTATTAACAGCAGGTGGCAGTGATGACCAGGGTTAATCCTGCCAGCAGTCATGTGCCTCTAGAAAGCTCTTTGTTTTACCAGCCACTACACAGCATTAAATAGTTCAGTTATTATGTTACAAGACTTGGAAACAAAGTGACAGCCCGCAAACATAGAGCAAAACAACGGAGGAAGAAAAACTATAGTGTTTTTTTGGAGTAAAAGCATGACAGTCGTTAAAGAGTGGGCAGAGCAGGGGGAGACATCACCGCCCACTTTCTGATGATAGCAGGTTATGCGGCCTCTCCACTGTTTTGATTCACAGCTCGGACAGGCTGGGCAGAGATGGCGGAAGACTGGAAGTCCGGGTAACTACTTCAAGCTACCCCACTACTGAGATTAAACTCCGTTGTACGAAATAACAAATCAGGAAAGCTGGCAGCTTTGTACGGTACTCGATTCCGCCCGGAGGACATGGAGATATCGGCGGAGGGTGAAGCGGAGGAGCGCAGGTGAGTGACAGCCTGGGCTGGGCTGACTACCCGGCTAGCTATGCTAAGCAGTGCTTACCAATGTATGTGCGCACTAATACAACAAAAATAAAAAATATACAACCGAGAACCCACTCAGTAGTTAAACAAAACCCACCAGCAGTTATTTTGGGGGCGGCAACTCACTTAAACTGAGCCGTTGTAATGTAAGATAGCTAACTAGCTAGCTTGGGGGATTACTGACGCTTGAGTGCTAGCGGCAAAGCTAGGCTAGGCTAACCGGACATGTCAATGTTTGACAACTTGGAGCAAACACAATTAGCGTTATCTGCGAGGCTTGTCAACCGGTCCAATGTCAAAGGTTGATTGACTGACTAATTGCTGAAAGTTTGTTTGCATTTAAGCAAGTCGTTTCCCAATTTGTCAGCTAACGACGAAGGCATTTACTAGCTAGCATTAGTCGTGCTAACTGACAGCTATCTCCTAGCTAGGCTGTGCTAACTGCTAACGCAACTGTCAAATGAAGTTGACATCTGCGAGATGTCTCTGGTTGTGTTGTGCAGAATATTGACACATTTAAAACTGGAATTAAAAATATATTATTGGGTTTACAATACTGGGTAATTTAGCAAGCTAACTTTATTATTTTTACACAAGATGACCTCAAAAATAACTCATTATTAGCATTCATGGTAAACACGAGTACTAGAAATGTTTAAGAGGAAACGCTGCACATGTTTACTAATTTTCTACCGAGTGTGCTTTAGCATAGCCTTTCAGTTTGAGCAGTACACACACAATTTAGATACCGATATCAATATTGTGTGTATCAGTGTGGTCCTACCTTGTTGCGTCATTATAGATATATAGATGATGATGAGCAGGGCTATGACAACTTTGACATCCTTTATTGTTTGTTTCAGATTTGAAGGTCAGATTGTATAAACAAATATGTCTTGAGGCTTCTCATGTTGAGTTACACAAGGACAAACGAAACAGAGAGTTGATCCTTGACCTCAACAACCTTTCTGAGCCTTGTGGAATTTCACTCCACGATGCTCAACACACACGTGTACACATACATACACTTAACACAAGTCACACACAGCTCCCTTGTTGCTTAAATACATCATGCCCTACAGTATGTGGAGAATGTCCTATAGGGATCAGCCTGTCTCTTCCCATGTAACATGATGTGATTTGATTAGTTGGGAGCTGAACTCGTGATGCTGCTGCTGCTGCTGCTCAGCACTGCTGCTTGTTGTGTTCATAAGTGTGCTATTCATAGGTTTCATAGCCTTTAGTTTCCAACAGTCTGCATCCACTTCTCTGCCTCAGATGACCACTTTTAGTATTTGGAGAAAGAAAATAACATAATCAGTTTGGCTATGTGACAGCACTGTCTAATCACTCTTGCACAAAACAGAGTGGGCCTTTTTTGTGTGTTGGATTTCATGTTGGACCTTCATTTTGTTTAATCTATTTTGAGATGATGAACTATGTTTGGAGGCTGATTCTTATACCTTATAATATATTTAAACACACCACCTGCCAATGTATAGTATAAGTAGTATAATAAGTAGTTAAATTATACCATACTTAAAGAATACACCCTCCAGTGTTGGTGTCCTCTGACAGCGGACCCTTTGTCCCATTGCTGCAGCTATGTGACTGCAACTCAATAGCATTCAGCTTGACTGCTGACTTCAGGGAAAAAAAAAAGAGGAAGTCCTGGATATGAGCCAGCGCTTTATGGCTCCTAGGGAATGTGACCTGATATAATTTTGTTTTGTATTCGGCACTTTTTGAGCAACAGCTTTACTAAGCTGTATCCTAAAGATAAACTTTGACTTCCTGAACTTGCACATCATGAACACAGGACTACGAACTTTTAGTTAAGATAATCTTTGCCCAGTGACTCCATATCAACCATCATTTGTGGTTTGTAAGAGAGGATATCAACATTGAGGCTTTAGGATGGCAGATAACTTTAAAGCTGCTAATATACACACATCAGAGCTCCTGCAAATATTTTGTTTGTAGGGAGGAAGTCGGATAATGTCTATTTATGTATCCGGCGTTTTAGGCTAGGATGTGTTGTCACTGCTGGTCAGCACTCCCTGTGAGTCACTGAGTTCAGAGAAAAGCAAGGTTTTAGTAACTAACTTGCTGAAGACTGGAGTTTAAATTTTTGGGAAAACGTCTTTTTGTTTGTGTGAGTAATGATTTAAGCCACATCATTGCTAGCATCAGCACTTCTTAATCTCCTTCCTCATTAGCAAACTCCCCTCTTCGCCTTGTCTCACTCCTCTCTGCTGCCTTGCTTTCCTCACAGGAGGGAGCACTGGAAGCTACTGTCCAGCCTGAAGACCACAGTGGAGGGTCTTGTGTCCACCAACAACCCCAACGTGTGGTCACGTTACGGCGGCCTGCAGCGGCTCCACAAGGACATGAACAACATCCTGAGCCACGGACTGAAGAATGAGCAGGTCAGAACTCAGGAGATCTGACTGATACCACTCTCCCTTTACTATTTATTTATTGTTAACACATTACAGATCACTTTCTGTGTGTAGCTTTGGCCTGAAAATAAAGCACACAAACACAATAAAGTCTTGTGTTTGAACATGGAGGAGTAATTCTAGGTGTGTCCTGTAACCCCACAACACCACACCATCTGACAACAAACTTCAGTATCGGTCGGCTCAGTATTTCCAGATTACATGTTACACCTGTGACATCGCACTATGCTTTGGTGGGAATCTGATTGCAGCCACAGCTGCTAGGACAAATGACACTGACGACCTCGATACAGAAGTGATTAAAACTTAAGCAACATTTCCAGTAAATGCAACCCTTTCCTTCATCAGAGAATACGTGTCTCAGTTACCCACAGGTTGTCAGGAATGGTTGTAATAGGTTTTATCACATGCTTTACTGGTGTTGAGTGTGCGATACCACAGTCTCGTGATGCTGCTCCTGTGACAAGGCAATCGCTGCATTTTTTTTTGTTCATTTTTTGTAGCTGATATAATAAATTAATTGAAAAATACACTACCTTGGCTCTGATATCTGATGCAGCCCTTCTGCCTCCAATCCCTTACTCTGTGGCCTCTCTGTGCGTCTCACCCACGGTACTATTTTATTGGTTTGAAATCATGATTAATAGTCTATCATCACTAAAGGCTGCTGTGCACAGGTGGCAAAGACGGAGACTGGAGCCGCTCTGGTGAGCAAGCGCACTTGGAGCTGTGTGTCGAATGTAAAAATGGCAGATATTCTTAAAGTTGTAATGACCATCACGATCTCTTAAACTTAAGTTGCAAAAACAAACCAGTGTTTTCCACTGGTGATTTTATGCTGTTAGTAGTAGTAGTTACTGGATGTAACCTCAGGAAGGACATGCGGAGGGAGTGAGATGTGACCACATTGTCATAGGTTATAAAACTGCTGTGCACTGATGATACAGACATGTCATACACCATAATGCGGACTTGCTGATGTGTCTTCAACCCGCATTTGACTGTTCATATGAGTCAGGCACCTCATCACTGTGTTTGTCACTGTGAGTAGAGAATCCTGTCTGCAGTGTAGTTCATACACTTCACTGATAAACCAGAGAGTTATACAGTAACTTTTATGATGATGCACATGTGCATAATGCTCTGTACATAGGGAACCAAATACTGGCAGGGGCACTGTAGAGCCCAATAAAAAAACACAAAGACCATAAAAAAGAATACACAACCACGTGATTTGTTGTTTTTCACCATGGAAAGAGAAATTCCATGCCACCATTCTGGCAAATAATAGACCGTTATTACCCATCATTATCATTTCACTTCCTTTAATACTGATGGAAAAGGGTTAACGCCATAATGACTCGTTGAAGCTGGTATTCTCTGTAACTAGGTCATGCTTATTTTGTGTTGCAGGTGTACTACAAGCAGAGAGACTACTGGCCGTTTGTGTGGTGTGTTCGCTACATCAGCCCCCACCTCGCCTCACACGTTGAACAGGTAGGATCATTGGCAGCCACATGGATGACGCTATGTAAATATTTTCAAGTTCAGTCAGCTTACAAATCTCTTACATTTGTCACGGGAGGAAAGTTAATACAAACACGTTCCTAAACAGCACTACCTTGCTCTAGGTTATGTTTTTTTTTCTTATGCAGATTTTAATTGTTAACTGTTTTGTTATTTAACAGTGTATGGTCGACGTCTCTTGAGCTTCCACATTGCCAACTTACTTTGCAGAGCAGTTGTCATTATGTTTCAGTAAAATTTGGTGATATGATTGTGTGAAAAAATGGTACTACCTATAATCTAAAACATGCTCCCACTAACTGAAGAAATAATAGCCACTGTCAAGAAATCTGTATCAATAACTAGGGCTTTACTTATAATAAAATAATCTCAAGGAGGGGAGTGAGCATCTGCAAATGTATTAGTACTATTGTCATGCTTGAGAATAAATCCTTGACAAAACTTGCAAAGCCCACTGATGAGTTGATCTATTGTTAAAAACCACACAGGCTTCTACCCTGTTTTTTTAGAGGGTTTTTAGCACTGTGGTTTTATTTATTTCCTTATCACAAGTCATTTTGTTTCTTGGTTTTGTTTCAGGAGCTTAAAACAGTGTTGGAAATTTTGAGAACTTTTCACGTTCCACATTTACGGCACGAGGGGGCTGCTGATAATGTTTCAGTTCTTAAATTCATATTCACACACCTCAAACTGTGTGCCTCTGCATTTTATTTACTGTTATCACTTTTAGAAGAGAACAAATTCGCGATGTACACGTTGTGAAAATATAGCAGCCAGGCTTCAAAGATAGCAATGTGTATTATCTATCTGCTGCTGAATTTTGTGTAGTGGTATTGCCACATTTGTTTGTGTGCTCTGCTAGCTACTGTGGCAGGAAACTGTGTTTGACTTGGCTTGGTCGCCAGCAAAAATAGGTGGTGAATCTCAGAGGTGATCTGCCTGTTGGAAGAAAAAAAATGGCTCATTCTTTTGTAAAGGTTTTAGTTACATGCACAATAAATACCTGACACGGTTCACACTGTCAGATACCTCCAGTAGAGTCACTGCACTTCTTGGATTACCTGTTGTCATACCTTTTTGTGTCGTGATATTTTGTGGAGAACAGTCACTTTTAAACCCCAGTCCAGTGTTGACAGGAACGTGCAACAGTGAAGGGACGTGCAGCTGTTGGAATATGCACCCTGTTTCTCATCAGCAGGGCTTACAGCACACTCTGCCATAATTCAATCCTTATGTGACGATTGGTTGTTGATATCTTGTCTGCCATCTCTTAGTTTATTTTTTTGCAGATATGTTTTTCTCACTCTTCATTCCACTCATTTTTCACACAGTGTAGACTGTCAAGCCTATCATCTGTATAACAACATGTTAGACCTGTCTCTTTACCTCTCCCCTACAGCTTAGATGGAGTATCATAGAGACTGGTAGACTTAATCGGGCTGCACACAAACAGCAGTATGTTTGGAGTAAATAGAATAAGATTTGGGCTGTTTAATTAACAAACAACGTGGACAAAAAAAAAAAAAAAATTCCTCTTTTCTTTCTCATGCTCCCTCTTTCTGTCTGTCCACAGTTCAGTCACCTGGAGCCGGTACTGACCAGCGGGATACAGAGTGCCGGTGAGAGCTACAAAGCTGAGCGCTGGCTGCTTCACAGCTTACAGGTTCACATGCTGTCCGCTCAGCTGCGACCTCTGCTCCGACATCTGGGGCATACACGGAAGTACTATAATGGTGAGTTTCACAACAGTATATTTGTTGAAAAATCATGCACCTTTGGCTCCTTAAGGGTGAAGTCTCTTATGCAGTGTCAATCACTGCTCGTTCACATGTTGCACAACATCAACACATATGGCAAAGATGAATAAACAGAAGACTGGTGACAAAAAGCTTGCTCTGACTTTAACAGAAGAAGGCCGTCATTGTTCTTCTGTTGTTTTTGCTGTGTATGCTCTTTTGGCAAAAGAGGGATGGGCAATTTTTTATTGCTGGTGTATTGTTTTCAGCAACTGTGTTTGCAAAGCTCTTCCTAAATCTGTGTGCTGAAGATACTAAGCTTCACTGAGTGAGGCCATACACAAGAGGGGGGTTACACAGCATGTGCTCAAGCAGTGATTGACAGCTGCATTAGAGACTTCTCTGCTCTGAGTGGTTGTTTTCATTCAGGTGTGGTGGATTCTTGCAAATGCAAAAAAAAAAATAGGAGCACAAAGACAAGGCAGAGGAATGGATCATCTGTCCTGTGTTCTCCTGTTATAATATAGTGATAGTTTCAGTAAATATGACAACAAGTTATTTTTTTTATTACAGTCCAGTTTAATTAAGAAGACTTTGGTGTAAAGTGTAAACGAAAGTAAGAAGCAGCTAAAATTAGTTTTTCTGTTCCCCTATTCCCTCATTGTGTCTTCCTGTCCTTTTTGCATAACTTCTTTCTTCTCTTTTACTCTTCTCTTCATGTCTTTACCTCTATGCCACTAATTAATTATCTCTCATCATTACCTCCTTGTCTCCCTCTTTGTCTCTGTCTCTGTCTCTTTCTCTCTGTCCGTCTTTCTGTCCACGCCTTTCAGATGATGCCTTTCTGCTGAGTGAGCCCCATGTGACCGCCATGTTCCAGTGTCTGGAAGCTGTGGAGCAGAATAACCCCAAACTGCTGGCCCAAGTAGACACTGTCGGGGTGAGTCTCGTGAAATTACTTCAATTGAGTCTTTCTTTTTTGCTGCGTTTGTATCTCATCTATTTTCAGTTTGTCATTAACCTTTTGTCCATCATCTGGTAAAGTTTTTTTTCTTTGGTTTCATGACATGATGTGAACTGCACACCCTCATTATCAGTCTTAAGCCCTTAATACACAGAGATCGCACTCTAGAGCTGCCATGAAGTCCCTTTTAAATGCTGCCTTTGCATGTCTACATGCTCCATTGTGTGATTTTAGACAGTCTGCAGGCATCGTGGAAGCAAAAGAGGCATGACAGGCGTCATGTATAACACAACAGTGTTGGCCTCTGCTGTAACGTATAACATATGCATTGTCAGCACTTTCGAAACAGGAACAGTAGCATAAACATGGGAACACCAATCATTTACCACCCCTGATATATAGTGGCTGATCTGCATGAGGAACTCCCGGACTTCATTGTTTTCTCAATTTATCGGATAGTTTCATCTTCTTTGAGATAGCTGCCAGCTGTTATCAGCTACTTTTAAAATCGCCTGCGGTAGGTTGCAAGCATAACACGTAATCAAAACATCACACCCATGCCGTTCATGGTCCGTCCTGCTGGCTGTCCTCTTTATACAGACATCGTTATGGCGCTGTTACTACCTATGATGCCGGCTTAAAGGCGAGACAACTTTTTTGCCCCTTTCTGCAATTGTACCTTTATACAGAATGGTGAGGCACTGTAACAGCGTGATATTCTTACCTTCAGGAGGCAGTGTAAAAGGGGGTTTTGATGAGTGGTGTTATTTTACACCATGTGTCGTAGCTTCCTTATTATAGGGTCGGTCAAAACTTAGGGTGACTGTAAAACTAAGTAAAATTTTAAAGATACCATTTGAGACAAGGTCTTAAATCTTCATATTTCTCTCTTCCCCAGCTGTCCCCTCTGAAGGGCCCACCATGTCTGGGCCTATTGAAGAGCCAGAGCCTGTGTGTGTTGCCAGGGGCTGGTGGGGCTTGGAGGAACGCTGACTCGGCTCCCAGAGGAGAGTCTCTAAATCGCAGACTCACCACCTCGAACTGCTCCCTCCGAGAAGCAGTCGCCACCAGCCACAACTCTGGGAACACAACGGGAGTCGGATCCCAAAATGGCAACAGCACAAGTGAGAAAAGGGTGAAGGGTGACAAGTGTAGTTTTTAAAGGGGTTTGTGGATTTCCACGTACGTGTTTAATGTGTAGTTTCCTCTGATTCAGTGAAATGCTGTAAGAAGTTTATTGACAATTCTCACAAGGCTCAACTTATTGTGCCGTGTTAATATCTCAAGGTAGACAGACAGCTGGCAGGTGATCTGTCAGGGTTTTAGTTGTCTTTAATTTGTGTCTCTTCATTACTTTTACAAGAAAGTTTAGGTTAAGTAATGAATGTCAGTATCATGATTTTTTTTATCCACTTTTGGTTCATTTAAAATAATGGAAGGAGTTAGGAAGGAGACGTACATGTTATGTTGATCTCTGAAATGGAAATGTTGTATTTCTGACAACACAGATTGTTGGTAGGTTCACATGGAGCACACTTTGAGTCATGGGAGATCAAATCTAGAACTTTGTTGTTACAGTATTTTGCCACATTTTGGTTTGTGGTTGATTTTAGGAACAGAAATTTAACATGGTCATTCCACAAAAAGATTTCAGATCTCAGAAAACAGTGTCGTCTTGGACCAGGCTTCTTGTAATTGTCTGTATTTAAGAGAAAGATTTTATAGTTGTACACTGAGTGAAGCAAGAAAAGAGAAAATGGTCACTATTTTGTGATCAGTACATACAGAGATATAAGGGGTGGAGCTAAGGGATGGCACTATGAATGCACTACAGTTTGTATGTGAATAGACTGACTGACTTAACCATACAGAGGCCTGATTGTTTGCGGACAAGGTCTGTTATTGAAGAATGTGTTGACACAGCCTCCACAACTCAATGTGCTGAACTGGCTGTGCCCACTAAAATGGATTAAACTGTTTTGGAGTTGTTTTCCTAAAAGTGTTTTAATATCACTGTTACAATTTTGGATTAAAGACAATCTGTAGGCAAAGCTTGGGCATGTTGAAGGAAAGAAACAGAGAAGCAGGCCTGTGACTCTGTGTCTCAATCCATCTCACTTTATCTACCTGCTCTGTTGCAGACACTATCTCTCCAGCCAGCAGCCTGGGAGCTCCCTGGGTGTGTGTGTCCAGGCCGGGGGAGAGCGAGCGGGGCGTGACTCCCCCTCCTGGCTCTGTCTCGGTCCCTTGTATTTCCCTCACAGAGTCCCCCTCGCCCACCTCCCTTCAGCCTGAGGCCGGGGACTCTGGTGACGGCGAGTACGACGATGGTCCTGAATACCTCGCTATTGGTAACCTGGGGCAACGCAGCCGCCGGGACTCCCGGAGTTCCACCCCCAGCAGTGAGCTGGGTGTCACCCCGGACCAGCCTCTGCAACGGAGTTCCCAAGCTCCGCCCGCACCCAGACGCTCATCTTTCTCAGAGGGCCAGAGGGGGCCGGGTCGAGGGTCCAAGGGACACACCCGCTCGTTGTCTGACACAGGGCTCAATCAAAAACTCAGGAATGGTAAGTAAACTTTGAAGTAAGTCAGATGACAGTAAGCAGGGCTATTTTGTATTGAATAAGAGAGGTTGAAATGAAATGAAATCTGCTTTCATGGCGTATGTTTTTTGAGTTTGTTAGTTGGCCTTAAATTTGAATCATTTTCAGGATTAAATAGATTTATAGAATGAGGCTTTAGCTGCCTTCAGGTGACGTAAACATACCTGACTAACAATTTATTTTTTGCGTGTTAGCATAGAATAAATGTGAGATTCAGATGAGGGTTTCCTTGCATAGTCTCTGTATTTATTTGTAGCTCTGTAAGATGTGGTGAGGCCACACTCTCTTTCGGAAGATGCACTCTTCCTGTCTAAAGGTTTTTTTTCCTCCAAATTAACATCTCTGTTCTCTTTGCGCTCTGTTTCTCTCTCTTGGCTTGAGGTAATTTTCTCTCCGTCTGCTCTATCTTTCTCTTTTTATTGTCTTTGCGAAGGAGGGGGCCACCGAAAAATCACCATAATAATAGAAGATCCGGTAGCAGGTTGGCAGTACAGTTCCACTGTGCTCCATCACTTGACCTCTCCCACCCCTCTTTCCTTTTTTCCTCTGCATGCTGATGAATCTTTTCATCCCTCTCATTTTAAGTCTCGCCTTCAGCTCATAATCTATGCTTTTGGTCTTTGATGTACTTTTTGGTTTGTGTTACATGGGTCGTACTGATGTGATGAGGCCATGAATGACCCCTTACTGTGTGCTTGTTTTGGTCATGAACACATTTTTTACAGTGTTTTGTTGAAACTATAATGGAAGTTATATATAAAGTTAGTGTTTAACTACAGTTGCGCTAATGATGTCTTGATAGGAGACGTCAAAGATGAAGCAAAGCAGGTGTTTTCCTGTATTTGTTACACATACTGGAGGTGGACACACTGTACGGCTAAATATTATAATCTAAGCATATTTCCTCAAGTAAAGGGAACTCTTTTCTACCAGCTTATAAAAAAGAAATCTGTAAATTCTGTGTGATTTATTTTCTGAATCTGTACATCCATAATTCATGTCATTATACTGATAGAGGTCAGCATTCATGTTTCTGTTTGTGCATGCAGTAAATGAACCATCTCCATAGATTTTATTGTTGACAGAAAAACGATGATAAAATCAGCTTTTAACGTTCTTTGTGTATGAATGACGATGCATGCTCCCATCAATTTTTCGTTAAGAATTCAGTGTTTGTTTAAGTGACTTTGGCATTTAGCTGATAAAAGACCCTTAACGTGGATTATTTTTGTCTTAGAATCAGCAGAGGACGACTGCTGCATGAAGGACTACAGCCCTTTCTCACCTCAGCGCAAGGATGCCAGCACTCCAAGTTCCCTCTACATGGAGTCTCGTGAGTCTTCTGTTTGCGACGCTTTAAAACCTGCTTCTGCAGTTATATTGTAGCTACTGTTGCACTTAAAATGAGTCAGATGTTTAAGAAAGATTTTGGAGAAAGTCCATGGCAAAGTTAACCATGGGAGGAAGCAGGACAGGAAAGCTGACATGAAATGTCGAAGACAAACTAGGTTTCACTTCCTGAATGTGAATGTAGTAGTGAATGTAGAGTCAGCTGATCCAAAATCGTTACACTCTGGACCTGAGCTGAAGTTCATAGAGAGGTTGTTAGGTGTGTATATGTTTTATGGGATTATATGATTTAGATAATAAGAGATCCTGATAGCACACAGTTGGCTCCTTGCAAACTTAGAACATTTAGTTTTGTTCGTTTTTATTTAAAACCAAAAATGTGTTTTGAAAGCTAAAACAGACGACTTTAAAAATCCAACAGAATCACACTTAAGTGCAGTAAAAATCTAATTTATCTTTAGTGTCTGTTTTGTGTGTTTGTATCATTTATGTTCTGTGTTTGTCAGATGGGTCCCAGTACAGCAGCGTTCCAGATGGGATGTTCAGGAAGCCGTCAGAGGGTCAGAGCCTCATCAGCTACCTGTCAGAGCAGGACTTTGGCAGCTGTGCTGACCTTGAGAAGGTAAGGGCTTGGTCCAATTTAACTCATGACTAATTCTGACTTGCTGGTGATGACTGATCAGTCAGTCATAGAGTTTATCAAACTCTGACTGTGTACACTTTCCCTACAAAGTGATGCAGTTCAGAGTGCTTTACAATCAAGAACTCCGTGCTAACATTTTGCAATGCTTGCGATACATTAAGGTTTTTAAATAATGCAGTGTGGAACTGATGATGTTGCATGACTCAAATAATAGAATTAGTCTCCTCCTCTGATTGATTCATAATTTTCTCTGCGCCCTGTAGGAGAACGCTCATTTCAGCATTTCGGAGTCTCTCATTGCTGCCATCGAGCTGATGAAGTACAACCTGCGCCGTCAGGAGGAGGAGGGCGAGGAGGAGGGAGACAGCGACTGTGAGATCCAGCAGCTCAAGCAGAAGATCCGCCTTAGAAGGCAGCAGATCCGACGCAGCCGCCTGCCGCCATGCGCAAACTCCCAGCACCGTAAGGCAACTTAAGTAGTGGTGGAGCTGTTCATGAAAACACAGTCATCTGTACGATGTTGTCATGCTGTTCCTGATTGACTAAGAAAATTAAAACTTGATTATTTGCAATTTTATGATCTTTTAATAGTGAGTGTACTTTTAGTTACTAGACATTAGTTGAAAATGATATGTTTGTGGCAACCCAGTAACTTCCATGAATATACAAGATCATAAGAGCTACTTCCTCAAATTGATTGAAAGGAATACTTTAACTATTAAGCGACCACATGTGAATTTCATTGAGAAAACCTCTACCAACTGCAACTCAGTGGTGCCAGGTTTGCTTTGATTTCAGTTAACCTACCTGCCTTTGCCCATTAATGTATTTTAAAATCCATCAGTAAGACTATCTGTGAAATAAATAAAATTACATTGGTTATATATGTACATATATTTTCTTTATCTGGAACACCCCTGGATCTGTGATGATCTTGCAAGAGCATGCTAATTAATGTGACAGCTTGACAGCTCATAGTTGCTTGGATGATGAGAACCTTTTGACATGTATTTTAACAGCTTGAGTGCTCGCTGCACTACAGTGCTATTTGTCGTTGTTGATTTCTATCTCTTATTCTCTCCCATTTTCTGTTTCGCCTCCTTCCTCTCCTGCAGTTTTCCACTCCACTGACAGTGGTGGCTCCAGGAGAAGCTCTCAGGATTCCTGCCAGGGCCTGTCAGACTCCGGCTCGGCTGAGGAGGTGGAGGAGTGCGAACTACGAGGTAGAGAGAGGGAATGAGGGAACACCAGGACTTAATTTTTTTTAATGGCACAGTTGCTCATTAGCAACCAAATTTCTTCAATCCAGGCATATGACTGCACATTTTTTGTTTCCAAAGCTAGCAACTTTTTACTTGATGATGAGCAAGCCACAGTTTCAAAGTGACAAAATGCAGTTAACAGTTTCACTTTTCAGCTGCTGTTAATGGTCAAAAAAATTCAACTCTGATCAATATTCATATCTACAATGGAACAAGTATTGATATCAATATGTAGGAAGCTTTTAAAGAATTCATCGTTTGTGTGTGTGAGTGAGTTTGTTTCTGCACCAGTCATAATTCATAACCTAATCACCGCACTTGCTTCATGTTGCTCACCAAGCATGTCACGTTTCAACATGGACCATAAACATGGATATCTAAGTACAAAAGTCACAGAATGACACACTGTAAAATGTTTTTATTAGCTTTACTATTTAGTTACAGTCATGTGAGTCGGCGTATCACGGATTTACATGGTCATGATAATTTGATCACGTATGTTTGATCCAGAGAAATTAGAAACATTTTCCACCGAATTAATTGATGAATTGCCGTTTTGTGTGACAAATAGTAACCACAAGAGACTAATCACTAACATATGGAAATGTCAGCACATGTATTTCTTTGATACTGTTAACATGGGTCGTGGGATTTTTATGTCTGCATGTTCTTTATGTATTGTTTGACTGTGTTTGTGTTTAACTGCACTCCTCAGTTCTGCGGTTTGAGCATACAAAGTTTGTTGTACCTTGGAGCTGTATAACTGCATGACCTCCACACGTACTGTGTCAGTGCAGTATACTGAGTGTTGCCTGTGACACTGACATACAGCTCTGTGGAGTGTTACAAAAATGTTTGTGCCTTTGGTGACGGTTGTGCTGAGTGTTAGTTTCTGTCTCTCAGATGGCTGTGAGGGTCAGTCCCTGCTGGCGGTGTCTCAGAACGGCCTCTCCCTGTCACTCGCCTCCCTCTTCTCAGGTATCTGCAGGCTGGACGGGTGGTGGGCGAGGCTCCACAGCTAAGATACAGACAGTTTACTGTGGCGGGGCTCCTCTGAGAGGAAGCTGATAGCTCCACTCCAAACTGAGAGTTTTTGCCTTTAATCCCTCCTGTTAAACTGGATCACTTATCTTTTGTTTTTGCATAATCATACTGATTCATTCGAATTAAATCTACCACTGGACACAACTCTCAGTAAGTTAAAGACACTTTAAGGATCGACCACAAAAATACCTTAACTATGTGGTGCACCAGTATACTGATGCTCACTTTGTCATAAGATGAATATATATTAATTATATTTTCATAAATTCATTGACTGACAGCTTTCACTTTCTATTCTGCATGACTGTGCACACATGCACTCCACAGCTACTTAAATTTTTTACTATTTTAATCTTTACTTGGCAGGTAAACTGCTATCAATAAGACGTCTTTACCCTTTCTGTTTTTGTACTTCACTGGCCATGTTATTCAGATGAAAAAGATTATTTTTCTATGGCTCTCCAGTGTCCTACAAAAAATCTTTTCAAGCAGGGCGGGGAGTACTGCAAGTTTTCAGTTTGGAGTTGAGCCAGCTGCCTTCTCACTTCAGTCGGATAGTGCGCTTGGCTGTTTGTGTTGGTGCTTGTTGTTCAGTGCTCCAGGGTTATGGTGGATAAATGTGCCTGTACCTGTTAGAGTTTAGGGAGTTCTCATGGGAGGAGACGAGCGAGTGAACAAGTGGCGACTCTTAACTACATAGATTATACACTTATTCAACCATCTATTCATCCACTCCATTATTCATTATCTCCAATGTGATTCTAGTGAGAATGAGGTGTGATTGTTGTCACAGTCTTCCACTTTGTTTTTCCATTTTTTAAGTTTGAGGTAAACCCAATATTTATTGTTTTGGCATACAGCAAATTGTAGCACCGGCAAACGATTTTATCATGGGGACACGTTGGGCTGTTTAGTCAGAGACCCATCATGAACTGACTGCACCTAATTGAACTCCAGTAGATCAAAAGAATATCACGTTGTGGTACAGTAAAAGACCAGATATTGCTTTGGATTTGGGCTGTAGTAATATTGTGGTGTTAATTGCTAAAAAGGTTTTCTTGGTCTGCATCAAAGGGACAGTTCACCCCAAAATCAAAAATATAGATTTTTCCTCTTACCTGTAGTGCTGCTTATCAATCTAGATTGTTTTGGTGTGAGTTGGTGAGTGTTGGAGATATCGGCCGTAGAGATCACTGCTTTCTCTCCAATATAATAAAACTAGATGACTCTCAGCTTGTAGTGCTCAAAGTGCCAAAAAAAGTACATCAGAAAAAAACAGCAGCAATGTCTCTTTCCAGAAATCTTGACCCAGTTTTTCAAGATAATCCACAGACCCTGTTGTGAACAATTCCATGTATGAACAGTTTTCTTTCTGCTGAACTTCACCCACCAACCTTGTAGCAGTGCAAAAGGAAGCATGCATCTACTGCTAGCTCACGTAGCAACACTGAGCTACTCCTCACAACAAGGTTGGTGGATTAACTTGAGTAAAGAGACATTGCTGTTGAGTTTTCCAAATGTATTTTTGATTCTTCGAGCACCACAAGCTGAGTGTCATCTAGTTCCATTATACTGGAGAGAAGGCAGACATCTCTACGGCTGATATCTGCAACACCCAGCAACTCACACCAAAACAATCTAGAGTGATAAATAGCGCTACAGGTAAGATGGAAAAATGTATTCTTGATTTTGGGGTGAATTGCTCTTTAGGTGATACATTTTGTGCATATTGGCTGTTTTAGTTTAGTAAAATGAACATTGAAGGCCTCTAAGTAGCCTAATAACCCAAAATGATTTATACTTAATTACATCCATTAACCAAAATAACTAACTGCAAGTTTAACCAAAATCCTTAAACCTAATCAGAATCCAAAAGAATTGGATGAAAACTGAAATATGTGTGGTTGCATTTAAATACTGATTAGATGAAAATACAAATTGATGATAATGATATGACAGAAAATGTGCTGTCATTGTATGTATCCTATGAAAAGTCCGATAGTGTGGTCAATAGAAAACCCCAGATTTCTGTGAGAACATGCTCACCCTGTTTGGTATCAGGGCCATATTATTAACGATTGTTCCTAAAATGCTCTTGTGTGTAAAAATCCTCTGAGACAGTAGTGTGTCACAATATTTACATAGCGGAAATTAGTCAGATATATCTTAATATTTAATTTAGTACCCCTCATGCCCTAAACAGCAGCAGGAGGAGGAAAGGTTTTACTGAGATGCCATTCATGGTTATTTTAGTTTACATTAGCTTTTACACTCTTGCATTCTTGTCTAATGCCAGTGATGAAATATTACTCCTAATCACTCACACTTCAGTCAATTGCACCTCGCTCGCTCCTCTGGACACAGAATCACTAAGAAATCAATTATGATGCCGTGTCTGCTCACATGTGCTTTTTGGTGTGTGCCGCTTGTGAAAATCCTCCTCCTGTGTCCTGTGCTTGTCTGTAGTATCACTTTATAGTCATCAAAATGTTAGCACACATGAAGCCAGAGATTTATAAGACAGTTTATGTGTATAACAGAGGCCACATGTTGAATCCTACAGATGACTAACTTGCTTATCAGGCTCTTAAATGCTCTGCAACAGCTTTGACTGTAACCCAGAAGGGCTCTGAGTCTAACCAGTGTTTTATTTGAACAGGCAAAAATGTTGCTCTTCTAATAGAGAGAAGTTGTTATAGTTGCACAAGAGTTCATGCAGGCCATCTCCTGTTCTACCAAACCCGTACTGATTAATGTCTTTGCTTACATGTTTGTGAAGTTATCCAGCAATGCTCTATTTTTAATTCTCTCTGGCTCTCCTGCATGCTACCTGCTAAACTACATTCAAAACATGCTTGAATCTAATTAGAGATGTGATGTAGTTTCAGCATCTTAAAGGAGAGATTGTCTATTTATATTTCTCCTAATTTTGTGTCCCCAATCACATTTTCTTTAAATCCGATTCCATCATCTGACACAGGGTTCCTGCTGATGCTTAAAAAGCCTTACAATATCTTTAACTTGCCTTAAGCTGTAGGAACCCTGTGACAGGTATTTCCAATTCTACAAATCTTGAAAATTTGTTTTGATTAGACAAGTATGAATATTGTAGTGTCTAGGGGTGGTGGATAACAACATGTATAACTGGTGCACTGCCCCTAAAAGATCTTATCTCTTTTATTTTGCTGTTGCTGTGTCTTCCAGATGCAGATATTAAGCGCAGTGCAAGCCTCAGTGGCAGGTCTTTCCTCAGCTCAGAGTCCATGTAAGTAACACAGACACTTCCTGTTTCTCTTCTTCCTTTTAATAATAAATAAGAATTTAATCTTTAAGCATGTTAATAATTGAATGTTACTGGAATTACTCACAAAAAAATAATACATTTTCTTTACA
>JAPZEB010000021.1:15523440-15543737 GCA_029783705.1 Chaetodon striatus | reverse complement strand
CTGGACAGGTCACCAGACTATCACAGGGCTGACACATAGTGACAGACAACCATTCACACTCACATTCACACCTACGGCCAATTTAGAGTCACCAATTAACCTGTATGTCTTTGGACTGTGGGAGGAAGCTGGAGTACCTGGAGGAAACCCATGCTGACACAGGGAGAACATGCAAACTCAGGAACCCTCTTGCTGTGAGGCGACAGTGTTAACCACAACTTAATTCAATTCAATTCAATTCAGTTTTTCTGGTTCTAAAGCCTGGAGAGAGGTAAATAATTTTATTATTGCTTGAGAGGATAATTATAAAGGGAGCACTCACCAGTTCTTGCCAGATAAATGTTTTCAGGACTTGGGCCTTCTCATCCTGAAAATGAAACAACATTCAATTGTATGCATTCCTTTTTTAACAGGCATTTTTTTTTTATTGGACAGATTATGTAGACTGTATAGAAACTGAAAAAGATTGAATATAGTGAAATAGCCCTGTTGGCTGACATGACCAAAGTAAATAACAGAAAGTTGTTGAAATAAAAAAAAATATAAGTAGACGACACTCTTTACACTCAGAAGTAATCGAACATGGCCTAACAGTGAATTGATTTCAAGTTAATGTAGTGTCCCTTACCACCCCCAAAATGCCAAACAGGGTGAAGTCTATGCTGACATTAGTGGGGTTGGACATATCCACGACAGGTCGGATGGAGCTCAGGTTGAAGACAGGTTGGAGAGCCTCCAGCAGGGAAGGCGGGTCAGGTCGAGAGCAGTTCCGCATGATGGAATGGCACGGAGCTATGGTGGAAAAAGACGTGTTGTTAAAGCAGATTGGCTGCAACACACAGCAAGTAAAGGTATTCCCCAACTGTATGAACTTCGAAAACCAAAGATTGTAAAGTGACCCACACAAAGTATGCATCCTAATTTAGCATTAGAGAGGCAAAATATGTAATGATGGTGAGTCAGCATAGTTTGGTGAGTTCTTCCTTTATTTCAGTGACACTTTTTGTGGGTGGAGATTTTTTTTGGCCAGTGACAAACTCAGAAGAACTCTAAATCTCAATGTCTTCCCAATGGCCTGAAGGACACTTTCTGTATGTCATCCTGCATCTAACATTAAAGCAGCAGGAAGTGTGGATTATTCAGCCAGACAAAGCCAGAAGGACTCCAGACTGAGTTTGCAAAGGTCTCAAATGATAGTGACACAGCTCTCACACCCCTGCCATATCACAGCGAGACAAACCAAACCCACACAAACTTTTGCCCATTTAACAGGTGTTAAAATCTGTGAGGCTGAAGCTTGACTTTGCGACCAAGAATCTGAAACAGCAGCTTCAATTTGTTGATTAAACTGGTGTACTGTGGAGAGTCGTCCACTGATAACTTTAATAACAACGTTCAGTAAGTATCTACTGCTCTCTTGATTGCACACACTGGCCTTAGTTTGCTAAACCATCACAATGCCTCAGTGTATTTGAAATCTTTTGACTTCCTTCATATATTTTGATACTGGAAAGACTGACTTGAATAATAACTGTGAAATAATGAACTCTTGGAAATCAATGTCTATTACTGTATGATACAGTAGAAGCTGTACTTACCATGCATGAGCACAGAGATGAAGATGAATAGAACCTTAGAAGGCTTGACTTTCAGCGGGCAGCACTAAAAACATTAACATTGGGTCAAAAGCGGTTGTTAGTTTGAGTGGTGTGCTGCTTGTTAGGGCTGTCCTGTAAAGTTTTCTACACATATTTTAGATGGTAAATACAGACATGATCTAGAGAAGTGGAAATTTAAAAAAAAAATCTCTCTATATATTTTTTGTTTTAATGTTAGTGCACTTTAAGACACACATCTGGAGGTGAGTTCATTGGAAATGTGGTATGCCTGAAAAGCCCTGAATCCCAACAGTAAGTCCCAATAGTAGGAAAGCGTAAAATATCAACAAGTAGAGGGTTTTCTTTGAATTTAAGACCCAAAAGGGACAGTGTGAATGCTTAAAGTGAATTTAATTAGTGTGAATTTGCAGAATTTTGTTTAACTTATCTCATAAATGTGACTGCCAGGAGACAGATATGCTGTTAAGGTAAATTATTTTACCCTTTTGCTAACATTCTTATGAGTTCTGCATATTTAGATGCAAGATATTTACTTCAAAACTAACTAGATAGTATTTATGTTTAAGATAAAAAAGGAGTTCAGAGCAGAATTGGCTTATTATGTTATGGCAAGTAGGTACATATATTTCATAGAGTTTGGATACAAGATACACTACATGGTGGTGTATGCTGGGCTGGGGGCGTCTTAATACAACATCATTCAGTGATATTTTAGGGGACAATTTGCTTCTTTGTGGCAAAGAGCTCTAACCTCAGACCCATCCAAAACTTTAAGGATGACTCTGAGCCAAATCTTAAAGCCCACCATCACTGGTTGACCTCACTAATCCCTGCAGCATTGTTCTAAAATCTTGTGAGTGGATGTCCGCATACTTTTGGCCATGTTGTGTACCCTTTATAGTGTAACGAATGACATGTTCACTCTGTGTGAATGTTTTTTATAACCACTATTTAGTAGCGTTTTTCATGATTTTAGCAGTTTGGTTAGTGTAATATGAATCAACAATAGGTATATTGGATTCAAAAATGGCATTAACATGAATAAATAGATAGGAGAACAATTGGAACACGACTATTATGTTTGAAATGAATGTCAATCGAAAACTGAATGTATTTTTCTAAAGTAATTTTATTTTGTATACATGATTTTCTCCATTTTAGAGCGGCACAATGTAACACAAAAGGCTTAGAACTACATATAATTAATGTAATAGAGTTAGATTAATGATGATTTGTTATCATTAACAATAGCACAACAACTTGAGAGTATGTATAAATGTCTTGGCTCCAAGCAAAATAACAACATTGTCATCTATTGATTAAGATTCAACAAACGTTTGAGTGTCTAGCTACATAAATGGAGCCTCGTAAAACAGACAGCCATTGTCTAGTGACTGTATGACCGCACCCAGATAATGATGATGGTAATGAAGCTGACTGATATGAAGATGATGTAGAGGCCGAACAGCAGGCGGTCTATGATGAAACCCACCTGGATCCACTCCTCTGAGCTCTGGCTTCGAGCCTGTTGCTTCTCCACCTGGAGGCGGATGGCCTGCAGGTCCCTGCCCAGGCTCCTCAGCTCCTGAACCGCGTTGTCCTCCACTGCTGGCCCCTTCTCAAA
Organism: Chaetodon striatus; assembly: GCA_029783705.1. Classification (NCBI taxonomy): domain Eukaryota; kingdom Metazoa; phylum Chordata; class Actinopteri; order Chaetodontiformes; family Chaetodontidae; genus Chaetodon; species Chaetodon striatus. The sequence continues at coordinate 15,540,494 of JAPZEB010000021.1, read as the reverse complement.
TGGAAGTCTGTCATCAGCTTTTCGCTGTGCCACCACAGAGCTGGGTTTCTTGTCTGGTTTTTGCAAGAAAAAAGGGTTGAAATTGTGACTATCATCATTACATTCAGTCATTTTGTATAATCCGACATTTCTAAATTTCTTTTGTTAATTTAACCACCTGAATCTTTTGATTCTTTTCTCTTCCAAGTCAGGAAAACAAGACGGCCCAGAATTTGCAGAACAAACACTTGGATCCAGCGAGGGGCAGGAGGGAAGTCGTCCGCACCATACAGCAGGTTGGTGATGAGGATAGTCTCCAGTAGGCTGGCCACCATTAGAGCCAGGCAGAGGGAGAAGAACACATCTGGCAGAGAGAGACAGAGCAATGTGTTTTGTTATTTACTGTATATTTAATGATGATGATGATGATTAAATATAATGATTTTATTAATGAATAATAATCAAAAATAAAACCTTTCTGTACTCCATTTGGAAATACATCTGTAAATCTGAACAATCATGTATGGAATGAGGAACATAGATCAAAAATGCAGCCAATTTTAAGACTACTTGCACCCAAGAGGCCAGAGGCCTGGCTGAAAAGTAAAGGGGACGGAGCATTAGCTGTCAGGGGCCCGAGGCACTGGAGCAGTCTGCCTCAGGAAAGCAGGTTGGCCGAGTCAGAGATCTCTTTTAAGCCCCTTCCTAAACATACTTTTATCGGAGAGCGTTTCCTGATTTTACTTGGGTTTTACTGTGTTTTATTTCCTTTTTTTATTCACTCAAGTCTTTTTATCATCAGTTCTTTTAAAAGTTGCTGTTGTCATGTCTTGTCTGTTATAATTATTGACACGTAAAGCACTTTGTAACTCTGTTTTGAAAAGTGCTTTATAACTCAAGATTATCATTACATCATTCTTTACACTTTTAACCACACAATAGATGGCACTTTACTCCTCGTACAGCAGCTCATGTATGTCCAAAAATTGCTTCTCAATAACAACTAGAGCAACGGCAGAACAAAACAAACTCATTTAAATCTGAATAACACTGACTTAAGAGAGGTATGGTGTTTCCAGTGATAGGCAGCAGGTCGGTCATGATGAGCAGGAAGACGGTGTAGCCCAGGATGAGGGTCATCTTGAAGGAGGACCGGTCAACGCTCTGGGGAGGCAGCAGGAAGCTGAAGAGGTACACTGTGATGAGGAAGCAGCTGGGGATCAGGAGGTTCACCACATACAGGGTGGCCCGGCGCCTCACTTTGATCTGCAGAGGGGAGAAACAAAACACTGTGTCAATACCTTTTTGGTGCACACTTAAAAACTTCCTGAGTGTCTTAAAATGTTCTCTGAAATATTGTCATAACTCAGCTCACTTACAGAATCTTTACTGCAGCTGCTCAATTTCAGGCAGAATGATATAGTAGGGTAAAGACATTTCACAACAAAGGTTTGCTTGCTTTCAACCACACTGTTACAAACTTTGCCCGAAACGTAATTTAAGGTCCACTCTCTGCACTCTACAGACATTTAAATCAACCTACATGAAATGTAAGCTCGTCAACATGATCCGCATCATCATGTCCTTGGTGGTATTTATGGGCAGTAATTTCCAGCAGCTCCCACTCCCCCATGGTGGTCATCACATTCTTGGAGTGCTCTGTGATGTGATCTGCAGGCCTCCCCAGCTTAATCTTTATGTCCATCGCTGGGGAGAGAAAAGCAGAGAAATGCATTATCCTGTAAAGTCACATTATATATCCACACTACAGTAATTCATAATTTCAGAAAATTAATATAGATTATACATGTTTTATCCATGTTTGTTGTCTGTCCCTGGCTAATCATAGAGGTGTGACAGATATTTCTCTCTCCCACATGTTCATAACCATCCCAACTCTGAGGTCACAAGGCCGATCCATTTACAATAACTCTAATACAGCAGATTTTTGTCATGGTGCATCAACAATTGAAGACAGTAACTCTAAGATAACACATCATACAATATTCCTATTACTGTCTAACTTTGGGTAAATTCAAAACAATTATTCATTAATTTTCTGTAACTGCTTATTCTGGAAAGTGTTGTGGGCAAGAGGCGGGGTACACCACATACAGGTTGCCAAACTATCGCAGGGCTAACTTAACAACAAACAAACTTTATTAAAGGTCCAATGTGTAAGATTTAGGGGGATATACTGGCACAAATGGAATTTAATATAAGAAGAAACCTGTCATTTATGTATAATCACCTGACATGAGAATCTTTGTGTTCTCGTTACCTGAGAATGAGACATTAATATCTACATAAGGAGCGGGTCTGCATCTAGAGAAGGAAGAAAGGACAAACCAGACACTGGCTCTAGATAGGGTCATTTGTGTTTTCGTATTTTCATGTTTTCATGTCAGCCTCCGTAGTTCGAAGCAACTCCATGACAAGAGCTTTGGAAAAACATAGTTTTTTTTTAATGTGAAACTGCTTTATTCTGTGTTTTTTTTTAGGTTTAAATCACTGGGTCTGTTTCATTTGGAGAGGAGGAGAACTCTGCAGGTAATTCGGCTCACGGTAAAAAACCTTAACTATGAACAGTGAAGGAATTCTTAATCTTACACACTTAATCTTAATCTTAATCTTACAAACTGTTCCCTTAAATACATGATAATTTAGGAGTTTTATTTGTTAAGTGGCCAAGTTATAAGCACCAAACACCACTCTTGGGTGTCCTAAAATAGAAGATGATATCAGGACATTCATTCATTTTCCATAACAGCTTAGTCTGTTAGGGGTCACCAGACTATCACAGGGCTGACACATAGAGACAGACAACCATTCACACTCACATTCTCACCTACAGGCAATCTAGCATCACCAGTTAACCTGCATGTCTTTGGTCTTTGCGAGGAAGCTGAAGTACCCGAAAAAAAACCAAAAAAACATCAGAAGCCCTGTTACTGTGAGGCAACAATGCTAACCACTGCACCACTGTGCCACATCAGGACATGTAAACATGCATTATTGCTTTCATCAGGGATTACCTACTGCCTCTTATATTTCAATCTCCTTGACACTTTTGTCCAAACCAGCATACAGAAGTCTTTAAATGAGACATTTGGTGAAGTGCCTTACCCAGGTGGATGTAGGAGTTGAAAGTCAAAGTGCAGTCCTGTACATCGAAGGGGAAGGTGTAGATATCGAGGTTACAGGAGCTGACGACTTTGACTGGTTGAGAATCGTGCACCCTGCCATCGCTATACAGGTACACATATGGGACAAAGGGGGCTGTGTTTTCATCCATACTGCAAGACAGGATCAAGCAGAGGAGTTAGGAGTGAAATGTCTGTAAAATTAGAGTATGGCGCCTTTAATTTCAGAATTTCACCTCTTTCTAAGCGTCATAAAATCCCATGAAAAGACTCACAAAAAATAAAAAGAACAACAAGTACTGCCTGTTTAGCCAAAACCTGACAACACAAATGAGTCACGCCCTTGGCAGTCTTCTTCCTTCATTACAACAAAAATAGACACTGTGATTGTCTTTGAAATACTCACCAGAGCACTCAATATGTATTAATCCACAGTTAAAAACAGAAAAGAAACGTTGTATGTCTGACATGGTTTGTATAAACAGCAGAAACAATATACTCACAATTCATTGATTACAATATCTGGCACCCAAAACTTTTTTCTGGGCAGAGAGATCCTGTCGTTACCACACTGGCTAGGGTCCCAGCTCACAAACTCGTTCATCCACCACTAAAACAACAAAACTGGTGTCAGTGCTCAGAGTCGGTATGAAGTAACAGACACATCATTCACATCACATCACTGACTGAGAAATAAAGATAGATAATTGCAGTACATACATAATGTAGCCAGAGGTAAGTGTGCAAGAGTTGAGCCTTTTCATCCTGGAAGACAAGAGGAGCTGCTTTAAGGCACAAAAACAGAGACAGTGTTTTTTAATGTAGTTTTTTGGGGACCACACAGATCCTTAAGGACGTCTCAGTGGAGCCCAGAAACATAAAGAAGTGATTTGATTCAGGTCACATTTAGTTGGAGACAGCAGCAGAATAACAGAAGGGGTGATTATTGTTTATCAGCTCTAATATATTCTCATATCAATCATACATTTAAGCCCCTTGATGTATAGGAATGACAAAATGCCCATACACAGTTAGTATGCTGTATAATGCTACTTATCTTATCTACTGAGAGCTGAAACGTACCACTCCCAGTATCCCATACAGGGTGAAAAATGTGCTGACAGTTGTACGGGTTGTCATGTTCATGACGGGTCGTATGGCGCTCAGGTTAAACATCGGAGTCAGAGCCTCTAGCAGGGCGGGTTGGTTTGGCTGAGAGCAGTTCACCTGTGCGGCACTGCATGCAGCTGAGGAGAAGATAAGAAATTAAAATGGCCAACCTAAATATTTGGCTTATTGTCTTAGCTTTAGCTCCCAGGACTTTGATTAGCCTATTTCCCATTTAATGCACAATACAAAGGAATTAAATCTTCCTGTATTTGACTTATCATATTGCACATGCATGATACATTGTTTTACTGTTCATGCAGGTCACAATTCCCTGCTGTTTTCATTCTATGCAACCTTTCTAGTTATGTTTTTGGAGAAAAACTTTTGATATAAGCATGCCTTACAGTCAATACTGTGCTCACCAAAAGGCTTACCTGGTATAAGAATGAGCGACACAGCCATTGTGAGCCTGACTGACAGAGGGAGACACTAGAATAAGAAAACAAGGATATATATTGTTTTAATTTAGGCATTAAACAACATTAAAAACACTATGTCATTTAAGAAAAGGTTAGAGAGAAGAAGACAAGATTTATTAATAATGATGCCTCAGAAATAATACTTCATTACATTACTTACCATCAGTGTAGTGTCCTTGGGTGCCATGATGCCAAGAGTTCAGTCTTTCTACAGTTGTGAGATGGAAGCAGTTTCTTCAGTACATAGAAAAGTTATTATATTGCAGTATTGGAACATCTGCTTTGAGTTGTCAGAGTATAAACAGGTGAGTTATCTATCCATAAATAACCACTTCAAGACAACAGAGGCTTACCCACCACTCACCGGGCAAACTCACTCTTGCAAGACTAAATTCAGCCTTCGTGGCAGAGATATACAAAGTGCCACTGTGAACCGAGCGTGATGTGGACAAACCCTCTGCAAATGATGTGGAAAATGGAAAACTCTGCAAAGCAGCTACTTTCCCTGCAGGTGGTTTTCATACAAAAGCAGGATAAACCACAGGTGATGTACTGTCCCGCATTGTGTGACTTGCAGATGGTGAAGACTGACCACACTGGCATCAGCGTCACACCCGTTGGTCAGACGCAAATAAGCAGTGGATGGCCTGTGAGAAACAAGTGTCCTCTGGTGTCACCCCAAACCTCCTGCCAGCCAGTGTTTTTTCATTTTATGTCAATGCTGTCTGTCAAAATGAGCCAGGGTGCGCAACTTTGCCCTGAGCACACAAAGCTTTTGCAAACCAACCTTTTGTTGTTTTATAATAAGTATGAGGCTGTCAAGTGTTCATTGCCGGGGAGCTGCTGCAGTCATGGTGTTTCCTCTGAATCTCAATAAATTGAGTGACACTTTTTCTTTATTTTTTTCTTTTAGGAATGACCTCCTGTGTGCCATACACACTTAACCACCTATACTATTGGCACAACATCCCATTTTCTCACCTGTAAATGTCTAAATATTATATTTGATATTTAACATTGTATTGTGCAGATCAGTTAACCTTAGTGACTTTGTCAAAATTCATTGTCAGGCCTTCATCCTATCATTAAGTGCCACATTTACACATTAAATCATTAATATATCAGATGATTTTTTGAAAACAGAAAATTCCCACACTACAAATCACACATATATTTCCATGATTGTTTGTATATGCTTTATTTATCCCCACATTTCTGATTATAAGAAGGCCTGCTTCATGCATTGGAGCAGAAAGTCAGTTGACGGCCAACAAGAATTAATGAAAGCCTACATGCTCTTAAATATTATATAAATATGATAGAAGGCACAATACAATAAAACAGAATGACAGGAAGGCAAATCTAACACAGTTTGCTTATATTATTTGCTTATATATTATTATCTTTTTAAATTAAGAAAAAGGGTAGGTGTACAAGGAACACAAACACAAGCTCACTCCATTGTACAGATGCCTTCAATACAGGCCTCGCAGTGAGCAGGCTCGTGGGGACTTTTGACATCCAGGCGGACAGGCAGCTTGTGTTGTTTGTCCGGGACTTCACGGTAGCATTTAATTCTTATCTTCTTCACCAGATTCTTCATGAGGATGTCAAGGTTCTCAGAGGCGATGCTGGGCTTCTCCATTGGAGCTTCGCTGCATATCTTGCAGTTTTGACGGAAGGGCCGAACCTTGACAACACCCTGCCCGTCAGTCAGGCGCATGTGGAAGACCACCATCACCCGGTTGGAGGGCCACTCCCTTCTGCACTCGCTGCATTTGAACCTTGAAATGGATAAAATGCTCTGCAATTCAAGTGCTGCCTGTGTAAAACCTCTGGTCCTACTGATATAACTCTAACTCTGACCTACTGTACATTCATTTCCTTAACCCTAACATGACCCTTATGGCTGCTCTAAACTTAAATGGTTTACATTGTGGTGACCAGTTTTCATCCACATAACCTAAGTAGTATAGTTAGTTATACATACACCTACACACAGACTTAAATAAACCAAATGCATCTGCTGAACTATAAGTTATATTGACCTGTATATACAAGGTCACCACACTGTATATACAAAACCCAGCAAACTGACCATGCACTTGTGTTCCTGATGTACTGCCGCCAGCCCATGTTCGGGCTGTTAGGCACAAGTTTTCCATCAAACTCCAGATGCCAGGAGTCTCCTTCTTTGAGATTATTTGCGTGCATCTGGAAGATACGTGCCCACTCTGACTGTGCCATCCTGTCAGTGCCGTTGGTGCTGGGCTAATGACGTGACAAAACAATGTCAGCTGATTCATACAGTGTACAGCCAGCTGACTTTGCTGATAACGACTTTGGGGAAAATGAAACTAAACTGGTTTCCTTAGGTTTCGACTTTGGTTTTGTATCATGACCGGAATGGTGGATAACAAGTTTGTTTAAATGGGGCAAATGTTAAGCATAGAAAACCAGTATTCAGTAGACTGCTGAATAGTCTATTTATACACAGAAATGAGGAGAGGGAAAAGCCCATGTGTGTGTGTTTGGGTGGCTAGGGTGCCTCAGGATTATCATTGGATGTGTGGAAGGCATTTTTTAACCTCTTACAACTCCTATAAAACTCAAGTAAAACACCTATCCAATGCATAAAAGCTTTTCTTGTTTCATTTTTGGTACATGTGCTTGCATGGTCTCCTTTGAAAGGTAAGTCTAAAGTTTTTCCCTTACAGTCAGATTCACTATAAGTGCATCAGTCACTGAGTAATAGAAGTCTGAACACACAGTACAGTTGTTTTTTTTTAATATCCACCTGAATATTTTGTTGAAAACAGTTGCCTGAAAATGACTATAACTGGGACATACTAACTAGAAAAAACAAGGGGATTGTTGCATAAAGTCTTGCCTGGTCCAAATTCAAAAGATTTAACTCTCACAGGAAAGAGGCTTTGTTTAGGTACTTTCAAAAAAAGGGTTAAAACAATGCACTGGTGCAGAAAAACAGATCAACAAAGACTGAAATGTCTATTTAGGGCCTTATTGTATTAAAAACTCTTTCAGAAAAATCTAAATTTATAAGAAAAATGTAGGATATATTGAAAAATAAACTGAGTACATATCTCCCGGTTGATGAGTTTCATTGCAAATGGCTAAATCTATAGGCTGAAAAGAGAGGCAGGCTGTTGGGTTACTAAGAGATTGATTGATTGAAATATGATCACTGCCTTTATATGTTGCATAAAAACTTCAGAGAACTATCCAGTGGCTGACTATATTCACGCAACACTGTCACCTGCTGGTGTAATTCTGCCTTGTCTTCTTTGTATGTATCTATGTATGCACAATAACCCATTTTCTACAATTCATACCTGCAAATGTCCGAATATTATATCTAATTTTAAAGTATTCTACTGTTTACCGATTAATTTACCTTGGTGACATAATAATATATAAATAATAAATAAATCACACCAATTCATTTGATAACAGAAAATACTCACACTGCATATCACAGATACACTTACTTTATTGCTATTACAAGCTTAATTTAATCTTTTACAGTGTTGAGTCAAGAGTAATTTAATGCTTTTAAGCAGACAACAATATTTAAAAAATGACAGCAAGAACAAACTGATAAAAAAAAAAAAAGAAAGCTTACATATGCTCAGTTATAATATTAAAATGACAGATGCAATACAGTGTAACAGAGTGACAGGAGGTAAAGTCTCACACAAGCGATGCTTTTCTTATATGATGCCAGGCATAAAACATCATAAGTAAACAGCAAAAGCTCAACGCTTTGGACAGATGCCTTGCATACAGGCCTCACAGTGAGAAGGCTCATGGGGGTTAGTGGTGTCGAAGCTTCTGAAAGGCTTGTTCCTTCTGCCCAGGTCTTCATGGTAGCATTTAATCCTTATCTTCTCTACCACATTCTTCAGGAGGGTTCTGATGTTGTCGGAGGCAATGCTGGGCTCTTCCATTGGAGCTTCGGTGCACATCTTGCAGTTCTGACGGGTGGGCCTCACCTTGACAACACCCTGCCCAGATGCCAGGCGCATGTGGCAGACCACCCTCACCATGTTGGAGGACCAGCCTCTTCCACACTTGGAGCATCTGAACCTTTAAAATGACAGAGTTCCTTTAAGAGAATGACAACCAACCAAAGTAACACTGAAAACTCATATTTTAGTTGTTAGGAAGCAGCGATGCTTTGGAAAAACACAGTATAATGGGATTTAAATATCTCTTTGTCGACCCAAATTGTTGACTTGATGGCTAAATAATGTTGTCGGACTACAGGCAGTGCAAAAGGTAAAATATGAGGAAGAAAGTCATTTTGTCACCTCTTCCTGTTTATGTAATTCAACCAGAATCTTTGTTTTGCAATTTAAATTCTGTAAAAAGCTATGCTGCTTTTGCCCAACCAACTGAAGTCAATATAACTCTATAACCCAGATTTTTGTAACACTTACCATGACATTAACTTATATTTTTACCCTTGACCCTACCCTGACCCTTATCCTAATCCTAACCTTAAGCCTGAACACCCATGGAAAGACATAGACATACACACAAATCTTAATAGACCTAATGCATTCACTACACTATAATGTATATTAGTATATTATTCAGCATACTTTATCCACACACCAGGTACAGTATTTAACAGGATTCCTACACACTGACCTTCCACCTGTGCTCACGATACACTTCTTCCAGCCTGGTTTTTGGTGGTTATGCAGAAGATTTTCATCAAACTCCAGACGCCAGTTGTCTCCCTGCTTGAAATTCTTTGCTGTAACCTCAAAGAGACGCGTCCAATCTGCCATCCTGTCAGTGCCAGTGGTGCTGGTGGCTGAGGAAGAGACAAAACAATTGCAGGAGATCTGCACAGTGCACAAGCAACCTGTGAGAATGACTCATCCTGTTTAGATTGAGAGACTGGTACTCCTCCAATAGAGAGTTCAGAGAAAATGAAACCTAAATGTGGAAACCTGTTTTCCTTAAGTTTTGGTTTTGAAAAATAAAACAATACTGGTAACTATAGACTGTCTAACTGCTGGATAGCTGCTTTATGCACAGAAATGAAGAGAAAGAAAAGCTCATGCATTAAAATGTAACTGATCTGTGTGCTTATGTAGTGAGGGTGCCTTATTATCCACTGGAGGTCAACTAAAGGTTAACAATTAATTTGCTAATGTATCAATCACACCCACAAGGGATGTGTTAGTGCAGATGAAGTGAAATACTATCTCTGCCTCAATGTTTTTCACAAGAACTTCAGAGCACAGAAATGAAACTGAAATATTGTAATTGTTGTTGTAATTATACAACACTGCCACTTGGTGGTGTCATGCTGCCTTCTCCTCAACATCTTGTGTCATGCAGAAGATGAAAACATTAACCACAATGTACTCTTTTATTCCAATATATGGAATAATTTTGCAGAGGAAATTCTACTTAACTGTAACTGATCTGCTGTCATCATCATTTACATATAAAGAAATAGATATACAGTAGCTTTTCAAACATTTTGTGCACTTTAAGTCCAGTTTTCACTTCTCTTGTCTGAAGTTTCATCATTTAAAAACAAAGGATTTAAATTATTTATCAGGCTTGATTGTCGATAAATCAATCATATATGATGCCTCCCTCGCTGTTTACACATTACCCTGATTCACAGCTATCAGTGAGGAAACTACAAGAGTAAATGGTGCTTAACATCCACCTATAAACTCATAAACCTAGAAACTCTCTCCATGTAGGGACTTGTTGTAACAAACCAATAAAAACCTTAATGGCTCATTTAGCCTAATTTACAGGTTTAATTCGGACAGACAATATTTCAATTACTGTTATTTGCAATATTTTCCTCACCAGGGGCCTGTAAATAATTATGATCAATACTGAATGTAATGAATCACACCGTATCCAACCATTAGCTGCAACATTATCAAATAATTAAACTGAGCACACAGTGTTTACCCCTCTGGCTTTTTGACACAAGCACAATTGATTTGGAATTTTAAATGAGTCCCTTTAATTATTCTAATACATCTTCATGTAGATTTTATACAGAATTATTGGATTTGTGTTTGTCTGATTTGCTGTTGCAGTTTGGCTTATTCAGCTGCCGCAGATGTTAGATGGTGCAGGAAGGAAAGGAAAGAAAAACCCTGTTATTATGCAGATAGTTTTAGCTGGCTTATGAGATACCTGATAAATACCTCTTGATTTGTAATGTGGCAATGCCTTACCTTTTCCTTTTAATTTTGTGTGATATAAATCCATCCTTTCTATCTTGGACAAAAGCAACAAAGACAGGAGATTTGCATGGTGAGAATGTGCCAGGATAGAGCCATCACTGCTGCTATCAAAGCCAGAGACCGATCTTTGAAGACAGAAAGGGATCTTAATTTGCTCTTGAAATCATAGCACATTTGTGCTGCTTTTCACATGTGAGTGAAGCCAAATGAGACATGCTCTGATTTGGCTGCAGCTGGGGAGGCCTTAAAAGCAGAGGAGTTCAGAAATCAGAATGAAGAGCACAGTGAATTGGCTTCATCACACTATCAAAGCCAAAGCAGAACATGTCTCATTTGGCTACAGTTGATGAGGCCTTGAAAGCAGATGAGTACAGAAATCAGGATAAGGAGTACAGTGAATTGGCTCCACCATGTTACACCTTTGGGTACTAGCCCAGGACTTATATCAGTCCATGTGGGAGCAAAGATAATGGGGCAAAATGAAAGAAATAATGGAGGTAATAGTGACATTTAGGGGGTCCAATTCAAGAGGATGAAATGAAAAAAATGGTGGAGGTGGTGCTGTTAATTTAACGGAAAATTATATGAAAGACCTCCCTTGTCTGAGAAAGAAAAGTGTGTATCATTATAAGAAGTAGGCATCTCACAGATCAGTGACAAAGACAGAAAAACCCAACAAATTACTGACTAGAGTTCGCCATGAAAGCTACCGTAAAAGCTGCCAGCACGAACTTATTTTCCCTACTCTTATTTTGAAACCGGAAACCAGGAAAAGACGTCGCCATGGCAACGGATGCAGGGGTTAGCTTGTTAGCAATGGTGTGACTTCTCTATTGCAATTTGTCTTGTTGTTTCCGGCGTTATATTTCTGACATACGATGGAGGGGTCCGATACATACCTCATACGACCTAATCACCAGTCCAAGTGAGTTGGTTAAAGCGGTTAAATCAGTTTTATAGCAGGCGAAGTTAGCCTTTAGCTAGCGAGTTTATTGCTAACGCTGTGTACTCTTAGCTGAGTTTGCCACCATTTAGGTGTTTTTAGTTTAACTAAACCAGCAGTGCCAACTATTAAGACTGGCTTAATGGTCTAAATAGATTGTTGGTAGTCTCAGTGACGTGGTTATGCTTTTACATGACAGTATTTGTCATCACTTCTGTTTGTTAGCGAGTGGACGCGTTATGCTAACTTAGTTTTAATGATGTGAGGGAACCCTGTCTGCTTCACTGTCAGCCTACGTTACGAAGGCACTCAGTTTTTAAACACAAAATTAAGTTGGAATATTTAATATAGGCTTCAGTGGACCGTTAATATAAATGTTACCATCATTTTTTGAGAAATATCTACAGCTGTGAGGCCCACACAGAGAGAGGCTGTTGAGTTGTGGCCACTGTGGCCTGAGGAAACTTCATAAAATAAACTTAGTATCTTGTTTTGTTGCTCCCTGTTAAATCTTCTAGGTTTAAACCAGCCATCGTGAAGGAGTGTGTTCGTGAGATTGTGAGGGAGCGACTGTCCGGGATGCGATACGACCCAGAGGAAGTCCCGGAGCTGTCCCGTTCACTGGCAGACAGCATTAAGGACAAAGTCAAGAGTGAGAGATGCTTTATTCCTCCTTTGTGTTAAAACTTGGAAAAACAGAGCATGCAGGTACGGTTGTAAATTTAAAGTCATATCGAGATAATAGTTAGGTGAAAATGCTCATCAAAATGCACAATATACAAGATGTAAAAAGGGGTGTTGTCATCTGTATTTATTATTCAGAATACCAGTGAAAAGGCAACACAACTGCAGACTTGGCCTGCTGTTGACTGCATACACAGCAAAAAAAAATTCTCGTTTGATTTTTAAAGCAACAGACTTAAGATTTTATGCCGATTGAAACAAAATTCTGCTTTAGATTGGTGTGGCTGTCAGTACAGAACCATGCTGAATCTTAAAGAGAAGGACATCAACATCAAATCATCTGAATAAAAAAAAATGTAGCCAGAAGATTTAAGCTGAATAAAGTTGTACACAATTTTATCACTACAAATATAGTCAACAATAGCATGCGGGTGTAGCTCAGAGGTAGAACAGGCCGTCCACCACATGCAAGATCGGGGATTCAATCCACAGCTCCTCTAGTTCGCATGTTGAAGTATCCTTTGACAAGATACTGAACCCCAAACTGCTCCCGATGACCGCTCCATCAGTGTGTGAGAGTGTCTGAGTGGTTACTGTGTAGCAGGGGGCACTTTGTGTGGTAGCCTCAGCTGCCAGTGTGTGAATGTGTGTGTGAATGGGTGAATGTGACTCAGTAGTGTAAAAGTGCTTTGAGTGGTCAGAAGACTAGAAAGGCGCTATACAAATGCAGGTCCATTTACCATGTACCATTTCTGCCTTTAAAACATGTCCTATAAGTAAGATGTTTCATTTAAGTACATGCTACACAGCAAAATGCAGCGTATTAGTACCGATCCCTGTATTGTCCCCACAGAATATTGCACAGTTACCGATGAACACCATTTCAGCTCATTTCTCTTCTTCGACAGATGCAGGGTTTGAGAGATACAAGCTTGTCGTGCAGGTTGTCATTGGAGAGCAACGAGGACAAGGAGTCAAGTAAGTGGTCATGTGGTAGTAGTAAACAAAAATAGCTGATACAATTTATAAAACCAATATTTACTGCAAGACTGTTTTAAAGGAAACAGAAAGTGAGAGGCTGCCAGAGACTGGATATCTTCCTACCATCAGTTTTTAATGAATAACTCTTCAGCAATAGGCAGAAAATTTAAAAATTAGAGGATGTGTGTATTGTTTACTTTATGGATGCTCAAGCTGCAATACAAGCCACAAGACCAGTAATGCAAACCCAGCAATATGTTAAACAGAATCTCTTATAATAATACAATGGCTAGAGTTTTTATGACCTCACTGCCGTCCTGCTGTTTAATTTTGCTTGACTATGTAGTTTTCTCCACTTTTTTATAAAGTAAACTGGGTTAAACAATAATTTTTACTTCATTGTTTTTGAATGTATAAAGAAGATATTTCATAATTCCAGGAAGATTGTCCATTCAATGACTGTCCTTGAGCTGGGAGCATTATTTACTCTATATATAAATGAAGCTCTCAAAAAATTACCACAGACTTTGAACTTCCCTCTGAGACACTGTCAAGAGAAATGTATGTTGTAAATATCTTGAAAAATATTGTTGATTACATTACATTTTTCAAAAAGCAATTCAGAATGAAGTGAATCCATGACCTTCTGATGTGTTTCACCAGGATGTCTTCAAGGTGTTTGTGGGATGCTGACACAGACAACTACGCAGAGGATTTATTCATGAACGTAGGTTTCTTTGTTCTGTTCACTCAGATGCGAGGGGGGTGGGGAATCTGACTTCTTTATGACAGTTTTGTTTTTTCAATTAACTGTGTTTTACCTCTGGGTACAGGACAGCTTGTTTTGTGTGGTGGCAGTTTTCGGAAGCTATTACTACTGAGGACAAGAGGATGGATGACAGAGAGTTCTTTCAGATGAAAAGATGTGAGGCCAACATCCAAATGAGCCTGCTCACCGTCAACACTTTGGGTCCACGGTGCGTTGAAGTGAAGTAACTGTGAGTGTAACTGCTGCATCTTGAGATCAAGACGGACGTCATCCGATGTAGATGGGCTGGATACTGGTGCTGTTACTGTGGTGATTTTAAAAGGAAGGATTTGATCAGGATTCAGCAAGATGATTATTGAAGACTGAGGCCTCTGATAAAAAGTGAAGGACTTTAAAATGTATCTGCCGATATTTCCAGAAACATTTCATTGTGTTCTCAGCAGATCTGCCAGATTTGTAGAATGCTTGTGATCACATCTGTTTTACTGTACAGTGCATATTTGGACCACACTTTGGGTGCTTAACTTAGCACAGCAGCTACAGTAGTGACAGCATTTCTCTCAGATTGTCACTGTCAGTACAGTTAATTACTGTCGGCCAGCTACTTTAATGATACAGTAATTTAGCAGGACAGAAATTGAGCCTTTGTCTGTCTCGTGCACCACCACCTGTGTGATGCTAAGCTTAATTTTCTTTTCCCTTTATAAATATTGCTGCCTCTTTTTTGCTATGACTGGAGTCCTTAAATATTAAATCAACAATTAGATTTAGATACCATGACTTTTTCATCTCTTAAAGGAATACTTCACCCACAAAATGGTCATTTGTCTGTCATACTGTTACCTTTAATTTATGAAGAAAGCTTTGTTTTAACAAATATCTAACACAGAAGTGATGTAGTAGATTGATATTTTGAATACTGTAACATTTAAACTTTTGTATCAATAACAAATGTCCAATATGATTTTAAATAAATTACACCCATCGTTATCCTAAATATTGCTTCTTATATACACTCTGTGTAGCACTGTAACATTATAAAATCTTTACCTTATCACATTAACCGTATGCAGATTTACCATTAACATATTAAAATTGAAAAGGTTTTGAACTTTCACACTGCCTACTTACGTATTTCTAGCCACACAGAATTTCTTGGCTGGGGTTATATTTGTGATGTTGGGTTGTATTTGTCTGGCCAACAGGCGAGAATTCACATGAGATGTTACCTGAAGTGATTCAGATTGGATTTTTCCCCCCACATGGCCATTATATTTCTATAGTCATAATGTGCCAGGCATGAAAATAAAGACAGGTATCTGTCACACACACAGAAATATAAAAATAAAGATCTTTATTGTAAATATACTCCTTTGAAGCAGTAGTTTGAAATAATAGCAGTAGCATTGCTTTTATAATAAAGGTTTAGCTTTAAATATGTTTAGTGACCAAACTGTTCTTTCAGTTGTTAGGGTTTTGTTGGACTGCCACTGAAGTATCATGTAACATTTTTTTTTTAAATTTTTGATTGCGATAAAATTACTATATTTCTCCAGTTCTGCCGAGAATCAACACTCAAATCAGCTTTCAGGTCATTATTTTGGATCACATGTAAAATAACTGGCAACATTTTATATCAGATGCACACACAGACAATATAGACCTGCCCAGCATTAATCAACTCAAGAAAAAACTCAGTTTTGGATGCCTATATTATTATTGCTCTGCGTCTGGATGAAGCACACACTATACTTGTTTCCTAACGCAAAAAACTCTGATCACTGGTAATACATGTTAACAGTTAACAGTCAGACTTTATGCCTGTACAAATAAACTGTGCAACTGCTTGTTTGAATTTGGTTGTAAGGTTTTACAGTATCTTTCTAATTGTGTCAGCACTACCTTTGAAAGTATAGGCTGTTTTTAGCAAAACTAACCTTAAAACCTTACAAAAGCAAAAGCAAACAATGCTTACAAAACTCTTTTTAAATGCATTTTGTTTTATTACAGTACACATACACCAGCATTTTAATAAGTACACAAAGCATCAACGACACACTAACAGTATAAATGAAAAGCACATATGTGCACAGTTTTCTGAATTTCACTTCCTCAAAATGTTCTAACATTCCTCAAAAAAGCGCAGTAGAAAATAAAATAATGATATAATGATAATAATAATTTATGTAGTGCTTTTTAAAAAACAAGTTTACAAAGTGCTTTACAGACATAAAAAATATGGAGTGCAATTACAAGATTGGAATCGTTCAATGTGGCTAAACAGAAACAAGCAAATTAATGAAAGCATAAACTCGACTCAACTTTATTTATATAGCACTTTTCATACAGATATGCAGCCCAAAGTGCTTCACATGGCAAAACTGGAATGACACAGACACAAAACAATAAAGTATTAAAAAAGCAAACCAACCAAAACAGTACAAACTAACAAAAAAGGTGCTTAAAACTCCATAAAATAAAAAGAGAATAAAATAAATAAAATAGAATAAAAATGAACAAGTGAAATAAAAGTAGGTAAAAAAAAAAACAATAGTTAAAACTTAAAAATCAAGACTGTAATGGTACTCCACCTTAAAAGCCAGATTAAAAAGGTAGGTTTTTAATGTACGTTTAAAAATACAGAGAGAGCTCGCCATTCTAATATCCAAAGGTATATATTTCCACAGTTTAGGAGCGTAAAAACAGAAAGCG
>JAPZEB010000021.1:15512309-15523063 GCA_029783705.1 Chaetodon striatus | reverse complement strand
ACATAGAGACAGACAACCATTCACACTCACATTCACACCTACGGGCAATTTAGAGTCACCAATTAACCTGCATGTCTATGGACTGTGGGAGGAAGCTGGAGTACCTGCGGAAAACCTACACTGACGCAGGGAGAACATGCAAGCTCCACACTGAGGGGCTCCCCCACCTCAGGGTTTGAACCCCTCCTATCCTGGATATTATTTTTGGTCCAAAAATGGTTCACCAGATAGCAAAGGTTGCCATACCCTGGCCTAGCCAAACCAACTTGAAATCAGATGCTTACACTAAAACAAACAGCAATAAGATGATAGAAAGGTTTGATCGCATTCAGACTCATTCAAGAGCTGTTAGAGCTCTGCCAGAGAGGCACAAAAAAAGGACTTACCACACCATTATACTCTTTATCCTACCTGTTTTATACGATTGCCATCTATTTATTCCATCAGATTACACTATAAGTAGTCTGTTAAGTCTACATTTATACAGATAATAGATTTAGTCAAGAGGCACTTCACATCACAGGATCATTGGCAACCAACACATCCCACTGAACTGTTAGTCATCACATAGCACTAGAGTTTGACCATGCAAATGCTGTAAATATTTAATGAAGAGGCACTTCAAACAATTGTGAAACACAAGGCACTGACTGACATTTTCTATTGACTGAAATGTTAGCATATATAAAAAATTCATTTGTTTTTGTGTGTTTTGGTGGTTATATGAGAATCTTTGTTCCATTAAGAAGGTATTTCGTGGCATGTTTTCCTCATTAAAGTGTCTGTCTGTTGCATTCTTATGAAGATTTGCCTGCTTTGGCTCGTTTCAATTCAGAGTCAGACTCTTCAAAGGCTGACTATAAAGGTGAATATTACTTTCAGACTCACTCCCTTTAATTATAGCATTTGAAACCATAGCCAGTTGTCTGCCTTTCCAAGATAATTGAGTCCAAAGTTTGCCAACTCTTCTTTGCTGTAATTTGTTAGTAAAATTGAGACAGGAGGTCATTTTCAGATATTGTTATGTTTTTGTAATATCTTTTGGGTCTCCTCAATTAGTGTCAGCAAACCAGCACCTGCTGGAAAACTAGGTGCTTTTCAGACTCTATATAAAGACTAATGAGACAGAAGTGAGCAGTTGAAGTGATCAAGCTTAGCTGAATCAATTAGTCAAATTATACTCTCATATACATGCCAAAGTAGGTTTTGCCTCTACTTCTGACTGCAGAGCTGAGATGTGAGTGAATTCTAAAGCTCAAACATTATGACTACAAATTGCTGCAAAAATATCACAGTAATATCAGTATAAAGTGTAATAATAATTTCCCCAAATTAGTCATAAAACCCCTTCATAATTATGCTCTGTTAATATGATGCATAAAGATTTTTTTCCTGGTTTGAAGAGCTTCTCAATTAAAAAAGTGATTTGCTATTCCCATTTCCTCACACTTAAATGTCTCAAACCAAGACATATGTTTTCATGTTTAGTTTCTTCTGTGCCTTTAATTTGATTGCAGTCTTTTCATTTCAAAGTTTGAGGCATTTCAAAGGCTGACCACTTTGATAGATAGTTCCTGTCGAGGGGCTGTAGGCTCTTAAGATGAAATACAGCAGCTAGACAAAAACTGACCCGGTAAAAACACTTTTAATGTTCTTATCTCACCTTCCCCGGAGCTGTTTTTAATACTGTGCAGACTATTCTCTGTGTGACGTGCTAGAAATATATATTTGAGGAAGGCAGCGTTGTCTGCATTTTTCATCATTCAGTGTTTATTTTACTTTTTAATATGACTCTAAATTAAAGTATTAATTTGTGATTGAGAGCCAAAGACGAGGCATTGAGCTGTTATTTGGTTAGATCATTAAATATTCATCCAAAGAATTTAATGTAGCATATGTTTATATCTTGTTTGCTCGTTAAAGCTTCTGCTGTTTTGACACGTCTCATTTACATTAAACATCTTCCTTCTGAAGTAACAAAATAAACATCTCATGACCTATGCAGACATCAGATGTATCACTTTGAGAGTTTTTGTATGTTCTTCAGCAACAAGTGTAAAAAGATCTGACCATGAGATACCCTCTTTAAGTGAATAATAGGAGTCACAATAGCAGCTATACTCACTTCACTCATGAAATGTTAGATAATCTCTGAGTAGATTTGCACATAAAAAACCTTGGTACTAAAAAACTCTGGTTTATTTGGATTATTTGCTCTGAGACAGAGACAGTATTTGGTTTTCCGCAATAATTGTACTGTATACGCATTCAGTTTGTGTTTATTATGTAAAGAAATTCAGAAATGTATCATTTTTCATATCAAATATTATGTAAGACTGAAAGTAGTTATAATCAGCAGGTATTTGATTAATGCTGATTTTTCCACTTTTCCGCTGATTGTTGGGTGTTTGCCACTCAGGGAGCAGTGATTGTGGCCACTTCTGGGGCTATTATACTCTGCTCCCTCCTCCCTACTGTCTGTTGGTTTGGAAGCAATGGCACAGAGTTCAAGACTATATTTACGCCTGGAGTATATTGTGACTGACTTGATTTGCTTAAATGGCTTCAACAGATTATATGTTACGCTCAAAGGGGATTTAGTTTTATTAAGTGAATTTAAAGTTATTGCTTTTGCAAACATCCTTCCTATGTTATTTTCTTCTATAAAAGTTTCAGACCTTACAAATTTAACGGGGTACAAATGACACTCCCGAATAAACAGTTAGTCGGATTAATACATGACTGTTACCATAAATACTGAGTAGCTCACAAAATCTGCAGCTGAAGACAGTCCCCAACAAAAACACAATTTACTCCTGTTTGAGTTACATTTGACTAGAACAACAAAATTCCATCCATCCATTATTTGTAACCACATATCCTATCAAGGGTCATGGGGGGGCTGGAGCCTATCCCAGTTGACATTGGGTGAGAGACAGGGAACTCCTTGGACAGGTCCTCAGACAGTCACAGGGCTGACAGATAGAGGCAGACAACCATTCAGTTACAGTCACAGAGAGTTTAAAGTTACTGATGAACCTAAACTGCATGTCTTTGGACTGTGGGAGGAAGCTGGAGAACCCAGAGAAAACCTACACCGGGGTAGGGTTAGGCATTAGGGTTAGGGCTGGTGGCTGTGAGGCAACAGTGCTAACCACTTTATGATGCTAACAGTTAGGGGTTCAGTGCCTTGCACATCAGCACCTTGGCAGTGTCCAGAGGGTGAGCTGGCACCTCTCCAGCTACCAGCCCACACTCCATATTTGGTCCAGATGGGGACTTGAGCTGCGACCCTCCGATTCCCAACCTAAGTCCCGATGGACTGAGCTACTACCACCCCTAACACAACAGCATATTCTAACTCATTCAGTAAAGGCAACAAGGGCAACTAACGGCAACAGACAAAATTTTGGCAAAAGCAAAGTCAATGTTAGTTATTATAATGATAATTATAAAAATGCTCAATATCAGAGACAGTAATTATTTTACCACTGATGTAAACCTTTCATCTTCAGTACACAGTTGTTCATCGCCTATCCCCATGAGCCTGTGTAGCGTTAAAGCGATTAAGTGTATTGATTTTTATCCTGAGCCTTAATTGCTGTTCCGGCTTAAAGCCAATAGATGTACCTAAATACCTGGATCTTAATCCAGATCTGCTCTGGTTGGAGATGCTTAATACCAAAAGCAGAACACTACTCTGGGCAATTCCCTTTCCCATCAGAATGAGTGAGTAAATGTGAAGCTGAGTGACATTGAGAGGTCTATTCACTTCAGCCCACCATGACTAAGTAAACTGAATAGTTGAGCTGCTTAAAAATGAAGAGATGTAGTGTGTTTCATGGTCTTATTTGATGTATTACTTTAATCACTTTAAAGCTATACACCCCTGCACTAGAGTGTCACATTACTCTCACAGGACCATGATGGGTGCCTTCACAGCTACCTTTTTTAAACGACTCCCCCCTGAGATTAAACATCAGTGTGTGATCAAGGACAGTTATTCCTTTTAACACTTAAAGGGTGTTTCCTCTGGCTATATGGCACTGCCGTAATTGTTTACTGAATCAAAGTAATTACCTGCTGAAGTCATTTTCAGGTTTGATGTTAGAGTGTTGTTTTATGACTGAGGTTTGTAGCGTACGTTGAGTAATTTGGTGTCATCTACATGGAGTACAGCATCAGTCATTCGCTCCTCAAAGCTATGTGTGTATTATCTATTATGGTATTACAAAGAATTATTAAGATTAATGTGTTCAGGTGGTCTTTAATGATCATGGATCTTTGGGTCAGCTGCACAGATCTAATGTTGTTTTTGTTTTTTTCCACAGCTGCCACTCCTTTTGAAGATTTAGATATCACAAAGGTTATTCATCAAAGGAGACAGCAGTGGAAGAAAAATGCCACCCTCTCTGTTGCTAGCTTTGGTCTTCGTTAGAGTGTCAAAAATGTAAATTAGATTAATTCATGTTCATGTTCATACATTTGTCCTTGTGTCACTTGTGATACATCACAGGATTTTGACATTGAGAAATTAGCCATCTGGATCATGTTAAATGTTTAAATGTGATACTTGAAGGGAGCTTATGTTTGCTATATGGTGTCTTCCTCAAGCTCAGGTCCTCTATCAGAGGCCTGGGAGTTTGAGGGTTCTGCTCAGTATCTTAGCTGTTCCTAGGACTGCGCTTCTCTGGACAAAGACCTCGGATGTTGTACCTGGAATCTGCTGGAGCCACTCTCCCAGTTTGGGGATCACAGCCCTGAGTGCTCTGATTACCACTGGCACCACTGTTGCCTTAACCCCCCACATCTTTTCTAGCTCCTCTTTCAGTCCTTGGTATTTTTCAAGCTTCTTGCGTTCCTTCTTCCTGATGTTGCTCGCTGGGGATTGCTACCACTGTTTGTCGATCAACACGATGTCCAGTTGTTTAACCATCACCAGTTTGTCCGTCTGGATCTGGAAGTCCAACGGGATGTCATCTCCGTCATTCTCAACCACCTTAGGAGGTGTCTTTCATTCTGACCTTGGGACTTGTAGCCCATACTCAGTGCAGATGATCCTGTGCACTATGCCAGCCACTTGATCATGCACTCCATTTACACTGTTCCTGCCTGCATCTTACACCCTGTTATTATGTGCTTAACAGTCTCAGGAGCATCTTTGCACAGCCTGCACCTGCGGTCCTCTCTCTGCTCTGTCTTTCAGTCCTCTATATATGCTGTCTATATATAGGGTTAGGCTTTCATTTACATTTTGAACAACCTACAAGCAAAACTGGTACATTTGTGGGGAGGGTGAAGGACCATTTACAAAGGAGGTGGCTCTACTCAGCTTGCCTCTCAATTGGCACTAATAATTAATAATTAAAATTCTTATGCCAATTGTGGTATTATTAATGCACTAGCAGCACTTAAAATATGTCTCAGCCTCTTGTTATTGTGCTGACTGATTTACCTCAGAAACTAAGAATTAGCACACTTTGGTTTCTGACTGTCTTCACTCTGCTGCACTCATTGTTCTGCTGGATTTGGCTTTTCCGTCTGATCATTGGTGATGACACATTTCATAATCTGCACTGCCAAATCAGACTTTCTCTTTCAGCAGGATGATCATCATGACTTCATTTACCATCATAATTATTATTTTGTATTACTGGCTATCACAGAGCTTGAGAAGAGGGCACAACTGCAAACACAACAGGGAACTATCAGAAACCTGGGTGATATGTTTACATACCACAGTGTCCTGGTTTCTAGTACAAATCCAGATTTTTCAAAACAGGAATATAGGCTGATCAAAGATCTGATCATAACCAAGATATGGTTGCAACATTGTATAAAATAAAGATGGTAGTTACCGTGACATCACCCATTGGTTTGTGGAATCGTTTTGAGCCATAATAACTGACCATATTTGGACAAAGAGGGTGGAGGGTGGATCTGACTGATAGACCATAGAAATTAACAATAATTAGATACTGGATGGCAAAATGGTACTTATTTATTCCAATGCAGTTGCTTGCTGGGTGTATACCCCCAAAAATTTCAGCTTCCAGGATTACTTCCGTTATTTGTGTCCCACTGAATATGCTCAGTAGCGTTTCTCCTGATGGTGCAGCTCACCAATTCCTGCTTGGCTCATAGACCTTACTTTGTGATGACTTCACGGATTTTTAAATCACTTTTCTTGGCTCCAGGAAAGTTTTACAAATATGAAAGTCATAATAAAAAGAGTCAAGATTGACCTTGTTTGCAGTTCGAGGTGTCCTGTCAACAGTTGTATAGATGTCTCTTTCATAATGGTGGAATATGGGGAAAATGCTTTTGGCAGCAGGGGATTTTTTTGCTGCAGTACCATGGGTGATCACTGGTAAAAATTGGCTGCAAGGCCGAACAGCATACCCAAGAGCCTGGTGGTGACAGCCTGTCACTCAAAGTGACCCCCCCTTAATTATGTAACTCTTAACCTTAATAAATTTTAAGGGAATCATGGTTTGGGTTGAAATAACTACATTTATTACTGTAACTACTTACTGTAACTAAGTTACTTGACAGCTATGTCATGTGATGCCAGTGTCACGTGACATATGCCAGAGTCCATGTTACATAGTTCAGTAAACTTTACTTTTGGTTGCTAGAACATAAACGCTAATCTCCTGGGTGAAAGTCGTGTGTGTGTTTGACCCATCCACCACAGCGCTCGCAGTTTTTATTTGTTATTGCCACGGACGGTATTACATTGTAGCCCAGTGTGTCTCATATAGATGCTTTGGGGTGTCTTGTGCATTAGTAACAAAGGTCAAGGGCCACTGACCAGGCTGCCGCATCTGTTTTTGCTGGAAATGTGAACAGGATGTCATGAACATGTAAACACACTCAATGATTCATCACAATATAAATATTATAGAATTTTTTACCTTCAGAAAGTGTCAGAGGATCACAGACATTTAAATACAGAAATGACTGTAAACAGGGATAAGACAAATGGGACAAATGAAACCTTATTTTGTTGTTTTTCTGCCATTTTTCTAAGCCCATATATTAGGCATCACACTGCTCAGCTTTTACAGTGTAGGCTGCAGTAAAAATGCATTTTGATTACCTGTATAGTCTATGCTTCCACATATTTCTGTATCATGATGTGGTTGAATATTATTTCTGGCCCAGGTAACATTCTAATCCAGTAATTATTTTACACATTAATTATGGGTTCGTTTTGCTTTTTTAGTCAGCAAAAAAAACAACTATGTCACATATATATTGCAATGCATTGTGGGTACTTGAATCAGTGAAGTCTGCACCACAGCAGTGTCTTGGAGGTCTGCAGAAAGTCTGCTTGAAGCCCTTTGTGGACTGGATGAATTGAGTATTTGGACAGCCCTCAGAACTCACAGACTTCCCAGGGATGCATCCGCAATGTCCACTAGTGTGCCAGTGCTGTGAGGTCTGGACGTATGGATTGAGGCTGTGAATCAGAGACAGCCTCTGTGTGTCATAGGAGGCCAAACCCTGAGCCAAAATTCTAAAATTACCCACTGCTTGTCATTTATTGTGATTGTGACTCAACAATTCAACTCAGCTTCCGTTATCTGGATTTTTTCTGCTGCACAGAAGAGGACACAGTTTAGATGAGTAAACAACAGATTTTAGTGATCAAATGAAACTGAATCAGTAAAAATTGATGTAACAAAAACCGGATTTTAAAAAGTGAGTACACCTATCTTTAAAATACTTACCAGTGTAGCTGAGACTGGCTTCATGATTTGTCAAATGTATGGCTGACAGTAAATAAGCAACATGTAATTAGCAACACAGTCTCCATGGCTGTTTCCTTTGTCATTGCTCAGAACAGTGCAATAATAATCAAACTCATTCTCAGTAGATTATTTATAATCAGCTTTAATTACTGGGCTGCAGGATTTGCATGAATGTACTCAATGCAGTGATTAGCATCATTTCCAGGCTGGCTATCAAGAACTAATAGTTAGTATAATTAGGGTTACATAATAGGTGAAAAATAATATTTCGTTGCAGTTTGGGTGTTCTCCTTTTTAGCCTTTATAAAGCACTCTTCTCTTCCAGCAATAAAAAAAGGACAGTCCCATTGACATTTCTAAATTGCTCTTATGTTTTGTCACTCACTTATTTATCATAGTGTACACGCCCCTCATAGATATCAATTTATTGTCCACTGTCAGATTTCACCCATGGATAGTACTGCTGTACATTCATACTATAAAATATTTGTGCTTACATCCTGTTTTTCATTTATGTAGAATGAAGATGTGAAGGTTTGTCTTGCTGTGCGTTCTCGTCATTTATAGCCACAGTAAATGTGTTTACATCCATTCACTTTGGCTTAGGTAATGGGCATCATCTGTGGAAATGGCTCTGTTAGATGTATGATACTAAAAAGAAGATTACTGAGAAGATTACTTTGGGAATGAAGAGAAAAGAAGAAAACACAAGCAGTGCAGGACGACCAAATCACAGTCTTGGTATCGTCATAGCAACTGTAATGCCAGCTTACACTTCTAGACACAATGTACAGACCGAATCAACTTGACATCACACTAAGATATATAGTTAAAAACGGTGGACTGACATTTCTGCTGAGCTCATTTTATGTGCTGTGTTGCGTTGCTTTTGCTCATCATTTATGAACCAAATCTACCGGACATGGAAGCTACGCAATGTACTGCTGTGGACAGGGGGCGCAACAAATTGTATTTTAGCCACTTAAAGAAAATTAATCTCAGTTTAAGTGTACATCATATTTTCTCCGCCTTACCTAAAACTGTTAACAGGTATGTGTTTGATCCAGATGCAGCACAGAGCGACATTTGGTAATGACCTTTATTTATACAGAGAAAACAGGAACTTGAGCTGACGAGGATATTCAGGTAACAATTCCCTCTTTGGGGTCAAGAGCCCACAAACATTCTGTGGGTTCAGGGGCCAGGGAGTGGACTGGGCAGAACCCAGAAGCAGGGCCAAGAACGAGGACATGAGTCCTCAGACACGAACAGTTTAGTCTGCTAGCAGTAACAAAAAGGGGCTAACTGATGGCATGGTCAAGACGGCGAGGGGTCCAGATCAGAAGAGCAGTCCAGCAAAGCAGCACAGCCAACGAGGGATGAGCAGCAGGGAAGTAGAAGGCAGGCGATGGATCTTGGAGCTGACAGGTAGGTGAAAGGAAAACATACACACACAAGGCAGCGTGTGGCGTCTCACAGGTAGTCTCTGAGCTGCAGCAGGCAACTGGTGAGCGAGTGGGAACACTCATGCTTAAATGTTGTCGCAGGAAAACACCACACAGCCACAGGCAGACGGAAACCAGAGACACTGAGGCAGAACTTGTGGTTGGGGATAGACGGCTGGTGAGTTTACTGGGAAACAGAAGATGTAGGCAGGTCAGAGGCAGGCAGGGTCGGTAACAGGAGATCGGGCAGGTAGGGTGTGCTTGAAAGTCTTGCATGTGGGATGAAAAACAATATGTCAAAGAGTGTGTGTGAGATGGAGAGGCTTAAATACCGGGCTGATTGGCTGATGAGCTGCAGCTGTGGAGGCAGGTGAGCAGAGTCGGTGATCAGGTGGGAGTGGCTGGCAGGTAGAAAGCACTGGGAGAACAGGGGAGCAGAATGCAGGCTGTGACATAAACACAAACTGACCGAGGCAGCAGTAGACCAGCAACTCCCATGTTCTAAAATGAACATTGTCAGTGGGATCTGGTGGCTTTGAGATAATGGCTTCATTTCCCAGGTGGAAAGGGCTGTCTGACAGCAAGGTAAAGCATTTTATTTCAAATGAAAGTAAGTTGTCTTTAACCATGTAGCCCCATCTCCATGCCTATTCCGTAATATGTACATGACGTGCATTTATTTTCCAAGTTTTTGTGAACAAACATGGTGATTCAGTCTATATGTCTGGCTTAAGTGTGAAAGGAACTCATTCTATTTCGTTTTACTTTTGCCAAACTGAAGCACTGCCATGTTTCTGATAAGACAACATAATTAAGTCGTGATCCTTAAGCCACTGCAGTATGGGCTTAATGTGTCTGACTCATGCTTCCACTTTAGCCCTGCATGCTGTCTTTCAAAGAGATGTCAAGGTGTGTTTTTTCCCTGTCATCTGAAGTGCACCATGCATGTCATAAAGAAAGATCAAACTCCCCTTTCCTTTATACATATGCATTCAAGAGAGAATTGTGAAAAATTATGCGTGTGATTGATTGTTCAGCCTGTTGGGTGTACTTTCAGAAATTTGCACATCAAGAGGAGATTGTGTCAGTGACAGCAGAGAGAGGGTGAGCAGATTACAAAGAGAATGCAGGGGAGTGCAGGAAATTGGATCACAGTCTCTTACCAATAGAGTCATTTTACTGTATGCGCCAGTCTTTTAATTTTTCAAGATTTTCTTTTCTCTTTCAGAATACCTAGTGATAGATATTTGTTGTCCATAGCTGACAAGGCTTTTTGCACTCTGGGTGGAGTAGCCAATGTGGATACTTACACCCCAAACAGGTCTTTTCAGCTATTCTGCTAAAGTTAACGTACGCAGCGTGCACTTAGTAGCTTTGTACATCCTAAAAACTGAAAATAATGGGTTGATAAATTCTAAAATTGACAGACTCACACTCCACCTGTGAGACAGTCTGTTGCTCAACCCACCCACCCACCATGTTTTACTCCCTCTGTGCACTTTCACTCTTCAGACTAAGTCATCTGACTCTCTGGCAATGATTAGCTAGTAGT